>SSNP01000026.1:491507-724746 GCA_006937955.1 Pachypanchax playfairii
CTTGAAGCCCCCCCCCCCCCACACACACCACCACCACCCCCCTTCTCCTCTTGGGGAGGGCAAATACAACATGAAAGGCGAGATGAAGGACACTCCAATTCTTTTAGCCTCCTCATCTGCTTGTTGCTTCATTTGTTTCCAAGCAGGAATCTACTTCAAAATACTTGAAACTGGTCACTTTCATGCTCTTTGTTTTCAGCCTATGTTTTATTTAAATATTAAAAATGAGACAATTTCCTGTTTATTTTTTTATAATTTCATTTTCAGTTTATTTAAATATTTCTGTTTTAACTTAGACGTACATCCCCCCTTATTTCTTTTTTCTCTTTTTTCCCCTCCTTTGTGTCTCTGTAATTAAATGTTGTCATTTCCTCCAACAAGTTGATCTTGTATGAGCTCACTGAAACAAAATTCTCTAGGTTACAGATGAAAATGAGTGTTTCCTCTGAAAATGTGAGATAAATGCACCATTTCTGCACAGACTTTGTACTGGGTAGTTGCTTGTTTTAGGTCAAATTGAGATCAAATATGACATTCTTCATTTCTGATTTAACCAAATAAAAATGTAATTAATCAGAAATAATTAGTGTGGTAGGAGATGGTTTTAGGGATGTTGCTGTCATCATTCTCAGAAATGTATTTTAAATATACAATTCAAACTGTGATTTCACAATAACTGAATGCATCAGTGCGAATGCAGACTTGTCAAACAAAGTGGCGCCACATTCGATGTTGTTCAGTCAATTTTAAGGTCTGTTGCTGAGGTGAAAACTTTTTTTGACAACAATCCAAACAGACACAGGAAGTGACATCACGTCCGGTGCAAAAGAAGAACTCAAATTTTGAGAATAAAAACATGAAGTTTGACATTACTTTCTCATGAAAGTTATAATTTAGATTTATCTTAAAAAGAAAAATGTCTCTTTGATTTGCTTTTTATTTATTTATTTGTTTGTTTGTTTGTTTGTTTGTTCGTTTATTTATTTATTACAGTTTGTATGTTGTTCCTTCTAACCTCACTCCTATTTTGATTTAAACCCATGCCTGTCACACTCTTGGAGATGCACAAGCTTCACTACATTTTTGATCATGGTTGAATTCTTTATTGAAATGAATCAGACTGGTTGACCACATCCTTCTTTCTGTACCCTTTTCCTGTTAGTCTGACATGGTGAAGATTTACATCAACACATTCCAGACTTACATGTAAAGCATCAAATTACTGCCTCATGCAGCATCAAGTTAGTCAACACATTTCAGATTTTAATGCAAATAGAATTCCCATGAATTTGAAACCTGAAATATGGAAATCATGTTTGGCTGCTTTGAAGGTGTTTTTATTTTGTTTGCCTGTTTTGCAAGCTGGTGTGTTCCTGTTCTGTGATCTGCTTTGAATGTAAGACAAAGTGGTTTTTTTTTTGCATCCACAAACACAAACTCTGGTTCAGAAATCTTTAAACACAGATGGGAAATTATAGAGGAAGGAAAATTAATCCCCAGACAGGAAACTGTTTATGAAAGCTAGCAAACAGAAAATACTGTTACAGCAAATGGATTTATTTTTTGGCTTAGTTGTGCTGCTCATTGCTTCTTTCACTCATATGTTCTCATGGCAAATTCACTCTTTAACTCAGTTTTGCTTATTTAGCACCAGCTCAGAAGTCAAGTCATTTTAAGGCGCTTTGCAGAAGTAAGCCTAATTCACAACAACAGTCCAGATTCAAAGTTGGTAATGTAAAAATATTTGAAATAATTGTAAACAGTAATCGAATTCAGCAAGTTATGAAATGATAAAAAGCTTCCTATATAAAGGAACCAGCTGATTAGTTTGAATCATTTCAACACAATCCTTATGAGCAGTATGAATTGGTGACAGTGGAAAGGAATGAGCCCGTTTTAACAGGGAGAAACCTCCAGAGGAACCAGAACCAGGATGCACAGCCATCTGCTTTGACCCACTGGGGCCTGAGAGGGTCAAAAACAGACCCAGACAAACACAAGAGGGTTGGGCCACTCATCATTTCCATGGAAAGACAAGCAAAGATAAAGTTAATGGCAGCAGTAATAATAAATACAGACATGGAATAAAGAGACAATAAAGAGAATAATTGCAGCAGAGTGAAGAAATGCAGTCAGCGTGTCCTCTAACAATTTCTGTATATAGTAGCATAAGTAAACGGATGGATCAGGATAACCTAAGCTAACATTAACCATAGGATAAAGCAAAAAGGACATTTTGAAACCTTTCACAGAACCGTTTCAACATCCTTATAATAAAGAGTTACAATAGTCAACTCTAGAAGTAATAAATACATGGACTAATGTTTCTGCATCACTTTGATTCAGAATGCTCCTAATTTTAGCAATGTTACACATGTGGAAGAAGGTCGTCATGGTAACATGTTTTATATGAGAGCTAAAACATGTCCTACACCAGGTTCTTTACATTGTTGTTGGAGGACAAAAGAAACGCATCTAAAGTAAACGACTGACTACTCAGTGTGTTCCCAAGGTGCTCAGGTCTAAACTCAGAACCAGAACCACAACCTTGATCTGTCTGTTTGAGTTTAAGAATAGAAAATTAAGTGTCACCCAATATTTTATGTCATTAAGAAAATACATTATTTACATGAACAAACTGGAATCTATCAGATAAATATGATTTAAACCAGTTTAGTTCCCTGAATCCTAATCTCATATTCAAGCCTCTTCAATAGGACTTTATAATCTATAGTATCAAATGAAGTACTGAGATCTAACAGGACAAATAAAGACATAAGTTCATTGTCTGAAGAAACTTTCACCAGTGCTGTTTCCGAGCTCTGATGATCTAAATCCTGACTGAAACTCCTTAAACACATTATTACTGTGTATATAACCACACAATTGTTTTGCCACTGTATTTTAAGATTTTTTAAAAATGAAGTAAAGATGGGAAATATGTCAATAATTATCTATTTGAGGAAATTAAAAAATTAGATGTTAGAATTAGTTGACTCATTAATACTAACATGATCCTCCTGCTGCAGCAGGAGGATCAGCAGGTTTCTGTAAGACAAAATCATGAAATGAAAACATTTTTTTATTTGTTAAATTTCTTTAAAACTGGTAGTTATAAATGTAAAAGCATATTTTGGTTTTTACACAATCAGCACGCAGAGTCTCAGAATAGATAGTTTATGTATAACAGTAATCTTATATCAAATTATCTACTTTTTAAAAGTAGTCCGCACACAGGTTTCAGGTTTGAAGGTTTTGTCTGTGTCATTTAAATTTTTTTGTTATATAAACAGGACTAAAACCACCCATCTGCCTCTTTAACATATTTAAAACTATTTAAAACTGGCTGCAAATTCCTGCAGCATTGATGAATATCAAACTTTGACCATAAAAACAAGCTCCAGCAGTGAAAAGCAATGCCACACACTGAACTGGAACATCCATCCATCCATTCCTCTGCAGGGACAAACAGCCACTCTGCTGCTGCTCCTGAACTAGAACAGAAATAATATATTTACATGTCAAGTAAATGGTTGACAAGATAAACACAAGATGCAGATCTGTCTCTGTGTAAACACTGACCATTCATTTGCCTCCTGTTTTGAAAAGGAAACATCGTGTTATGAACATCTAAATGTATCACCTGCAGCACAAAGCTTCAGTGTTAAATACAAGAGTTCCAGCACTTATTTACATACAACTTCATGGTTTTATTAAAGGGCATTTGCAATGACCTTTTCCAAAAGGTGGTAGAGTTCCAAATTACTGAGTAGGATGGATTACAGGCAGCTCAACTAGCTGGAATTTTTACAATCAGCAATAAGATCAAGCTGACTAGTAGCTGCAGAAACTGAGATAATTATTTACTTACTTTTCCTGTATACCATATAACCTATATAGCATCCCTTAGGTAACATGTGGTTGTGTGTTAATTATTAGTACAGCTCATAGCTGGAGGGTTTTAGGAGCTTCTACATTCTTCTGGTGCATACATGTCATTTGTTTCTATTTTCACAGATTTCAATGGTATAGTTGCATTTTGTTAACTTCAGACAACCTACAAGTTAAAAACCCGTAATAAAACTAAATTTGTGCCATTTCTGTTTAAGACCAAACACATTTGGAGTTGGTTATTCTCAAAAGTGTCGTACAATATCCTCATATCAATAATCTGCTCAGTGATATGAAGAAAATCTAAACAATAATTGTTACTTACCATCGGAAAATCCTAATTAACTGCTTGAAGAATGAAAGGTACATCAGTTGGAAGAACTTGTGGTTTAGATTTTTTATTTGTGCTATATTTAAAAATATGAGAAGAATCATTTACAAAAAATGTGGAAAAAACAAAGATATCCCACTGGGGAAAAATGTATATAACCATATGCAGCATGGGAAATATATTTCTGTGTGTGGGTGAATTTTTTTTGGAACATACTGATACATGTTAGTTGAACAAACCAGCATTTCATTAATACTTCCTCCCAAATTCAGCTTCTCTTTCTGCCAGTTCCAGTGCAGTGGACTTTTATTCAAATTATTTACGCTATGATAAATTTTACTGAATGTAGTGAAATTTTCACAGGCTCTGATCCATCTCAGACAACTTCCTGTAAAAACATTATGAAGTTCTGTCATGTTGTTGATGTTTTCTTCTAACAGCCTTTCGGCCATTTGTGTGTCATTCCTGCTCTTTTGAGAATCGTCAGTCACTAATTGATGGAAAATCAACCCTCTGCTCAATCCACCTGGCGACAGAGAGCAGCTTCCTGTCCTCCAGGCTTCGACCTATGAGCTGTAGACCAATGGGAAGGCCCCTATTTGATAATGCAGTTGGCACAGAGACGGCAGGCAGACCTGATGTAACAAAAAGCAAGAAAAATAATTGAGAACAAGGTAAATTTGGAGAGAGGAAACATTTAACTATATTCACAGACACTTGTTTCAGTCATTAGGAGTCAAACGTTTGAGGTCAACCAAATAAAAAGCAGAACTGGTTCAGTCACAAACCTTCACTTCTCCTTTCACTCATGCTCAGATCCTTCTAATAGACTAAGGGTTACAGTTATAGGTGTGGTTGTTCACTGGATCTGTGTGGATTTGTGACATACATTTTATTGAGGCACGTATCCACCCACACTTCCTGTTCATGTGTTCATGCTGTCACGGGTTCAGTCTGTAGCAGAAAGGCTTTTTTTTCTTCTTTTTACCTGCCATGTTTGCAGGTTGAGTGAAGACGTCTTCCTGTGCACTGCGTGTGCGGTTGTCTTCCTGTGTGAAGTCATGGTAACGGGCTGCATCTGTCAGTGTTGTGGGTGTCAGCAGCACATCGATCCCTGAGCCAAACACATGCTTGAAATCCTCTGCGATTAACCGCCGGACTTTCTGGGCCTTTACAAAGTAGTGCTGGTAGTTCCTGGGATGAAGAACAGAACAGTTTCATCAGTTTGAGGCTGGATGAATGCAGAGACGGGTCCAACTAATAAAATGATGTGCGACTCTGAAATGAGCTGCTTCAGTTTGACGTCTTACTGTTTGAGCAGGAAGTAGTTCCCTGAAAGTATCCTCTCTCTAACTACATCACTGAAACCCTCATGTCGGGTCGATGCGTACATAACCTCTGTGGAGTGATCCATCTCACTCCGATGTCCTGGTAGAAAAAATAACATTTTTCATTATCAAGTGATATGATGCAACTAAAGGGCAAAATCTGTGAGCCAAGGCAGCCAATGAAAGAAAGAAAACATCCTGCAGCTCGGTTCGTACCGTATTCCAACCCATCAAAACGGGCCATGTTGGATGCCACTTCAGCGTGGCACAGGACGTGGTAGCACACGATGGAGTACTGGGTGTGTGGGAGGGAAACTTGCTCCACTCGTGCTCCTGCACTTTCAAACAAATCTGCAACACGACTCCACTGTGTGAGAGTCTCAGCAGACAGGCCGTGGGCGTGGTATTCCTGATAGATCCGACACAAACAGCAGATTACAAACTAAAAATCACTTTTATAAGGAACACAAACCACGAGCTTCTTTAAGGAAAGTAGCAGTAGATAGTAGTAGATAGAAATTTTAGACATTTTAATCTGGAACACCAAGAAGTCCCAATCCTGAATATTTAGTTCATGACTGAATTAAATTTATTACACTTCTGTGTACAAAACTAGATCTACAAAACACAAACTGCTGAGGTATTTTTGCACTTCTCTTTTATTTCCTGATAACATAGATTTAATGACTGTCTATTTTTAAACAGCCCAAACAAAGAAGCAGAATCTCCCTTTTTGAATTGTAACTATCAGTGCAGACTGAGTGTACAATTTAAGAAATAACACTGATAACTGGTTGATAAATAAACTGGTGATGCAGAGAAGAGTTTGTTTTCATTATGGTGATCAATGGACAAAGTTTTCTCTGGCAGTAGGTGACATCTCATCAGGGTTTTTGTTTAAGGTGAATAAGTATTTAAATGCCAGTTAAATTTATTTCCAGTGGAAGAGTCGCGCATGATACACAAGAAGCGTTGTCCAAACACATCTTACTGCGCTGCACAATGATGCTGTCTCATTCTGATCAGCATCTCGAGCTGCGTCTCAGACACGCAATAAAACACAGACAGTGTTTCCTCACAGCTTCAAGTAGAACTTTCAACACCTCATTTTATACACTATGCTAGCATTCACTACGAAAGCCTCTAAAAAAACAAAAAACAGGTAATTTCCCCCGACGTGTAGACTTTCGATTGATTTGCATGCATGAACGAATGTTGATGAAAAAAAAGCGGTGATGTCATAATGGGAGAAGAAACTTGGAGGTGTGAATGACATGGAGTTCCTTTTTTAACTTGAAAATTGATCATAATAGATTTACTGAGGTTGAATGACACTGAGTGTGCAACATCACCCCTTTATCTATTTTGCAGCCATGTTGGACTGCGAGGTCTGAGATGATGAAGTATCTCAAACTTCTCGATTCAATGATTTTTACCCTGCTAGAAAAATAGCAATTCATGTAAGCAGTTCTGGATGTTCTTTGTTTATACCCTGGCTGTTCAGAGCAGTTTGAACTGCGACCTACTTTAGGAATGCCAACGCGGATGTTTCTGACATCAAAGTCTTCAGGAAGCTCTGGTAGTGATGATGGGGCAGGAACTGTGGTTGAGTCTTTAATATCAAGGCCTTGGAGGACACCTGTTTGACATATAAACACAGTCTCAGGTTAAAGCTGCACTGTGACGTAGTTTAATCAAACTACATTCAAATCAAGCTTTATTTATAAAAGCAACACAAAGTGCTTTACATGATAAAAACATGAGCCACCCAGATCCGGACATGACCTGGGTCCTGCACTATAGCCACAGGGCTACAGCGCAGGACCCTCAGTCACCAACATGAGGATGTCTACCACAGCAACAACTGCACAGACCGAGCAGACTGAAGCCCCAGTGTGGAGGATCCCCATGAGGAAAACACTGGAGTCAATATATTAAAGCTAAAATGATCAAATAAGTGAACGCAATAATAACAACATGGAAAAGCTGTGAAAATAACCTTAAATGAGATACAGTAATAAAAATACTGTATGAAATAAAACAAGGATAAAAACCTAAAGGAAAACATAAAAAATAGTTTAAAATAACAGTCATTTAATATCTTTTGTGGGATAACACTGTCTGACATAATCGATATTCCTGTCAATAAAAATATTTTTATTGTAAAAGTTGAGTTTATTTTCCACATTTGTTTTGAAAGAACATCAGCGTCTGTGTTTTTCTAAACATCTCTGAAAATTAAGATCAATTTTAAATTTGACTTTATGTTTCTCACCTAAAACAATCACTGCATCAGTCACACTGCGTGTCATTATTCCGGGAACATCCATGGAATTCACCAGGGGGATAAGACCGTGTCTCGACAGCAGTCCGTACGTGGGCTTCAGGGCCACTACACCACACAAGGCTCCGGGGTTGCGGGTCGAACCACCTGTGTCTGAACCCAAAGCTCTGCCAGATAATTACCAAAAACATTAGTAAACTTCAGTTTGAGTGTTTATATTTTCACTCTATGTGGTGAAAAAGTGACGTTTGCTCACAGGAAGCTGGTGAGTGAGGCCACAGCTGCAGCACTTCCACCTGAACTCCCTCCAGAGACCACCCAGTCAGACTCTGGTGACGACCCCGTCTTAGTTCTGTAGGGAGCGCCGTAGCTCCACGGGTTCTTGACTGGACCAACGGCCCCATCGGTGCTGCCAGAACTGACAGGAAACAATCACACAAATTAATTTAATTTGTACCCCTTTGTGAAACCGTGAATGGATTTGACCTCATTCTTACCCCATTGCAAACTCATCCATGTTGGTCTTCCCCATCAGGACGGCCCCTTGGTCAAGGAGTTTCTGTACAACTGTAGCGTTGTACGGTGGAGTGTAATCTGTGGAACAATAACAGGTTAACATTGTTAGGTGGACTTGGACTGTAAATATTAGACTTTAAACTCAGACCTTTAAGCATCCTGGAGGCACATGTGGTTTTTATATTCTCTGTGCAGAAGTTGTCCTTAACAGCAAAGGGGATTCCATCCAGGGGTCCTTTGGGGACACCTGAAAAAAAACCAAGTTGAACCATTAGCACATATGACACATAGGACAGAGCAGATTCAGACACAAACTCTTGTTCCCACACCATGACGCAGCCTGGTTTCCGACTGCTGAGCCTGTTTCAGAGCCAGCTCCTCTGTCACGGTGATGTAAGCGTTAAGATGGCGAGTTTTCTTGATGCGATTCAGACACTTCTTACAGAGATCAGCTGGGGAGATTCTTCCCTCCCTGAACGCCAGAGACACCTGGAAAACCAGAATAAAACAACACATTTTTTTTTTTATTTCTCTTGTCAAATTAGATTTTATACGGATAATGGGATCTGAACTGGATTATATTTAGAGACAATGTCTTTGTGAGGAAGAGGAACAAACATGTTATGTACACACTGCTTCTCTTTTACATGTAAACTTACATTGTTTTAACTAAATATTAATATAATTAACTAGTGTTTTGTTTATGATCCTTCGTTACAGATTATTTAAAAATCAAATTGAACACTATTATAACAGCTAACCAGCTCAAAAACACGTAAACAATCATTTTTACCCACCTCTTTCAAAGTCAGGCTGAGCATGTTTGATGCTTTTATTTTCTGGTCACCCTTCAAATAAAAAACAACCTTAGCACATTATGCCTCCACAGAGAGCTGCCATATTTGCTCCCTTTGACATGATCTACCAACCTTCTCCGTGATTGGTCGGAGGCTGAAGAAATCGCGCGCTGATTGGTGGAGGTGCTGCGACGCCGGGTTCAGGAAGCGTGTTGCCGAAGGACGTTGTTTTGAATTGGTTCAAAACTTTGAAACGGATCATTTTCTGCACGAGGAGTCCGAAATGTTTTATGTTAGAAGAGAACATGTTCAGTGAGAATATAGGGGTAAATGTAAACGCAATTTGAAGAGACTGCGCGTTGACTGAATTCCTGCCTGACTTGCTGTTTAGTCAAAGATATTTGTTATATTTTATTATCTTGCGCTTCCGTAACAGTATAAAGATGACTTGTGTCGGACATTTGGTGCAGAAAAGGCTGCTGCGTCATGTCAGTAAATCCCTCCAGGACAAAGTCACATCCAGGATGATCCAGAGAAGAATAAACACCTCCATCCGCTGCATGACCATCATGCCTGCATGGGTCATAGACAAATATGGAAACAATGATGTATTACGGTTTACCCAAAACGCCAGCTTCCCCATCATTAACTACCCCAATGAGGTGATTGTGAAGGTGTTTGCAGCTGGACTGAACCCGCTTGATGTCAGCATGAGAGGTGAGTTTAAAACCACGTGATCAGGAACCTGACTGATACTGATTTTTCTGTTTGTTTCGTTCTTCTTGCACATCATACACCTACAGCAACCACAGCAGCTCATCATAGTTCATACATGATGATTTAAAAGGAAGTGGTGGGGGAGTGTGGGCTACACACTGAAACTATTGCCTGTTTGTTGTTGTTTTTAAAAATACAAACTAACTCAGTGGAAACTTTCAGGGTTAAATAGGAGGCTTGTTCTTTACATATCACATTTATCTGAGTTTTTGTGCAACTGTATGAATCTCTGTGTTTGTTCGTCTGGCGTCTGTTATTTAGTTATATTCCATCATGTCTGAGTGTTTATTTCAGTGTAATTAAAGGCCTCAGCTGTAATCAGAAACTCTCTCCCTGTCAGGTGGTTACGGCGCTGCTACACTGTCTATGAAGAGAGACCCTCTAAACGTCAAGCAGTCAGGAAGTGAATTTCCCCTCATTCTGGGACGAGACGTGTCGGGGGTCATCATGGAGTGTGGCCTGGAGGTCAAGTACTTTAGAGAGAGGGATGAGGTAAAGAAAAGAGGTGGCTGCATGTACAGAAACTAAATATGTGAATTTCCACCATCTAAAACAAACTTAAACCATTTGGAACAAACACTATAATAAATATTATAAACTTCATCCATTCTGCTTAAAATATTTGTTTACTTTGTTACACGCGTGTTGTCCACAGCAGCCAAGTTACTGATTACTCACAACAACTCTACAAGCATGAGGCATTTCTTGGTTGAACAGTAGCGCCACTGTGGATCAGAGCGTCTCGAATCATGGCTCATGTGTTTTCAGCCCACATGCTTCAGCGTATGCGTTGTCATAATGATCTTTACACCTTAATTGTACTCTGTCATCTCAGGTTTAAAACAGTCACTCACTGGTGATCATCATGAACAAGCTGTACAGAGCTGATGATTGATGTTACGTTGTTGTGTCTCCTGCAGGTGTGGGCAGCGATCCCGCCGTGGAAGCAGGGCAGTTTGGCAGAATTTGTTGTACTGAGTGGCAATGAGGTATATTCTTATCCTAAATGTTTTTTTGGGTGGTTGGTTGTAAATATCTTACCACAGTGTTTATGGTTGGTTCACCACTGTTAGCTGTGGGTAGTTTGTTTTTAATTGTGTTTATCGTGATTGTTAAATTGTTCCATGAAACTTTTGTCTCAAATCAAGAACAAAATGTACCTTTAGCTGGTTTTTATCACGGTGACAAACAAGTTTGTTGTCTAACTGTTGTTACTCTTAACGTGTCTTGACTCAGATATCTCACAAACCAAAGTCACTGAGCCACATAGAAGCAGCATCCATTCCATATGTGGCGACCACTGCCTGGTCGGCGCTGGTTAACACGGGAGGACTTCATAAGGACAACTGTGCTAACAAACGGTGAGGAAACATAAACACACTTTACTCCAGATGTCTACATGATTCTGATCCAAACCCATCTCAGTGATCCACTCAGTGATACTTCAGAATCATTAATGGGCTTTGGTTCTGGGCAGGTGAAGGGGCGGGGCTAAAATCTGTTTAAAACTTAAATTTAAAACCTTCAAGTGATATGAGAAATAAGACAATCAGAGGCCAAATAATTAGGTGTTGATGAAACTGTATTTATAAATCTGAAATTATAAATTCTGATGAGAAATGAGTCCAACAAATGAGGTTCGCTGCTTGTCTGAGATCAGCTCCAGATCTACACTGCATTGCTGTTAACTGGCAGTAAAGCTTCATTAGGAATCCTTATATGTTAAACACATTCATCTTATGTCTGTCCTTCTTTTATCCACAGGATTTTGATCCTTGGAGGATCTGGAGGAGTCGGAACATTTGCAATCCAGGTACGTGTGGAGGCTTAAAAAAATTCTCACATCCTTATTAAATATAAGACTTTAAGTGCATCAAACTTTGGACATCCTGGTTCTCTTTGTTAATAAAATAACAAGGTCCAAATAAGTGAACTGCAGCAGCATGTTTTAGTGACAATATGGAGCAAAAGGCTCCATTTATTTAAATGAAGGAACAATTATCACTATTTCCAAAAAAAGAAAACAAAGTGAAATTGCAGAACTGAAAACAGATGGTCATATTTGAAGACTGAACTTCTGTCCAGATGCTGAAGGCGTGGGGAGCCCACGTGACAGTTACTTGTTCCCACAATGCCGAGCGGTTTGTTAGGGAACTTGGAGCAGATCATGTGGTGGACTACACGGCCCGACCTGTTGAAGAGCCTCTTAGTACACTGGAGAAGTAAGAAGATCCCACAAATACAAACAAGATGCTCTAATCTTCCTACTATGAGGAACTCAGACAAACACATACACATCTGTCTCATCTAGTCTCCCCTTGCCTCCATTTCTGTCTCTTGTGCAAGATTTGACCTGATCTTGGACAACATCGGCGGGGACACAGAGCGTTGGGCGCTCGGCCTGCTTAAACCCTGGAGTGGAGCCAAATATGTCACCCTCGTTACGCCGTTTATGCAGAACACTGACCGACTGGGTGTAGCTGACGGCATGTTGCAGACTGCTGCAACAGTCGCCACCAAAGCCATCAAGGTAATTCTAACACAGTGACATGAACACAAGCCCTTCTAATCTGTCTTTTTACCCCAAAAAATTCACATAAACAGAGTGTTGTTTAGGTTGCAGAGGCGTATTAATTTCCTGTCATGTAACTTTTCTATTTCTGAAATACGGCTAATGAGAGAACAGTTAGTTCTTGACTTGAGACTTGATTTAAGTCAGAAACTGAATGTGAAGGTAAACCATCACAGCAAAGAGACCCAGTTCTGCACTACATCACTTTCCTCCTGACATTTCTCTCAATACGACACTTTATTGTACTTGAAGAGGAACATAAATTCAGGTTCTCTTTTTTTATGAGAACCTGAATAAATTTGTTGTAGAATCAAGGACAGAAGAGTTTAATAGGGCTGCGAGGAACATCGATCCTAACCAGAACTTCCCTGAGTCGTCCAGACTAAAAGCAGGCAGCAAGATCATGATCATAAAAAACATTGTCTGACTGTAAACATGCATTATCAAATAAAATAGGTGTAATTAGCATAAATTTAAATAAAAAGAGGAACTTGTTTATTTTTTGTTACAAGCATTTTTTATGCCTTGGCATGCTGCATCGCATGACATGTAACAAGAGAACAAACAGTTGCTCTCAGCATTTAGTCTGACTTTTGACTGGAGTTACTGACCTGCTTGTAATCTAGAGTTCATGTTAGTAGATAACACTCTTTTCTCAGCACTTGATCCAGTTTTGTGAACAGTTTTTTGTGTGTTTGTGGGTTTGACAAGCATGACAACACGAGGAGAGTAACAGTCCCTGCTATGTTTCTGTTCATGAACTCAGCTCCAGGTCTGGATGGAACACTAAGTGTAGCATCAGTCACCACAGAGACATGCATTCTGCAGGAAGCTGTGGTGAACATCATGCTGTGCAGATCTTGCACAGATCCTCTTCCTCTCAATCATACCACACAATCCACAGCTCGGGTTTCCAGTCATGAGCAGAAGAATGAAGAACAGACATGTGGTTGGGTTTTATCTTTTTGTATTCTTAAACAGCTGGTTTTCTCACCATATTTGGACATTGAACATTGACAATCAGCAGTTTGTTGTTTGTTAACTGCGATGAGTGTTGCTTTCCTGCTGATATGTAAACAATGACGGTTATGTTGTATTCAAACCTCTGATGTTTTGGTGGTAGTATCTGACAGAGAGAGTTTGGGATGTTTAAGGTGATTTTTACATTTTCTAAACAGGCTGCATGGTGGCACATAAGGTCAATTGACAACTCTAAGGTGTGTGTGAGTGGTTGTTTGTCTCTATGTGACCTTGTGATGGACTGGCGACCTGTCCAGGTGTAGCCCCGCCTCTCACTCAGTGACTGGTGGAGACAGACACCAGCTCCCCGCGACTCTGAAAAGGAAAAAGTGGGTTTAGAAAATGGATGGATGGATTTTCTAAGTACAAAGGAAACAGGATGTGAGGTGAAGGCGGTTCACACTATGGTTTCAAAAGCCTTTGTTCAAAAATTCTGTCTAATGAAATGGAAAATAGAACACCTTTATTCTGTTTAATTCTATGATTTTACTCAAATAAATAAAATACAGCAATATTTTTGCTTGAATGTGGATAATATGATAGTTGGGTAAAAACTAGCATATCATCTGCATATAACAGTGTTTTAGACTTTACATTCATTGTTGTTTCTCTGTTTTTGCCTTCAGGTGTTTCAGCATTAGACTCGTTTTTTTAACTGGATGCTTTAACCAGCTGTACCTGGACATCACAACTCTCAGCAGATTTGTTTATAAATATTATGCTATATTGTGTTTCATTATGTTGTAACTGTGATTGGTGATTGACTCAAGTGGAACTTTGTTTCTGGATCACACAGTTCAAATTATTGTGTTGTGAAAATAGAAAGTATAGCCAGGAGGCCGGGACGGCCCCAGAGAAACTTGTTGTCGAGCGGCGTGGCAGCATCAAACTGAGGGGTTCGTCCCTGAGAATGACTGAATAACATAAAATTAATTTACAGCCTGGATTTGTGTGTGAATGGCTTGATTTCCTTTTCAGTTTTCAAAAAGATCCCAAAAGCCACAGCAGGGTCCCAAAACCTCCTTTGAGAATCATTTTAGAGATTTATTTAAAAGTTTTCAACCGCTGCTTGTTTCCAAACAGCCATACAGCAAATATGCATGAATCAAGATCCTGAAAACTCTCTCAGTGGATTAACGATGAGTTTTTATGTGATTTGGCGACACTCTTGTTGAATGCAGTGGTCTTCCTGCAGAAGTGCTGATGCACTGCTGTATTGTTTGTCAGCAACACTTAGACTCTTATCAGAATAACAATCTGAGCGTTTAGAGTTCCACATCCTGATACGTGGTTTCAGGACTGATGACTCATTCTACACAAGTTTAAAAAAAAAAAGAAATTTGTTGAATGCTAATTGTTTGACTCATCGTCTGCTTTGGATTCAGGTTGTTGCAGCTGACACACTGCAGCAGAGTGTCATCGCATCTGTAGAAGAGAAGCTGCGCTATCATGTAGCACGTTGTCTTGGAGATGATAAACAACATGAACAATGAATCAACAGTTAGACGAAAACAAGACTGCAGTGCTTTGGTTTCTAATGAGCCTGAAGGACACATCTAACTCTATTATAATGAAATATTACATGTTTAATAAATGTTTAGATAAAGACTGCAGAAAATCCTTGATGTCTGTGTCTATGTTGTATTAAAATATGACTAAAACACTTTGTTTTCTTGTAGCATTTAGTCAAAGGAGTTCACTACCGTTGGGGGTTCTTTGCACCGAGCGGGCCTGCGCTGGATGAAATAAAAGAAGTGGTGGATGCAGGACAGGTAAGAAACCAGCATCCCTTTTAAATCTCATGTGTGCACATTGGATTCCCACAAACACATGGATTCTGACATATTTACTTTTACAGACTGCAATTTTCATTTCAAATAAAACTGCACCGGTTTGATGTTGCTGCATTTAAAGACTGTATTAGGTTTAATTTAAGAGTCTTTTTATTGGGCTAAACTCAAGTTCAAGCTCAAGTGTTTCAGGAAGAAAAGTCTGGGCCACAAAATGTAATAGATATTTTAGAATCAGCATCTTTTGGTTTTATTGCGCAAACACACTGACAGTCAAAGAGCTCCTCCTTTATAGATCTTTTCATAGAAGACACAACTCATTCAGCTACACTTTATTTTTCAGAGAAACTGCAAGACCCATCAGATAGACAGGTATTTGTAAATGATAAAAAAAAAAGTACCTAGATATCATGCAAATACACAGACTGCTAAAATGCAAATTGAACGTAGAGGTTTACAGAGAAAAGATTGTAGTTCTGTTGTATAAATGTTTATTGAGCTCATATTAATAAAAAGTCTCACCAAGTCCCACAGAGAAAAACTACAGTGAAGTGTATTTACATTTGAGGAAGAATATTTCTGTCTGAGCAGGTTTTACATGTGAGACAGTTCTGTAACATTACCAGAGATACATAGTGATGGGAACATCCTCCCCCTTCTGACGTGAAGGCTTCAACAGTAAAGTGCTTTCATAAGACTTTTAAAATCTAATTTAAATCTATCTAAAATCTAAAATAGATCTAAAATCTATTTAAAAATAAAGATAATGTATTTATAAAAATTGATCAAATAATTATTGAAAATGTAAAGGAAATCAAAGTCCTAGGTGTGATCCTAGACCATAATCTCAGTTGGAAGCCCCACATCAGACACATACAAAACAAAGTGGCCAAAAACACTGCAATCATGAACAGAATCAAGCAGTTGCTGGATTACAATTCACTTTTTATTTTGTATTGCTCATTAGTTCTACCATATTTCACTTACTGTGTAGAGATCTGGGGAAACAATTATAAAAATGCTTTAAAATCATTATCAGTATTACAAAAAAGAGCAGTCCGTATAATACACAAAGTTGGGTACCTTGATCATACAAATTCCTTGTTTTTACAATCAAAATTATTTAAACTTCAGGACTTGGTTCATTATCATACAGCACAGATTATGTTTAAAGCTAGCAAGCACTCACTGCCACACAATATCCAAAACCTTTTCAGACATCGAGATGGGGGTTACCATTTACGTGGTACTATGAAATATAAAGTTAATTCATTTAAAACTACAAGAAGGAGTTTTTGTGTGTCTGTATGTGGAGTCAAACTGTGGAACGACCTTGAGGACAAACACAAGAAATGTCCACATATACACAGGTTTAAATCATTATATAAAAACATGGTCTTTAATAGGTATGAAATGGAGGGTGATGATTATTAACTATTAGATATAATTACTATTCTTACATTTGTTATTATTATTGATGTTGTTATTATGATTATTATTATTATTGTTATTGTTGATATTATTATAATTATTCATGGTGATGATGTTGATTATTGAAAGTATTAATGGTATTAATATTTTAATGAAGATTCCTATTCTCATTATAATGATGACTGACTGTTGCTGCTATTGTTATTATAGATATACTATTCTTAATAATTCTATGACTGATGGTATTGTTATAAGTAGTATTATCAAGGGTATTATGTAGTTATAATCTTGTTTGTAGTGTTTAGTTGTTTTGTGTAGCAAAGGGGTGGGACTTAATAAGCACTGGCTTCTTCCCACTCCTTTTGAACAAAGACTTTTCTTCTTTTTTTTTCTATTTTCATAAAATCTCTCTTCTTTTGTTTGGATGTTTTTTAATTGTTGTCTTATGTTCAAATAAACTTATTATTATTATTATTATTATTATAAAATCAAGCTGCTGAGGCATCCTGGGAAAATTTGTAAAACCAGAGCAGAAACTTTTAATATGCTTTAATAATAAAAACTAAAGCTGCTAAATAACCGAGTCTTAAGGATGTTTGGAAGTCCCACAAATTTAATTTGCATGTTTCTTATATAAAAACTTTCAGTGTGTCTTTCCATCCAGATTATTTGACGGTGTTTTGGTGTAGCCCTTCAGAGTAAAAGCCTATCAATCCCTTTTTTGGCTACTTGTTTAGTGGATGGCACATTATTTTGAAGAAAAGTTTTTGAAAAATATGTGACCTGCTAGTTTTACAATGACATTATGAAAATGAGGCAAAAACGTCCCACATTATAGAACCTTGACATACTTATAATACACAATTAAAAGAAATGATCTCATCTCTCTTCTTCTGTGGTACTGTTGTATCACAAAAGTTAACTTGTCCGTAACCTTTGTTCATCCTTTCTCTTTCTGCTCTCGTCAGATCCGAGCTGTGGTGGAGGAAACGTTCAGCTTTTCACAGGTTCCTCAAGCCTTTGAGAAGGTAGAAAAAGGTCATGCGCGTGGAAAGACGGTGGTTGAAATTAGCAAAGGGGGTGATTAATTTATAGCATGGATTCTTGAAGACTGTGAGCTTGTTTCTGCAACACACATTCTAATTAAAAATTAAGGACGTGCAAAGAGTCAGTTTGTAGCTGCGACTCCAGTTTTCATTTCTGCAAAGTGTGGCTTTTTTATGGGAATGTGCTCATGAAGAGCACAGCTGCAGGTTTTTTTGGTTTTGTTATACGTTGTTTGTCGTTTTAGATCGACTTCTTGCAAATAAAAAGACCAAAGTAATGTTTTAAAGGGATTCCTAATCTCTTCCAGATTGATGCTTGTTTATTTTAATTTTATTTCAATTTCTGACATTTTACAGTGCATTTTGTCTTTAATGCTTTAAACTGCTGAACAGAGTTTCTGTCTTCAGAAAATACAATTTCCACAAACAAAAATAAGACACATAAAGAGTGAAAAATCACATTTTTATTTAAGGTAACAGTTTGTAGTTTGAACAGTTTTCTAAGATATTTACAACCAGCAGAGAGCAGCATTGCTATTACAGTCCTATTTTTAAACTGGAAGTTCAGTCTGTACATTTAAAGCCTGTACAACTGAATGAAAAGCACAACTTGTGTTAAAACCTAAAAAGATATCAAACTTTACATTAGATCACTTTGATCCACTAAAAGAAGACCTACATGTCTGGAGTGCAGGCCTGCCAAACGCTCTACTGCAGCAGAAGTTCACTTGCATATTTTCAATTTTTTGTTAAATTGACAAAACAGACACTGGAACCATGAAATAAAAAAGTACCATCATGTGAAGAACAGTGCAGCATTGAAACAGGGCTGACATTTTTACTATATGAGAAAAAGTCTTTGGTACAAAGTCAAGAGACTGAAAATATTTGAAATATTTTACTCAATTGTATTAAAATGAAACAATCAAATTCCTCTGAAGGAGTTAAATAGTCCAGAGTGGAGTGTGTTTCTGTGGCTTGGGCTCCAAATCAAAGGGCTCAGTTTCCTGGAAAGGTGCATCATGGGAATCTGAGAGCTTGGATCCCAGTCAGATCACAGGATCTCCAAAGTCCACCTCTGGCTCCGTTTGTGCTCATCAAAGGTGTTGAGGATCACCTGGTTCTTGTCATAGTGATGACCACCTGGCAGATGAACAATTTTTACATTAGATTCAATAAAACTTGCTAGATATCACGTTTCTCTGTATGAAACAGGGATCAATATTTCTAGATCGGCAGAGTTTTGACTTTCACGTTAAAAGAAAGAAAAACATTTGTGATAGCGGTAGTTTTTCTTTACAGACAGCTGCAAGTCAAAAAGCAGCACCTACAGGAGTGCACTTCAGCAGCTCTATGCTGCACCTCCCTGTTTACCCACAAGATGGCGCTGTAGAAAAAGATCAGACTTTCTGTGGTTTGTTCTTTTCTCCTGTTTTGAGTTAAATTATCCCAAAATATTTTAGGGACAGAAACCTGTAGAATTCTACTAATGTTTATTTTCTTCAGTTTGCATCAAACCTACATTATTATTAATTATTACCTATATTATTATGAGGAAAAAAAGGCTCTAGACCCAGTTATTCTTTACCAGGTATGATATGTGATCAAATAAATAAATATAAGGACAGAGTCAGAATAAAAAAAAGCTCCTAAACACATTAAAAGCATATCTAATAAGCTTTCTGTCATCAATGTTTGCACCATCTACCATCGAAGGTGTGGTTTAAATTAAAAAAGTGATGTCTGACCTTTGACATCCAGGATCAACTCAGGGTTGAGATTGAAGCGGACCAAACCATCCCGGGTGATGCTCCACAGCCGGCTGTCTTGTCCTTGCTCAGGGGAGACACAAAGCCGACTGCCTGACATCACCACATTACCTGTCGTATTCAGGTAACAGTCCTCCAACAGCTGGGGACAGACCAAACATGGTAGATGGAGTTTAGGATACAACACGTTATGAACATGACACGATGAAGGTCAGTTGATGAGAGCCCTGACGATAAAAGCCGCGTACCTTGCAGGTGATTCGTCCATCGCGGAAAAGCCAGATCTGGTCCTCTTCCCCCGTTTCCTCCATGATCTGAACTCTCATCAGCTTGATGTCATCCACTGTTCCTGACAGAGTCATCAGACATCTCGTCTCTTTATTCCGCAGACGGAAGTACATTGGTTTCTGTTGGAGGGAAACATGAAAATCTAATTATGACCATTGTAAATAAAACCTGCCCAGGTAACCACATCAAACAGTAACTGTTTTAGTTTCTGATTGGTGAATCTCTCCTCTCATACCTGTATCAGTGGGCGGAGCGATCCTATTATCTGCCAGCCACTAAACTTGCACAAATCTCCCACTTCCCCTGGTTGGAGAAACAGCTGTCGACCTTGATGGTGTTTACCTTCATACAGCACCCACCTGCGGAGAGTATCAGAGTAACTATCAGTATCATCTGTTTAATCCGTCACTTCTCTTCAATGGTTCCAACATTTTACTAGTAGTACACATGCAGTTGGAGAGGTTGAGTTAAATAAGGGTTTAGAAAAGGATATTTTGTTTTAAACAGCTGATCGCAGTTCAAGTTAAACATTTTAACTACAGTGACATCAAACAAGCAAATGTTCAAAAGTTTACATACATCCCCCCCTTCACCACCAGGGAGCGTATGCGAGTGTCCATTCCAGTCTGCAGAAGGTTAACAACATCGCTGGTCAATACGATCCTGCGACCTCTGCAGCCCACTTTACTGAACAGGACGATGGAGGGCAAAGAAAACTCCTGAAGAAGAAAGTGTTTTATGTTTTAATATGACCTTTTAGTAAATAAGCTGTGCAGAATAAAAATCTGCACAGCGTATTATCTTCCAGGATAATACGAACATGTCCGGTGGTCCTCATAGATCGAATACTAGAGTGTGATGACGGAAGACCCATGGACTCAGTGTTGGGGTACGCTCCTCCTTCCAGGACAATCATGTTGCCTGAAAACTGTGCTTCTTCGTACGCCACCCAGCTGACACATGAGGACATTAAATTGAACCACTTTTCACAGTCAGATGTTTTATAAATGGTATTTTATAATGCAGTTCTTCATTGTGAGGTAAAATATAGTAAAAAATGATCCTCTCAGTTTCTATTTCTGTGTTTGCATCTAATCCTGGATTCAGTAAACACACACAAAAGTGGTGTTAACATTTTCTTATTAATACTAGACAAGCTTTTTATGTTTTCTCAGTCTAAAATCATAAAAATACAATTCCTTCATAATATTCTATGAACAGTGTTAGTAATTAGAGATTTTGCTGATGCTAAACATTACATATGAAATTTAAGAGTAACTAAAGATGTTTTCACAACCAGTGAGTAATCTCTTTCAGTCACTCACCTGCCAGACAGCACTCTGCAGGACCTGGGTGTGAAGTTATTATCCAGATCTGCTGCACTGTCCTCCAGGACCAGCATCCTTCCTTGAAAGTCTGGCTCAGAGTAGAGGTGGACCTGTAACACACATCCATACAACCTTAGAACAAAACTAGACCCCCCAGTAGGATTATTTGAAAAAGCCACGAATGAAGAGGTGATACCTTGGACTTTGTTGTTCCCGCCAGCATATCCTGCACAAATAGGGAGGAGTTAGGAATATTTCTCTAAAATATCTCAAATGCAAATCTCATCAGTTAAATCTAGAACTGAACAGATCCTTACATGGAACACTGGTTGTAAGGAGGAGATTTTGAAGTTCTGTGCTCCCCAGTCCTCTGGGTATGAGTACATGCCTTTCTCCAAAACATACAGCTCTCCACTGAATGCAGGCTGTTCAAAAGCCACCCAGCTGCAAGATACACAAACACAATACATTGAGATTTATTATGCATGTATGCAGCTAATAGCAGGCTGAGAATTATAACCCTTCAATTTATGAGGGATGATATCAGTTAACCAAAAATACACATTCATTTTGTTTTATTATCTGAAAAAATCGGAGTAATTTTTTTGTAGTTTAATCAGGAAAAAATAAAAACAAATTGAAACAAATGCTGCATTTCGGATTTACATGACTACGTAAATATAGGTGTGAGTTATTCAGGAGCAAATTTCTGACATGAAAGATTCAAACCTTCAACATAAGAATGAATTGCTCATTGTTTGAGTTCTAGGAGTAAGAATGTTTGGCCAAGCTAACACTAGAGACTGCAAAGGGAAGTTTAAAAAGGCGGTACTGGAAAACAATAAATACTGACGTAACTTGTTCTCTGATTCAGTGTCTGACTTGAACTGCAATGCTAACATCATAAAAAGAGCGTGTTTATGGCTTTAAGAAGCTGTAAAACAAAAGGTCAAGCAAACTAAAAACAAAGATAAGAATGTAAGTTTAAACAAACAAAATCAGTTCTAATGTGCTAATAAACCCTCAATACTCTGACTTTAATAAAATGTCTATTGAGAGTCTAATAAAGTTCAACAGGTTCTTCCACAAAGAGTGTAAAGTTGTAGCAGAAGCACACGAGAGAGGGAGGGGGAGCCTGTATGTGTCCATGCCCACCAGATGGCGTGATGGTTACTGATGGCGTATATATATTTAAAAAATATGTCTCCAAGAGAGAGAAAAGTTTTTTAATTCTTTGTCAAACCTGGTTTATCAGTTCCAAACAATGAACTAGCCTCACGGGTTTATTCAATAATCCTCCTGTAAAGATATTTGTGTGCATAGGTGTGTATGTTTGTGTAAACAATGACATTACTCATGCCAGTAAGGTGAGACAAACACCTGTCAACTTCACAACACTTTATTCTAGAAACTTTTAACAGAAGCCGTTTGACTTACACTCCCCCAGTCACTTCGATAGACTGGGTTTTGGTGCTGTGACCAATATCTTCCATACCAAGAACGGGACCGAAGAAGCTTTTGTTGATCCCTCGGTCTTTAAAATTTGGCTCACTGAACAGTTTAATGTGCGGGGACTGGAAATCCTGTCGATAATAACACGAAAATGAAAAGAAGCACTAGTGGAATCAGTTTTCAGATGAAAATGTGTTCCTTTGGGTGATATTTACTCCGATTAGAGGTCGTAGTGACTGAAGGCCGTCCTCAGCTCCTCCCCACTCACTATAGTTAGGATATTCTCCTTCCTCCAGGATGTACTGCTGGCCTTCGAAGTCTGCCTCCTGGTAGCCGACCCAGCTTTACAAGTCAAGCAAAAACACAACAAACGTTTAGGTTTCAGCATCCATATTTGAAGCAGCCTGTTAACACAAAGACTGTGATGATGCAAAGGATCCTCCAAAAATCATTCAAATACTCACAGACCACCAAGTATCTTTATAGAGCCCACTGCAGAAAGAGTTTTCTTCTTCACATCTGTTCCTTTTTCTTCCTGCTCCAGCAAGTTGTAAATATCACCATCCAGTTCTAAACACTCTCCATCAAAATCAGGCTTTTCAAACACAAGAGCCTGGATAGAAGAAAGAGAAGAGGGAGATGCAGTAAATCCATGTTCAAAGTGGGACTGGAACCTCGGAAAAGAAGGATACCATTCATCCCATAGATTCAAGTAAAAAGTGCAAAAGTGACGTTCTTCAAACTGTTAATCCGGTTACAAATATCAGGCTGAGAGCCGTCAACATAACTAACACAGAGAACATTTTCAACTCACATTTTTAAATTTAATTGTGACACTCTAACAAGAATTTCTCCTCTCTCTTCAGTGAGAATGCAACATTTCACAATTCTTAATTTGAGCCAGAAAAACTTGTTGAAACTCAGTTTGAGTGATTCTTATCTACACGGCGGAAACATTTACATCTAAACATGATTTTATATCAACAGTTTACAAAAAACATACTAAAGGTTTCAACAAAAGTGAGATAAAACTTCTTAATGGAACAGAACAAACCTTAACATCAGTCGGATGATCCACTTTTATTCCTCCCTGAAACCAAAACACACATTGTTAAACACAGTTTACTGATAAAAAGCCAGTGTTGTAAATACAAAGAGCACCGTACTATTTTGAGAGGTCTGAGAGAGCCGATGAAAGGCTCAGGGAAACCCCAGCTCTCTGGACAGGGATATTCTCCAACCTCCAGAACACCGAGCAAACCTTGAAATCCTGGATCGGAGAACACCAACCAGCTGAAGACACACACACAAAACATATGAGAGAGAACAAAAGAGTAAGAAAAAGAGGGAATTCTCTATGATTACCATTTGTTACTGTCTCAAAACATACAGACATAAACAATCTACAATAGTAGATATGACAAGCTCCAGCATGTCGCTCACATTCCTTCACTGAGTCTTTTCCATTAATTCTCCAGAACGGTTTAGCTCTGAACTTTTAGATGAGTTAGTTGGAAGTAATGTTACCGCCACATTCCCATGAGATGAAATTTAATTTGTTTTCACACAGTGCAGCACTGACTTCTCCCATTAGGAAACTGCATTCAAGTGAATGCAAATATCCATAGCAGTTAGATATTTTATAATTTATTTTACCAGCTCTCTTGTATTAAATACAGACAATCTCTTAATAAAACATTGTCTTAAAGCTTGTAAATCTCAAGTATATTCACACAGTAAAAAGTATATGCTGAAAGCAACTGTCTCCAGCTGGTCTGCTCATGGATAATGAATGAATATGTTATTCAAATATTGATTTCTTTTTGCATAAAATCCTTCTTCCTGTTGGAGCCACCAACCAGCTACTCGGGAGAACTTATGAAAATCTTCTTTTGTGAAGTGTTTGAATGGGCAGCTAATTCTGCAGAAATTCTCATGTGTGTATGTATCATCCCTGTCAGATAAACTCACACTCCAGAGTGAACTTTGATGGAGCCTGTGGTCTGTGGGATCCCATAGGAGCTGAGCTCTACACTGTCATCACAGTACGATGACATCATCCCCAAACCATTCACCTCTGCATACAGGTCAATCCGGGGTAGACTGTAATCCTACAAAAAATAGATTAATAATGTGTTTTTAATTTGAAAGACTTTCAAGTTCATAAATAATCAAGTGTATTTATGTATTGAAGAATAACAGAAGTCGTCTCAGTATATTTTACAGTTTACGTTCTATTAAATAGACTTAGGTTGATTCTATTCAAGTAATTAATTTCAATGCACTTTTGAAAAAGATCCAATTTTACTTCACTTTTACTTAAATTTAGTTGATCTCATCGCAGTTCATTTCCACATACGTATATAAAACATTTACATTAACCAGTCCTCATTAAGAATCCTACTTTAAATGCTAATAATTTACACAAGAGGTTAGCTGAGAATATCACAGCTTGTAAATCTAAAATACCTTAAATAATAATAAAAACAAGAACTTTTTTCATATTAAATAACAGCTAAACATTTACAACAGGAAGTGATGTTAATTTTTTTAGGATACTGGAAAATACTAGTAAATAATTAGAAAACATTTGATGAATGAATAAGTAAAGTTGTCAAGGTTTTAAAAGTCTGGTGAAAGACAAAAATAGTGACATTTTATTTGAAACTTAATTAATCAGCTGATTTTTTGTGATAATAAGTTAAAGAAATAAATAATTTGATTGCAGGAACAATACAGCAGACTGATGATATGAGGTAACAGTAACTTACCCTGACTGCAAGTCGAAGTGAACCTATGACCATCGGTGCTGTCGGGACTGACTGACCCGTCGCAGTTAGAGTCTCTGGAGTTCCCTCGTCTGCCCACGGGTTCACAATCTGATCTGTCGAACCTTCCTCAAGGGCAATTATTCGACCCTGGAAACCAGGTTTTTCATACAGGAGCCAGCTGAAACGAGCCAGAATCAGAATCAAAAAATACCACAAACTTTTCTTATTAATTCATTTGAATTAGCAGCTGTAGAAAAAATGACACTGTAGTTCTACAAGAGAGGCATCTGTAAAGATACAAAATATACTGTGAATTTAAAAAAAACAAGCTTAAATAGATTCCTTTCAATGATCCACTTCAACACACTGAATTAAATATTCAATACAGTGTTTAAAATATAATTTTGATGTTTTCTTCAAGTTTGAGTTTCTTGTGAAAATATCACACATTCAAAATCAGTTTTCAATCAACTTTTAAATTCTGTCACTTTTAAAACCATTTGACTCATTGCTTTGTCCACCACTGTCCACCAGGACTAGGTACAAACACATACCATCCTCTGATGACTGTGACTGATATCACAGGAGACAGCTTGATTGTGGAGGAATCTTCTGCGTCACAGCAGACCTCATGTACTTCTCCACCAAACGGAGCATGTTCATGTATGACAATCTGCATCATCACACAGAAACATCAGGGTAATCTGTGACAGCAGAAATGTGTAGCTGATTCTAAAAATGTAAATGTAAAAGTACCTTTCCAGGTCTTCTGTGGAACCCTCTTACAGCAGGTATCTGCAAGACATTGTGACACTTTAAAAAAATATTTATTTAAACGTCAAGTGTGTTAGAGGTATTTCGGCTCAAGCACTTCAACTATTCATCCTTCCTTTTGTTGTTCTCAAGGCAAGTACGTAACAACCATATTTACATTAAGTTAAATGTTTTAACAAGGTGTGAATCATTTTATTCTAAATATTGGGGGTTTCTATGCACCTAATATATGACTCGATATATAATTTTTGTAATTAGATAAACTGATGTTTTTCAGGCTGTTTTCTTGTGCTCTTTTTAATTTTTTTGCATCACCTGATAATGACTCGTGGTGAGTTAGCAAACATGCTATTGATGCACTGATCTTGCAAAACATCCTGTGAAAAATTCCACACTGACAACTTCATTTCTTTTGCTTGTGGATAATTTATGCTTTGGTTGTAAAACGATCACAAAAAGGCACGTGTCATGGAAACAGACCACGCTTTGTTGCAAGAGTTTGCATGTCAAAACTCATCAAGATCTTGAGACACACTATTTAGACTTATAACACTACATTCTCATACACGTAATACTAATGTGAAATAAAAGAGTTCACCAAACTGGAAAGCCTACCTTTGATTTAGTAGCAGAAAGTCCATTCTGAGAAATCTGCTGGCTGTAGTTTGTGCTTGAAGTTAGTCCTGCAGAATCCTCCAGGGTCACATTCACTGTAGATGTTTCTATTACTATGTTCTGTTCCATAGTAGCAGAATTCAGATTCATTGTCTGTGAAGAGACCTGGGAAGTCTCTGGTACTTTGTTGTTCTTTGAAGATTCCTCTAAATGATCAGCTGGCTTTGGGTCTGGGAACGTAGGCAGAGCAGGAGGAGAGAAGGAACTGATTGCTGACTCACTAACTGTGCTAGTACCACCCCCCATGTCGGAGCCTTGATCTGCAACTTTTACACCCCCATTATCAGCTGTAATGATGGGCGTGGGCGAGTCAGTAACTCCTACATGTGCAAGTGAAGACACGTCTTGCTGTTCATTAGAAGAAGCTGTATTTGAAACAGATGTAACTTCCTCTCTGCTCTTCCTGGACAATCGAGGGGAGCTTAGCAAACTAGAGAGGATGGACATCCTGCCAAGTCTTGACGTCATCTTCCCTTGTTCACCGTTTTGCTCCTCTACTTTTCCTGCTTCTGACTGGGTCTCCACTTTGTCTCCATCTTGTCCTTCTACCTTTTGTGCTTTTGTTTCAGCTGTTGAGGTGTTATTCTCCTGTAAACACTTCTCTGAACTTCGACCTTCTCTATTAACTGCTTTTTGTTTAATTGCCAAAGATGGTGGAAGGTCGAAAAGATTGGTGGTTTTTTTCCTTAAGCCAAATTGGAATTCCTCAGGATCAAATGCTCGTTCAAAATGATCTTCCTTAATGGCTGGCATGGCAAAAGGTGGAGGTGGGGACTTTTTGCGGACTTGCCTCTTAGGTGGTAATGAAAAAGGAAGTCCACCTTCCTTAACACTCTTAAGAAAATCATCGATGTCATCTGCCTCCAGAGACTCATCTTCACTAGCTGATGTATCAAATCTTCTACGTTCCTTTCTCCTTTTCTGTCTGTGTTCTACATCTAACCAGGTAGATGGAGACTCTGTGTTTAGCTGGAGACTTGGAGGTAGAGCCGATGGTTTCATTGGGGCAGAAGCAGACATATCGATCTCATTCCCTTGTAGTCCTTGTATTAAACCACCACTGCGAGAGGAAGCCTTTGTCTGTAGCTCTTGTTGTTGTGTCTTTTCTTCCTTGTTTCCATCATTCATTTGAGCATCTGTGGTCGAGGGTAACTCAACTGAACCAACATGGAGGACTTCCTTCTGGTTTGCACAGATATTTATGCTTGGTACATTTTGTACCAAAGTTAAATCTTTCTTGATTCCCATTTTGGTGTCTTCAGCTGCATCCACATCATTTGTCATTGTATTTCTGACGTCAGCTATGTTTTTAATTAGGCTCTTTTCTTCCTGTTGTGCATCAGTCATGTTAGTTGTGTTCTCAGCTTTAACTAATTTAGCTTCAAGCGATGTCTTCTCTTGACCGTCTGTGGTCTCTGACTCAGTTTCTTCTTCAACTTTAGAATCAGTGTCTCTTGCTGCTGTCTTGACATCCGTAACATCATCTTTGACAGCTGAAGTATTTTGGTCGGTTTGGATTTGAATTTCAGATTTTTGTATTCCAGCATCATTCACCAAACTATCTACGGATGAGTCTTTGGTTTCTGTCTTCTCTTTAGCACCTTCAACATCAGAACTGTTAGTACTTCCAACTTTTACCTCTTGAATTTGGGCTTTTATTGTCTCTGAAGCATTTGTTCTGTCTGTTTTAGTTTTTGATTTCAGCTCAGTATTTGGTAAGTCCGATACTGATGATTTGTCTTTGTTTGGTTTTGTTTTGTTTTCATTTTGTTCTCCAAGAATTTTGGACCCCTGGATCATCATCTGAGCTGCTGTCTCATTTACTCCACTCTCCTTAGCTGAAGCCTTGACTTTCGTAGTCTCTTTGTGACCTTCGCTGTAAATGCTTACAAGGTTAGGACCTTCAATTACATCCACATGCTGTGTATCAGTTGTCTTCTTTTTAACTACGAGTCTTATAATCTCTAGTTCTTGTTCTGATTTTTGATTTTGACATTCAGACTCTGTTGATTTAACGAGGTCTGGTTTTGTCATGTTTGTATCCTGGTCTTCAAGGAGTTTTGAATTTTGATCTTGAATATGTCCAGTTTCACTAAAAGACGTCTCTGTTGTTGACACATTCATCAAACTGTCTTCTGATGTATCCTTTGTTTTTGCACTCTGACTAACAGTATTTGTCATTATTTTCTCCGGATTTTGACTCATTGTCTCTTCTGGAGATTCTATTTTCACATTCTCCAGTTTCAGTTTTAAGTCACTAGTTAAACATTTAGATTCTTGATCTGGTCTGGTTAGAACCATGTCTTGGTCTTTATCAGTTTCAGACTTCTGGGTCTGTTGGTTGCTGACCTCAATCAAATGATCTCGATCTGTTTTTTCACATATTAAACTCTGTGATGACAAGTTCTCAGGTTGAGTGAGTGCAGAATTAGAATCTTTAGATGCATCCTCTGAATTCCTTTCTTTTGTCTTCTCTTGAATTTTTGATCTTACAGTATCTGCTTCAGACTCAGATGATTTGTCTTGGTCAGTCTGTGTTGAGTTCTTTTTGTAGTCTGTGGGAATCATGAGCTTAGAATCCTGTTGAATTTCATGTTCCCCACTTGTATTTATTGCTCCTGACTCACTAATCAAATGGTCCACTGATGTATTCTTTGTTTCTGAATTGTCTTCAGTTTCTTCAGCATGTTGATCTGTAGTGGTTATAATTTTTATCTCTTGAGCTTCACTTCCTGTTTTCTCCTCTGGAGTTTGTATTTTAACAGTTTCCAGTCTGGGTTTTTGATCCGTTTTGGAAAATGTAGATTCTTGATCTGGTTTTGTTATTTCTGCATCTTGGTGTTCACCAGTTGTAGAATCCTGGAGCTGTTGGCTGGTAGCCTCCTTAACAGTCTCTATAGCTAATGTTTCTTTCAGCAAATTATCAGAAGACTCCATGACTCTTTCTTTAGTCTCTTTACTGAAATAACATACAGTGTTAGGAACTTGGGAATCAATGCACTGACTCAATGTTGTCTTCTCCTGAACTTTGGTACCTGCAGTCCGTGGTTCTTGTTCTGATTTATGACTTAGAAGCTCAGATTCTGCCAAGTGGTCCGTGTTTAGTTTTACTATTTCTGCATCTTGCTGTCCACCAATTACAGACTGCTGGCTGGTGGCCTCATTAATATGATCTATAGCTGCTGTTGCATTAGACAAACCATCTAAAGATGAGTCCATGACTTTAGTTCTATCTTTAATCTTTTTACTGTAAAAGTTAGAATCACTGCACTCACTCACTGTTAGCTTTGCTTGAACTTCAGTCTTTGCAGTCTGTGGTTCTTGTTCTGATTCACTTGGAAGGTGAGATTCTACCAGCTGGTCCATGTTTGGTTTTACCATCTTTGCATCTTGGTGTCCACCAGCTGAAGACTCTTTGAGCTGTTGGCTGGTAGCCTCCTTAATATGATCCAACTCTGATGTTTCATTCATCAGACTATCTAAAGATGAATCTTTCACTTTAGCTTCTTCTTTAGTCTCTTTGTTAAGAGGGCTTTTTGAGTTAGGAACTGGACTTGTCCCAATGAACTGTTTATCTGTTGTCTTGTCTTGAACTTTAACACTTACTGTCTCTGATTTTTCATTCAGATGGTCAGATTCTGTCAATTTGTTTTTAGCTGTGTTTATTAAGTCTACATTGTGATCTGGATCTTTCACCAAAAAGTCCACTGATGCATTATTTGTTTTAGAGTTGTCTTTAGCTTCTTCTGCACTTTGATCCATGATGGTTGTAATTTTTAGCTCTTTTGTTTCGCTCTCTGTTGTCTTTTCTGGAGTTTCTGTTCTTGGTTCATCTTTTACAGCGGATTTTACTTGTTTATATTCTGATCTATTATGATCACAAACAGTTGTGGTCACCTGGACTTGTTGTTTGTTGTCCTCTTTAGAAGTTGGAATGTCATTTACCGAAACCTCTGAGGACTCCTCGGCTTCAGTTGGCTCCTCTGGTGTGAAACTTGTTTTTATTTTGTGAGTCTCTGATTCCTGAACTGATGTTTGATTCATATGTTGAACTATGATGGAGCTCTGCTCATGCTGGACTCCAGTATGGATATCACTGTTATGAACTTCCATCGTCTTCTCCAAACTTTTTGTTGGGAACTCATTTGTTTGTGTGTCATTGGTTAGAGCCTTTACATCTTGAGTTAAGTTTAGTTCCTTTGTTAGATTAACATTTTGACGTTTGGACTCTTCTGATGTTTTGACATGTTCTTCTGTAATTTCATTTTTCAGAATTTGTTCTCCATCTGTTAAGATCTTTTCTTGTTCTTTATGGTCCTCTTCAGATAAAGCTCCTCCTGTTGTCAGTCTTTCTCTTATTCTTTCATCATTTTTATAATCCAGATCTCTGTTGTCATCCTTGACCTCATCGTCTCTGTTTGAGAGTTGTTTAGGTTCCTGTTCATTTTCCACTAACAATACCTTCATTTCTTGGTCCAATCTCTCTGTTTTCTTAACACCACTTTCTGCAGCATCTTGTAAAACCATCGTCTGTTCTGTATGAGTCACACTCGATGTAGTTTCATGTATTCCACTCTGTGTTTCCTCTAATGTTGTCTCTTTACCTTCAAAGTTGTTTTTAGCTTCCATCTGCAGTTTCTCTTTGGTTTTGGGCTCGAAGCATTTTTCCTCTGTTGACAGATGAGTTGGTTTCTCTGAGTTTTTAATTCCTCTTCCTGCTTCACCTTCCATGGCTCTGTCTTTGAGCTTCTGTTTATAACTGTTCTGTGAGTCAGTGTTTTCTACTGTTGCTTCGTTAAGCGTTTCATCTGGCTTGAAGTCATGCTCCCCACGTCCAGATCCTCTTAAAAGAGTCTCTTTGTCTAACTGATTTTCTACATTCTTTGGCAATTCACAAACAGTCACAGTCTCTGTTTTGATGTCCAAAGCCTCAGCTGGTTTGGAGTCAGTCTCTTCTGTACTTTTCTCATCTATATCAAATTGTTTTACTGTGTCCAGCAAGAATTTTGGCGATAAGCTGTCATTTTTATTTGCAGTTTGACCCTTCGTGTCTTTTGAATTGGCTGGTTGAGCTACGTCTGAGTCTGAGAGAATCTGTGCTGGTACATCTATTTGTCCAGGATCATCTGAGCCCAGTTCAGCAGGAAAACCCTTCTTTGTTTCTGTAGATGGGTCTGTGATCATTTCTTTTAAGGAAATACCATCACGTGAAACCCCTTTTTGATCAGAGTGGGTTGTTACATCATAGTGACTGCTGTCATCCAGTTCAGATTTGGCTGACACATCAGTTAAATCCCCATGAGTTTTGTCCATAACTAGAACTGCAGTGTTTTTGTCCTGGATTATTTCAGATTTTGAGCCACTTACTTTCTTCTGTGATATGTCTTTGTCTTTTATTGTTGGGGAAGCTGCTGATGACAGTCTTTCCTGTCTCCATGTTCTACCACTCAGTTTATGAAGCTTTTTGTCTTGTTGAATCTCAGCTCTTGTTTGTTTGATGTCCAGCTCTCCTCCTTCAGTTCCAGCATTATGTATCGCTGCATCCTGTGACTCTGATGAAATGTCTTCAGAAACATCCCTGATCTGCAGTTCCTCCGTTTTTGCATCTGTAGTTGTTTTTACCTGACCTTCATCTTTAATAATTGCATCACTGTTTTGAAGTGACTTGTTCTCCAAAATTTCTCCACTACATGTACTCGCCTCCATTCGTTTTGTCTCTTTCAGTTTGGGTTCACTTGAACTCATAAGTTTATCTGTAATTTTAACGTGCTCCTCTGCAGACTTTTTAAACCTGGAGTCATTGTCCTTCTTTTTATTTGCCATGACAGTAACTTTACTTTTGGCAGCTGTGTCTGTAAATGTGCTGTGAGCTGATTCCTCAGATTTAGCTGATTCTTGATAATTACTGAGCTTTACTTTGCCAGAGCCTCTCAGACCTCTTGCAGGAAGCTTGCTAATAGATGACGAAGTCTCAGTTAAATCCTTCGGAGGCCACCTGTGGTGCAGTTTGATGCCGTTGCTCTGCTTGGGGAGCCTTGACGTGACTGTTCTCTCCGGCTTGGTGGGAGGTGAAGAAAGAGACGAGGTTGGAGAGTCACTCCCTTCATGACTGGTGCTTCTTTTTGAGAGGGACTTTGAAGGCTTCACTAACATCACACTTCCTGTTCCTGAAAAACATTAAAAAAAAAAAAAACTTAGCTGAGTTGGGGAGAAGTATTTGGATTGCACTGCAGGTCTGTTTTGGCATATGTATTTACATAAATATATAAATCAATAATATAGAAATACATAAAGCATTTTTTGACAATATAAATGTATTTTTATTTTCCTTTACAAGCTTTAATTAAATCAGTTCCAAGTTTTAAAGTATTAATAGTGTAAAGTGGGATTGAACTGGATTATATTCTCTTACCTTTCTTAGGACTTTCAGGATGGGGGGTTGGTGTCTCAGTTTCAGGTCTCACATCATCAGAAGTTGTTTCCTGCTCTGGACTTTGGTTCTGTGTTGTTTCAGGCTTGTCCTGATCCGTCTGACCGGACAGAACTTTTTCAAAGCTGTTGCTGTTTGTCTGATTTATATCGTTACTCTTCTTTTTTGTTGGAGATGAAACAGGCAAGCGACTCCGTGAACTAAAGACAGCATTGTTTTCCAGGTGGTGAGTTTCCTTGTCAGGTGGATGTCCTGTTTTAATACTTCTCTGCTCATGCTCCTTTTCTGTGCCATTTACATTTTGCTTAAAGTCATCCTCTGACTTTTGCTTCATAAGCTTTATTCCAGTTCTGTAAATAGATTTTGTGGGAGAAATGAGCCCTGACGCAGATATCCCACCTTTAGCTTCATCAAAACTTGGTTTCCTGGTGGTTTTAGTTGGAGATTTCAGAGATTCTTTGGATCTGGGTTGTTTTTGTAGTTTGGAAGTGACTGCTGGCGCTGATGTATCAGGCACTGATATTTTATCAGCTGGTACTGGAGATTTCATTTCAGTGTCTGATGTTGATTTTTTGGGGATTTTAGACTTTGAGCTTGTTACACTTGAGAGACTGCTGCTGCTTTGATCTTTTAATACTGAAAACATTGATGTTATTTTCTCACTTCGTTGCTCCCTCTGTGTTGCATAATCAATGGAAGTTTCCAGTTTTGTGCCCTCTGTGGAGCCCTTAGCCTTTCTGATGACATTCTTGGTGTTTCCTGCAGTAGCAGAGGTTGAGCTCTTTGTTACACTGACTGTGGTATGCTGACTTTCCGTTACTCCTTTAACCCCTCGCTTAGAGAGACCTTGACTTTTTACTCCAAATGCTGCAGGTTGCAACTTTGTTTTGTCCATGGCTGAAGGCACATCAGTTTCTCCAAGTGACTGAGAGTCAATCTTTTCTTTAACTATGGGCTCAGAAACATCGGTATCAACGGTTGTGGTCTCTGATTTTGTGGATTCAAATTCGATATTGATATCTTTGAGTTCTGCATCGTTGTTGTTTTGGAGGATTTCCGATCTGTCAGAGAGCAGACAGATAGGAAAGCTCAGAATTATTTTGTGAGAAATTACATTCTTGTAAAATGTTTGCATTCAGTTTGAACATCAAGAACGGTTCATATCTTTACACTGATTGTTTGAAAGTTGGATCTGTTGGTAAATAAGAAGCTGCAGGGGCCAGTTGTGGGTCAGCTTAATAAAAATACAGGAAACAGAGAAGTTTCGTTCTGTTTGGTCTGAACATAAACTCAATTCACTCTAAAGCTTCAGTTCAGACATAATACGTGTTGAAATAAGTTTTTATTGACTAAAAGCAAATACGTTTTCTCTCAGTTTTTTATCTAAACTAAACGTTTAAGTAAGATAATGCCCTTGTCAAGGTGGAAGAATATTTTTTAGATTTTCTTGTCTGACTGTAAAATACTTTTCCAGCTCTCCATGTCTCTGGTCACAAAACGTCCTCAGAAAACAACAGATACGAGAAGTTTCTGCACACAACCCCACATCAAAAAGTAATTTCTACTTTAGAAACAACAAAAAGGTCAGTGAAGAGTCCCTGAGATGCCAATGACCTTCCAGTGTGCAGAGTTCCGTGCATGCTGCCATGCAGAGCTGCAGAAACCGAGACTCTAAATATCCACTTTTATGGCGGTTACTATTCCTGACACAAACTGCTCACACTTTTGCACAATAGATACAAGCAGTGAATCATTTTTTTATGTTTTTACCCAGTCCTGTTCAGGCATGGCCACCTTTAGCTGGAAGGGCTCATCTTGTAAATTTTACGTTTATTTGCAAAAATTCTTCAAATACTGAAACATATTTATTTTAACTACAGATTTACAGAAATAAAACCTGCAATTTGTGAAATTCTATAATGATAAACTTACTCAGGTGATTGTCTATCAATCTTTGATTATAATGAAAAGTAACAATGATTTTCATTCTTTAATGTCAGGGGTTTTTATAGAACAGTAAACAGAAGGATAGAGAAAAATATCCCTGATTACATGTTCTGTTCTGTATATGAATATTTCAGTACCTCCCAGCTGGCTCGGCCCATTATTCTTTTCTGGTACAAAGGAACACGGGAACTCAGAGATCAGGTTCCATGCAGACCTAATTCTCTTCAACTTCTCGGCTTTCTGGTTTATCCAGGATCAAAAGAACGTTTAAACCACAGAAAATAAAAACAGATACTCACCGTTTGAGCTCGGCTGTGTTTGAGGTCTCTGAAGTCGACTCTTCGCTGAATTCCTCACCTCCTTCCAAACTCAGCTCCGGGTTAATAAACACCTTCTGGGCAAAAACTTTGTTGTTTGGAGGTAAATTCCCAGTCGTGTGCACCACACTAGTTTCTGTTGGTGTGCTTTGTTGAATCAAACCTGGTTTTGAGACTGTGCCAGTGTCAACCTCGTCTAGCTGCAGTGAAATTGTTTGGAGCTTCTCTGAAGTCACTGCCAAGCTTAACTCTGGCAAGCTGCCACCTGATAGTAAACTGTCTGCCAGGGCAGAGGGGCTTTCTTCCTCTGATATTGAATCATCCTCAGGTATAACAGTAACATGTATAGCCAGCAAAGGAGGCGAGTCTGCTCTTGAGCCCTCCTCCTCTTGTTTGAATCTGTCCACTCCTCCCTCCCCTTCCTGCCCCTCTCCTAGGTAGGTTTCCACCCAGACGGCTTTGTGGACAGGAGAATTCCCTCTGGGTATCTGCTCTCTCTCCGGTGAAGGACTCCATGTTGCAGCTGTAGTTTCTTTAGACAGGCTGCTGGTAAATGTCTTGACTCCGGATGCTTCATGCTTTACATCTGGAGAGTCCCCGTCCCACTGAGTCATGATGCTGTGCGATGTGGACGACTGAGAACCTAAAGTTATTTCTTTGAGTGCAGTGCTGTGTCCCTTTTCTCCAACCTTCACCACAGTTTTCTTGGATGATAAACATATAGATGTTAAGTTAAGAGACGTTGGAGACTCTGCTGTTTTAGCAGGCGGGATGCTAACAGACATCTGGCTTGTTGGTGTGGTGTTTTCCTCACTAGAACTTGGGATATTTTCCTCCAGATTAAGGTGCAGCCTCTTGCTAACTTCTTCCACCACTGATTTTGCAAAGTCAGAATCTGTGTTTGAGCTAGTATTTGGCTGAGCAGCAGATGACAGCTCCACAGCTGTGGGTGGCACTTTCCCAGAATTCTTTTCCCTTCCAGCTGTGCTGACCCTGCAGACATGCACTTCCCTCACACTGCTCCTGCCGCTGCTGTCGCTGTCAGCAAATGGGAGATCCGGGTCATTGGTCTTCAGAGAGACCACGCTGGAGGCACTGGCACTAGAGCCTTGACTGAGAGACTCAGCTCGGGAGTCTGCACAAGACCCTTTGAGCTCTCTGTCTTTTGGGGAATTAGTCAAAGTGTTTAGCCCATCCTCCTGTTGTGATGAGAAGAAACGGGGAGACAAGGGAGATGCTGGAGAGCTTGAACTTGTGGAGTGATTCTTTCTGCTGCCCTTTTTTCTTTGGAAGAAGCTGGTGACGCGATCCAACATTCCCCGTTTGCCCTCTGGATTCTGACAGAGAACAAGGTGCAGACACAGAGATGATTATTGGATTATTAAAGTCAGGAAATAAGCTGGTTTTCATTTTTGTTCAGCTTTTGTTGGAAAAAAAAGAAAAACGTCTACACTTCCAAACACATGTGGTCTAAAGCTACACAAGAAAATTGGATGAAATTTAGTTTCCCTTAAGCTGCTATTTAAGTGAAAAACATCTTTATGTCTAATATGTCATGGCCTAAAAAGTATTTAAACAATGGAAGACTATTAAAAAACAAAACAAGCTAATAAGTTTCAAAAGCACCTTCAGACTCCAGACTATGTTCCTGTTTTTGTGGTAATAAATCTGTGTTTCATTGTGTAAAGGAATAAGATTTATTCTCTGTTGTCTAGATTTATATCCTGGAGTGTAAAAATAAACATTATTTCTGTACAGCAGCTCGAGATTCAGGGAATTTATAAAGTAATCTGGACGTCCTGAATAAAAACAGCTCATGTAAACATCAAGCTGAATGAGTAACATATAAATTTGTTTTAATGTGCAGCTCAAGGGTCCAACAGTTCTAACAGCAAATTGGAAGCAACACAATAAAGCTTGATTAAAAGATTTACATCACACATATAAGCATGAAATACTTAAACAGAGTTCAGATATAAACAAAAACACTGAATCAGATATCTGTGAATCCAGTTTTTTATCACTGTACCTAAAACAAACTGGCTCAAATAGAAATACACGTCACTGTTTTATCACAAGTTGCAAAATCTACCATGGCGATGTCACAAAATACACAAGACATGTTCAAACGAGAAACAAAAGGATTTCAACAAAAGACTCTATCAAAAACAGCAACCAGATTTCTTCCTGGACTCTAATGTCTTTGGTTTGGATTCTTAAAAGCAGCTGGTATGAGCCTGAGGACAGAGGACACTTTGTCTCACTAGTCACAAAAATGTTTGTAAAGTTAAACAGAACAAACCTTTTTCAACGTGCAGAGAGTTCACAATCCAGCAGAAACAAAAGGGTGTGGCCATCGTTTGGAGGGCAGGGGTGAGGCTGCCCTCATTCAGAAGTTTTACATATCACCAGGTCATAAACAGCTGATATTAAAGAAGATTTCAGTGTCTCTTTGCTCAGTTATTACACTTATGGGTCAAAAGAGCAACAAATCAAAGCCGATAGCGAAAATAACTCTCTACACAATCTATTCAGACTCTGTTCTAACTGCACTGACACACAAACATCTACGTATACGTTCAACAAATTTTCAAAACAGTCTCAGAAAAACCTGTTTTGACACTCACACGTGCCGTCAAACTGAATAGTTTCACTCTGGTTTAGTCTCATTTCCTGTTTTAATATGAAGTCAAATCTGTGATACTTTACCTCCAGATCTGTGGCAATGTTCCCAAATCCTCCAAAACAAACGTCTGAATAAAGGATCCTCCTGAGTTTATGTCGCTCTCGTATTAGTCCTTCTCCAACTATTCACCTTTTATTTACTCAAAGCAGTAAAAATGTCAGGTAGGTGGAGATAGTGTGCCACATCTGCTGACATTATACTTCACTTCCTTATTTGTCACCTAAAACTGAGCTTCATGCTCCCATCCCTGGTCACAACAAGGAACACACTCACATCTTTGATCCTCAGGAGAGTTTCATACCATCATTACATTGTGTCATAAAATATAGTATAGGTACCAGAATAAATAAGAAGGAGTTGGATTTATGTCTTCATATTTTAGTCATTTTGACAAATAATTGATCAACGGTTTTGGTTTCTAACATAAATCAAATGTATCTTTCCAGGCACTGTAGACACAAATAACCCAGAGGACTGGTCTGTGAGGTCTGAGTCATTGAAGAGAAAACAATCAGGAACAGAAAGGGTTTAGACGGTTATTTGGACTTGAACTTAAAGGGAGAACGTTCCTGTTCTGTAAAGGCTGAAAGAGGAAAGCAGTCTTTTACATGTAAACAGCATGTATAACCCATTGTTTTACTCTTACAGAAGTAATTTAGCATCTCATATACTATGTAAATATAATAATTTGAGGAAAAATGAAGTCTAAGAAGCTCAATACTGTTACAACTGTTGTATTACAATACTGTTGTATTTTTATACAACTATTTTATTATGAGTAAATAGGTTTATTCCTACAACCCTTTAGATCTTATTATTTCTGGGACTTTTGCATTTTACATTTGAATTCTCCTTACTGTAATTTTTATATGTAATTTTATATTTTTGTTTTGTCTCCCTGACACTTAGTTTCAGTTTACTAATTACCACACCTGCCTCTGGTTAATCATTACCTCCCTCAGTGTATATATACATAGTTCCAGGTTTTCAGTTGCCTTTTGTTGGAGACTCCTCTCAGTTTGCATTGTTTGTCTTCTACTGTTTCAGCTCCACATTTTAACCACTCTGTCTTTTATTGTTTGTGTTTTGCTATAGGACCTCATGTTATAGCACTTTCCTTTCATTTAATAAAAGTAATTTAATTACAGGGTATTTAGTTAGTCCGTCCCAAGTGTAGGTCTGTCTGAATCTCCCTCCTGGTAAATAATAAAAAACAAAAAAACAATTTGAAAGTCAAATAGAAGCTTCGCTTTTTTTGCTGTGATGGTTGTAAATTATTTTTCTGCTAAAGCTTCCTTGTGTCTCATTAAAATGTTATTGGATCAGTAGCTCTGTTGGATGCTTGAAACAAACCTTCCAACATTTTAACTTTGTCTGTAGATGAATTTGCTGAATGAGCGTCTGATGTGACAACTGAATCCACTTCATTGTTCTTCCTTCCTCCCCATTGTCAAAAAATCACTTCATTTGAAAACAGTTTCTGTCATTTAGACTTTAAAACCACCTTCTGTAGAGCTATAGTTTTTTCTCAGTTTTCTAAACCTGTTTTTATCTCCTCTCTCTTTAGTCCACTGTGAGGCAGCAGTCACTGGTTCTGTAGATAAATCCTTCACAGAGTCACTGAACTATAAGAAACTAAGTATCTAAGAAAAAGTTGTTGGTACTATAATAACTCTCAGGTTTCATTTCAGTATTTTTGAGGCAGAAACTCAGACAGTCATTTCCTGAGCTGGAAGGACATTCTGACTTTAAAGCAACTAAAATCAATTTTTTACTTCCATTTTGACACACAAACAATCAACTCAAATGAATTTTTGCGTTGATTCAAAAAAGTGAGATTATTTTTTATCAAAGTAATCTTCTGAAGAAGTTCTCATTTAAGCACCTGAACTCCATTTTAATTATTGACACCATTTAAAAATCTACTTTTTTGAAGACTGATGACTCCTGCAAACTGCTGCACTAGTAAGACTTTTCTGAGGAACCTGATTTGAATAAAAATTTTAGAGCAACAGCAACAACTGAACATTATATTTGGCAGGTAGAAAACAAGGCTGTTATCTGGTTGCTACAGCAGCTGATTTTGCATATACACACACACAAACCTTAAATCTGTGACATCTGAAGCCTTCCATAATGTAAAAACCCACCTTAGAGAATTTGGAGGGGGACATGGGGCTGCTGGGCTGAGACATGTCGAGGTTGACCATGGAGGAGTACTCAGAATGAGGATCCCAGTCCTGTCCCGGCTGGAAGCTGCACTCCGTGGAAACGCTCATCTGGTCAAAGCTCCTGGTGAAGGCAAGCAGGAAACAGGAGGCGGGGAACAGAGGATGTTATGTCACTGACTTTTGTTTCTCATTGTACAACACTTATGTTTTAACAGTTTTGTGGTCTCACGTGGGAGTTTTGATATCTGACGTGTTTGAAGCATTTTAAAAGTAAGCTGATATTTACTTTAAGACATATCATCGTGGGCTGTCCCCACCTTGTAATGATCCTGTAAGGTAATAAACAAACAAAGTTGAATCCTCCTCCAGCTTAGTGTGCAGCATGTCCTCAGGTGTTGACAGCTTAAACACTAATGTTTTCTCAACACACTGGTGCCAAGTTGCAAAAACATGCAAAAAATAAGACACTAGATGGAAAAAATTCACTCCCCAGCGTTGGCTGAGCAATTAGAGTGCTGCAGAGAAGTCTGGTACATGTGTGAGGTATTAGGAGGTACTTCTGTTTTAGGGAGTGGTTTTTCTGCAGCTGAGGAGTTTTTACAGATGGTTCTCACTCAGTATGAAAACCCAGCAATCATTCCATCTTATTTTAACTTTACAGAGACTCACTTTGCATATTAAAGTACACACATATGTTGTAAAAGTACAAATATGTCTGTTTAATATGCCTTTACAGACTCTTAACGGAGTTGTTGGTAGGAATTTGACATTACAGTAGCAGCTTGTTGGACATATATAATTGCAGTACTTTGTTTCCCCACTAGGTGGCCCAACTGGACTGTTTTTCAACAAGGAGCGCTAGCAGCTGGTAACAACCAAACAAAGCCAAAAATCAACCAAAAATGGTCTTTCTGTTAAAAAATTAGATAAATATAAAACAATATGGGGATAAACAAACTTTATCAAAGCTGTAGCGTGATTTAAAGTATATCTGAGGAATTCTGATGGAGCAGGAGTGAGTGGAGAAGTTGCAGAGAGACTGAAATATTCAACCATGTTCATGTTCTTTGTTACAGCCACACCTCTTCTGATATGATCCTCTGCAGCTTTAAGTTCTGCTTGTTCAAACTGACTTTCTGTATCGATTTACTCGAGATATTATGAAAAACTTTTTTATGGGTACAGTTACAAATTTAATATCCAACATGTTTCTTTTCTTTTCTTTTTTTGTAAAGCAGCCAGCTTGTCATTGTTTGAAGCTTGTGCTGCAGTAACTGTCTTATTTTGAAGAGTTACTTCCTTTAGATTTTAGGCTTTACATCCAGCTTTCCATCTATTCATACTTTAGTTAGTTTGCATGTGAAAAATGTGAACATGACACAAGAAGAATGAACTGAGATAACTGTCAAAATGTTAAGTTCATGCTTTTGCTTGAGCTGAATCAATGTGTTACGTACGTTTAAAACATTCCAGATAGCAAAAACACTTCAGGAAAGATAAAGCTGTGTCTCCTGCTGCAAGTACTTCATCAGTGTCCTCTCACCTCCAGCTGTGTTTTTCTAACTAAAGAATAATTAAGATATACAGAGATCAGTTTGCAGATCACCAGCAGACGAGCCAATCAGCAGCCAGTCTTTTAAAACTTTTTAAACTTACTCAGTCAACATGCAGCCAGACTTTTACAGATAGCCTGAGAGAGATGACACCCTGTTTTTAAGATCTTCAAGGATTTGGCTCAGAGCTACAATAATAGTTTAATTTCAGATTTTGATGCACATGACTCTAGATTTCCTATTTTTTCCTAAAATGATTCATATTTTTTCAGTGAAACAAGTATCAGCATGTTGCTTTCAATCAAATACAGTCGTGAGAGAATGAAAATTACACCACGAGTGGGTCGTGCTGATACATGACTGTCAACAACATCCCATGAAGTCACTCTGTTTGGTGTGCTGTAGTCCTGTCGTCAATGCCTCCAGCATGAGAGCTGATTTATGGTATGCTGTTGGGTTTCATTCGCTGACTGTCATCTCCTGACTGCAGCAGGCGATGGATGTGCCCTACAGAGATGCAGCTGCATCATGCAGGAACTTGGTGCTTTCCCAAATAGGAAATTGTGCATTCTTAAATGTTAATGAGAACAACAGCTGAAACTGACTGAAGTCTCGTAACCAGTGACTGATGTGAGCTCAAACATGCAGAGGACAGAGTCCATATTACGTTTCCCTTCAACGCAGTCAGGCTTTCTTTGAATTGACCTAAAACATCTAAGTTGGCTGAGAGCCCAAAAGCAACTAAAGAAAACACCAATCCATCTCCCTCCATCTGATAAATATGAACCACACATAAAGAAGAACAGCGTTGCAGCAAAAAGTCACATGAAATACAAATACAGAACAACACAGCCATAAAACATCCACACCTGAAAAACTCACAACTAATTCAAGAGCTCAAAACAAACAAGTTAACAACAAAAAACATAAAAAACCCCAAACAGACCAGACTCCCTATTTTTATCATATAGAAATCAAACTGCTTACGAAGCTGAACTAATGGCAGGTGTGGAAATAAAAAACAGAGGTCAGGAAGTCAAACTCTAATCAGAACAGACCTCCTGTTTATCTCAGATAGACTAACCTCCCTCTGTATTACAACCTTCTGATGCAAATTTTGAGGAGTGTGTTACTTCAGCTATGCAAAACTTACCACTACAACTTAAAACACATGGAAGAAATAGTTTAAGTTTAAAACAATGATATAAGATGCAACTTTTAATAAAAGAGGCATGTTTGCTCACAATTGTTTATTATGAAAATAAAAAGATAAGAAAACAGATGGATTTATTACAGATGCGTGACTTAGTAGTTTGTGTTTTTCTCATAGTTCTTGTGGTTTTGCTGCAGTTAGTTGGAGTTTGTGAGGATTTTTTCTCGAGACTCTTGTTTCTTCCCACAATCCAAAAACATGCATGTTAACTGTTGATTCTAAATTGTTCCATGTTGTGTGTGTGTGTGTGTGTGTGTGTGTGTGTGAATGGTTGTTTGTCTCTATGTGACCCTGGCAATCTGACCTTGGTGTAACCCCCCTCTTTACCCAGTGACCACTGGGGATACACCCATTTCCCGTGACCCTGAACAGGAACCAGCGGGTTAAAGAAACGGATGTAAGATGCAACCACTGGCCTATCCAAGTCCTCTTGTGTTTCAAGAGGTGAAAAACGGCAGGTATGTGTAGCTGAAAGCCAAATGTCAGCTACAAAACAAAGAAAGCTCGCTGTGAGCAGAAAATATGACCTCATCTCCCTTCCACACAGAAGCTCCTTGAGAATAACCTCCAGCAGTTTTTTAGGGTGAAGAATGACTTGAGTGAAATCCGTCTCTCTCTTTCTGTCAATCTGCAGGTACTAACCAGCTCCAACCTGCCTGGATCTTCTAACTCCCAAACAAAGCTCCACTGTTTCAAGCTCAAAATCAAGGTGAAGTTAATAAGGAATGTTTGTTGTTACCTCTTTAATACATCTTAGCAACTAATGTCCGTTGAACCATTTATATCTGTACATTTAATTAGGAGCTGATAAAAGCACAGTAAGTTAAATTATATGTCACTTCCAAAATGTATAACCATAAAGGGACTCTGTCATTTTCTAATTCAAAACTCTGCATATGTGATTTTGGAAGTTCTCCAAATTGCTTACATTTCTGTCATTATTTCTAAGTTATGTGCTGAACTCAGGGTAACAAGTAAAACCCAGCTTGAATTATCATATTGAGAATATTTTTAAAATGCCCAAAGGCAGATTCTTTATTACAGTAAAAAAAAAAAAGAAGCTACTTTTGTCTGTTCAACTGAACCAGACACATACAGGTGCCATGAAATCTAAAACAAACATACATGTTATTAATTTGAATCTCTTGTATAAATATATTGTTATTCTCTTTTATTTGAGACTGAGAGGTGGAGTCATATCTGTCTTTCTCATCTGACACAAGAAGTTATCAGTTTCTGCTCATCTTTAAACAAACCAGTTTATTCTAATTCAACCCTGATAGAGAACAGAAGAGACCAGACAGAAAAAAAAAACTAAATGTTTCAGGTCTGAATCCCTTTTTCATCCAGCCAGTGGGTTTTTTTTAACTTTCTGAAAGAGTGACAAACATCAGTATTAATCTACTGCAGGTTTTCAAGCAGCACTAAGATTATTATCAGTCACACCAACAGAACAGGCTGATGCAAAGAAAAGACTCATTTTGTTCAGACACAAACAAGAAAACCTAATTTCGATAAGCTGAATAATCCTGCAGAAGCTACTGTGCAGACAAGGGATGGATGGAATTCAACTGACTCATCCTCAATGTGGGATGTGAGGGACTTAATGAGGGAGTCCGAGCTGTTGATGGGAGGTATGATGTTTATAAAAGAACTTTAAGAACTAAAACCCTCCGAGACGATGTTCACTGGCTGCTGCATATTATAAAAAACAGTCTGACTGAACAAGACTAGACTCCTGCCTGATGTAGAGGGTTTTGCTCTAAGGTCAAGTTGCTCAATAGGAAACTTTTGGCTCTGAGCAGAAAGTGAAGCAAATGTCAGAGTCTCATTCTGCAAGTATCATGATTAAACAATCCCAAAAGTTTTAATGAGAAGCAAATCATATCTCTGAAAAGCAGATAAAGCAAAAATTTTAAAGTCAAAATATAGATATGTTAAAGTTGTAGTGTGAACAGCTGCTGTTTATGCGAGTGCTGGGCGCTGCATTAGGGAGTGGCTGGAATAACTGCTGCAGGGGCAGAGTGCTTGCCAGAGAGAGGGCGGTTCTGCAACAGCCAGTAGACTGCAGCCGTTATGCTTCCATCTGGACCAATAGCCACAAAGAAGGCGAGCACAGCAAGCCAAGCCAACATGTTTGCAAAAGCTTTCATGAATTCATCAGCTCCAGTTTCAGCCTCTGACAACAATCCATTCTGACCGCCTGCTCGCCATCCTGCAGAAAGTCAAGTGTAGTGAAAGTCATGGAAAACATGCTGAATGCCATGTTTGCATCACCTCCAGGAAGAAAAGCAGTTTTCATGATGATAAAAAAACAAGGACACTCATAAAGCTGACATGCTGACCTTGGATTGGGAGAAGGAGGCAGTTTTTTTTTTTTTTACTTATTTCAGTCTCTTTCAGCTTCTTTCATCCTTTCTTTAATCTAGAAGCAAGTTCAGATCTGACTGCTTTGAGCTCAACACCTGGCAGCCATTAGACTCTCCAATTATCAATGTTTTGCACAATCAACATGAGTAAAACTACCTTCACCATAAAACTGTCTGCTTGTTGCTCCCTCACCCTGATTTAATAGCTGAGTTTGGTGTATTAACACACAATGCTAACAATGTTCTGATCACATCTTTATCGCCCAGACTACCAATTTTGGAGCAGAACTCCCTGCTGAAGATGCAAAACAATCAAAAATGTTTCTTTGGGATGAAACTTTTCTAAATACATTCCACAGAATTATTCAATCAACAGTAATTTATTGGAATAAATCAAAGACCAGAAATAAATGTGACTTTCTGGGATCCAGATCTTCACCAGAAGTTAACAATACGATCCCACTGGAGACATTTTAGTGGAATTTCTGTGATTCACCTCCGTACAGATTGCTAAACCATGCTGACTCAGACTCAGATTATCTTTTGATTTGCCAAAGTGATGCTTCAATAACTGCAACACCATGGTTTGGCACAAAATTCATTCATATTTGATTATGTTTGTGTTTTCAAACTTACCTGCTATCAAACAACTTTCCAAAACAAATTTAGTGTTTTCACTAAAGTTTTTGAAACGTTAAAACTAACAAACTGAGCCAACATTACTTATGTGACAACAGGTGATCAGAACTTTGTCCATAGCACAAATGTAAAAAGCCAAACAGCTTCTCGCTCTTTTTTCAGCACTTCAGTGAAGATGAATATCTGTATCACACATTCCTCAGTCCTCAGACTTCCTGCATTTAAACATTTTCATTTTCACATTTTCAAAACATTTAAATACCCAAATAGTGAGCAAGTACTTCTGTTCTGTTCTGCAGTAGCAGAAGGAAACAGGCCAGAGATGTGGCTCAACTTGTTTTAATTTACCAAACAACAACTACAATAGGACAACAATAACTCTTTCAAAACAAAATTGCTGAACTATAAGAACTGGTTTTCTAAAACAAGTCAAACTTCTGAAATAGACAGTTGATGTCCTGCGTTTTCACCACAGACATTAACTAGTAATTAGTAAACGTATTCTTTTATTTTAGCTGTATGATTACTGAGTGCACACAGTGAAAACTAACCCTGGCAAACATACAAGGAAATGAGCTGGAACTTCTTCACTGGAAGACTAAACACTAAAAATGTCTTCCAGTTATTTTCCCATCTGCTTTACTCAGAAAACCTTTAATAAAAAATGCTTTTAAACATCTATAACTGAAGGGGTTAAAAGAAAAAAGTTTTCTGCAAGTAAATTTGGTTTATTAAGCCAGAACAAAGGTTATAACATCCACCTATAAACAGCTGAACATTAGATATAGGTCAGATTAAATGACGTACGTATATGGAACATTGTGACAGACTGAACATTGCGTGAAAGGAGTGGTTAATTAGTAATTTGTTTCTGAGGAAATACTCCTACAAACCTGTTCGAGGCTTTAGAAAAAGAAAGAACATCATATGACACATTTCATAATCAGCTTCTTGAAGCAACAAGCTTTAAATACGAGTGGATCAATTTGTTTTCTCACACTCAGCTAGTTCTGCTGCTCACATTTACTTTAAACCTCGGTATCTTTCTGTGGAAACTTATCTCACAAGTCTTCAATAGAATCATTCTAAAAGGCAAACATCCCTAAGGCAAGCTGTCTGGTTAAACTCGGGACAAAACAAACTCCTAAAAGGTTAAATGAAGTAATGGGACATTTTAAAGGTCTCAGATAACAGCTGGACAGGTCTTTAACAGCAGTGAACTTCTCAGGTGATGCATCAGAAAGATAAAAGTTGTGCTGATTGGATGAATTCCTGAAGGAGAAGGATGTGTTTGTAGATGAGCTGGAACTCATCTGAAGGAATGATAGATCTGTTGAAGCCTGAGATCTGTAAATGATTAACTGATTTATGTAAGAGCCACTTTGTCTGACTAAAAAAACCAAAACACAAGTTCATTTAATATTCATCATAAGTATGGAAGCAATTTTTAAAAGAATGATCACCTTAATATTACAGTGTTTTTAGATAAATCTGTTGGCTTGAGACATTTGGAGAATTCCATCAACTTCAAAAATCTGTGACTTCCTGCACTTAAACATTTTCATTTTCACCTTTTCAAAACATTCAAATACTTAAATAGTGAGCAAGTACTTCTGTTCTGTTCTGGTGTAGCAGAATGTAACAGGCCAGAGATACTGGAAAATTGTAATACATTTAATTGGCATTAAAAGTATTTAGGCATGTGGACTGCAGCAGTTTAGTGTGAGTGTGTGTGTGAAGGGGTGAATGTCATACTGTAGTGTGAAGCGCTTTGGAGGTCGTAGGACCTGAGTAAAGCGCTATAAAAGTACACACCATTTACCATTTTAGTGTATTTACTTCAGTACTTTTTTGTAACAAAACAAATCATCCTAGAAACTAGTCAGAATTTGATGCCTCATTCGATTTTTGTAGGACTGCAAGTGCTCTACTCGAATACCCACAATCCTTCACTCTGCTGGGGGTTATAGAGAATAACATGGATACTTTAGTGTAATCATGTAACAGATCAGGGGATTGATGTCACGTTCATGTCACTGTGTTTGATTGGCTAATATTGTGCTCATTAAATAGGCTCATTATTGTTAGCAACATAAGCTAATAACAACACAGTTCTCCACATTTTATTCATTCAAACACTGAAACATGTTTCTTATCTGAGGTTACACAAGCTAACATGAAAATAAAAATAAATAAATAAAAATACTTTCACTTTCACTCCGTGTTGAAATAAAGTCCCAGCAGACATGAAACAATGTGTAAATGTAACTCTAACAATGGAAAGAAACATGGACATTTTGTGTGTTTTCAGTCTGAAAAGAAAACATTGTTTTCTTTGTATTGGGAAGTGTCAATAACTCAGAACAACAGCTGCATGTTGTCACTTTTTATAGAACTACATTACACTGAATAAGCAGGTGTGAACAGAAGCACAAGCTCAGGTCATGTCCATGTTATGCACACAAACAATTCAAAGATGGTCTGAGCCTTTAAATCCGACCTTCCTGTCTGCAGGATTCTGCTTTTGTGGCTCTGATGTTTCAACACTCAACAGAAGATATTATCTCCATTATCACCTCTTGATAAAACACTAATCATCATGTAGAAGAAAAAAAACTAATGGAAAAACTGTTTGAATCAAAACTCAGCGGTGTCGCTCTCATGTCTCTTTCTGTTTAACAGATTTCAGTTTGGCTTCTTCACAACGAACAACTAAACAACTTGTGTGCTGCTAACCTTCCAAAGCTGAACAAACCAACGCTGGGTGTTTGTTTTTATTTTATCACTCAGCAGGAGAATCACACAGCTGCAGGAGTTTTCATGTCTTCTAACAGAAAACTGTCAATCTACTGTATAACCTTTTCAAACCAAACACAAAACCCTTACAGCCTCAATTTATTTACTCATACACTATAATTAAAAGAACTATTATTTGTCTAACATACGCCTCGGTTTATTACATACCAACTGAAAGCTGGAATAACTTCTACAGAAACAAAATTCTGATTGAAGCTATTATAAAACTCATCTATACCTAAAAAAAAGTAATTTTTTACTGAAAGCAAAAAATCTTTTCTGCAGTTACATAACGGAATACGTTTCCTGATTTAAGATTATATGCCGGTTGTTTGTTAACTCTCATGATTTATCAACTCATAACTGACAGAAAATCCCCTCAAAGAAAAACTGTAATTTGTTCAGTTAAAATCCCTCAAAATGAGTTTATAAGAAAGATTAATGTGGATTAGAGATCAGATCGGCCTCATATGACCGAGACGTTAAAATACTCTCACCTGCAACAAATTAGGCTCAATAAAAGAAAGGCTTAGTCAGAACTAATTATGAGTCACCAAATCCAAAATCCGAGTAAATCAGGTGTGTGTAACTGCATTAAAGGAGAAATAATTTTTCATCCATCGATTGCTCTGAGAACACGGGAGATATTTGACTTTATTTTGGTGTTCAGCCTCTTCAGCATCACGAAAAATCACTTTACTCAGAAAGATCTGCTTTATGTTAAAATCTTAAAGATTTTTAACATGTAACACTTTGTCCTGTGTTTCCTTTTATCAGAACATGAAGCAGTCCAGGTTCATCAGTTTTATCAGTGTCACTAAACACATGGAAGTTTACTAGGTTTGTTTTAAACTGATCAAACCTACTGAATGGAAACAGAAGTGAAGAAACGCCTGTTTTCTAGCTGGTTTAAGTTGTTGGTATATTTGGCATTTTGTCAGTCACATTTCAGCCTGTCAGAATTCTTATTTCACCTTGTACTCTTTAGAATTTGAACGATTTGTGATCATTTTTGCAGGTAAAACTAATTTTTTCCATGCTGCATTTGATCAGTTATGTGTTCGTAATTTTGTTGCACTGTATCTTCAGCAGAGAATAAATTAATTCTACCAGGATATTTGTCTTTTTTATTTGTTATGAATAGTTTGAGACAACCTGCTGGAATCTTTTCTTTAGAAATCCAGAGCACTTTTTTCATTGTGTTGAACATCATTTCTGTTTAAAAACCACAGAGGTTATAAATCACACCTCAGGTATCTTAATACTTGTAGATGGTGAGAGCTAATCCTGCTGCCACTTCCTTTTCCTTATAAGATTGTAAAGCTGTCAAGAAAAATAATAACTTGTCAGTAAACCATAACATCCAACACGGTATGAGATCCACTAACTGTTTTCATTATGTTGTATCATCTAATAGCAAACAGCAACATGCTGTTGAATTAGAAACTGCAACAAGAGTATGACTCTAAATACTTATTAAATTCTGATTGTTAGAACTTTGAGACTAAGTTTGATCAAACTTCTGTCGTTCTTACTAAACCTTTCCAAAGAAAAATGTTTTTAACTGAACTGATCTAATATACTGTATCTGATCTATGAACCAAACAACAACAAACATGCACTTCATCTTTATAACTAATTCAAATGATGACCTTAGTTTACCTGAACACACTGTTTGTATGTGTTTTATTGGAAAAAAACAAGTGTGAAAAGTGAATAACTGTCCCCTGACTGCACAAGTTTGTTGTTTTTATTAGTTTTGTCACCTGTCTTATCATATTGACTCAGATCATCTGTGACCTATTTGCAGCTTGACTGAGTAACATATAATTGGACCAAATAAGGAAATGTGTTCCATCCTGCACGGCAGGTTTTTTACTTTCCAGTGTTTTGGAGTGGCTGTATGTGTCAGTGCAGTTAAACTTGGCATGTGACAACAGGAGCAGTCCAGGAGCGCACACCTCCACCACGGCTAAATAACAAAACAGTATTCCTGCATCAAGACGACTTTAAAGTCGAGTACTTGGTCAACGGAAGTTTGTCTGTTTTAAAAAATAGAAGTTTGGAAGACGATCAAACAGTCTCCTTGTTAAAGGAGAATGGAAACTTGAATCTTATAATATTCGCAAACTTTGCAATGTAATGTTTTTTTTAAAGCTACTACCAAAATTAATGTTTTCATGAGAAATAAACAGACATTTAGGAGTAAAATCAAACCCTGCGCTCTTAAAAAGTGCAGCCTTTGATTAGATAACAGCTAGCAGCTCTGCTTCAGCATTCAGTAGTACAGCTTGAGGTTTATTTTTAAGTTTTGTTGTGTTGTTTAAATTGTTCAGCGTTCATCTTAGTGAATATTATCTTTGTGCAACTCGGCAGTTTGTTCTGTCCTAAAGGTTCAGCTTAGTTAAAGTACACAGACTGAATTTAATAGATGCTTCTGCAAACACAAACACAAGTAACCGAAAAGTCTGTCAGAGACAGAAACAATCCAGAAGATAGTTAGAACCTGAAGCAACAAAGAGGGAGACAGGACAGGTGCCTTGCCAAAGAGCACCGTCTCATTGTGTGTGTGTTTCCCTATGAAAATGATGCAGAATGAAAACCCTGCAGCATCCCAGGTTCTTCACACACCACCTTCTCTCAGTCTTTTTGAGAAGTCGTGATGTCTGCTAACGAGATGCATGACTAAACTAGTTCAGCTCAAAGGTAGAACGTTTAGATTCCAGAAACCGCCAGGGGAAAAACAGACAGCGAAGCAGTCGCTTTGACGCTTCTTTCACTCATTAAAATGGAGCACCGAACCCCTAACAGGTCTGTAAGGACTGCCAGGACCCCACAAGGGACTTTCCAGATGTTTTATGACTTCAATTTAAATTAATTTACAAATGGAAAAATGAGAATGATGATGATGAACTTTGCACTGAAGGTGAACTTATTAAGATACATACATACATATAAAGATGCAGGCAATGAAACCATGCACAAAATATTTTAATCAATACTTAGAACTTATTTCTTCTTATTGGCTTTCAGTCCTGATTAAGGATATGATGCTTTAAGTGAGATCTCACATTCTTTGTTTATTTTATGTATGGAAATAAATTAATTAATGATTGATGGTGATCTTGTTTTAAATACTGTATTAACTTTATCTGAATTAGTAGTGAAATTCTGCTGTATATCAATATCATAAACATATTTGTAAAGAAAGAAGAACTTTTGTCAGCTTACATGTGACTGAAATTATCCTGTTCATTCCTGTCAGGGAAGAAAACATCTCCTCCTTCTTCTTCTTCTTTTTTGTGTTTCTTCTTTCCCCATTTGAACGATAGTTTTCCTTTCTTCTTCTTTTCTTTCGAGAAAACGAGTAAAGCATCACCGGACAAGGTTTCGCAGTTTCCGGGGATGAAGTATGGAGACGTTGGTGAGGTACCAGGATCATCGCGGTGGATGGTCGCAGACGCGTCTCTGAGAGACGTCGCGCGCCTCAGCTCCTTGTTCTCCTTCTGAGGTGACTTGAATTTGAAGGGATTCTTGACTTTGAGCGAGCCGGACTTGCTCATGGTGTCTGAGTGTGGAGGCTGCGAGACAGAGCAAGAGATGAAAACATGAGCTGAGACGTTTCACTTAAAGCAGGCGAGGGGAGTGATTCACCGGGATAACCTGCAGAGCGGGTTGGCGCGCACTTCAGATTTCCATACAACGGACGCGCGCGCCACCAGGTTAAAAACACAAGAGTGCAAAACAAACCAACTTCCAACTGAAGCCTTCAAAATAAACATTTATTTAGATAAGTTATTTTCACGTTTTCAGTTTTGTTGTTTACCTGCTGTGCCAGTCCCAGATGTTTGTTTCCCACCTGAAGGGAACCTGCTGGACTACCTGCAGAGTTCTTCTTAGCCTTTACCTGCAAAGTAAGCAACCATGTGAACACACTACTTACACAGAGTTAGGTTTCATCATGTTTTGGGTGACATTTCAGGAAAAATGACAAACCTTTTGCTTTGGATGGTAACGTCTTCATCTTAAAGCCCATAAGCCACAATGAAGTATGTTTCAGAAGTTTACCATGAAACCTCAAGCATCATGTCTGACTGAACATCCTGAAGACTTTTTGTCATTGAGCCAAAACATTTCAAGGTTGATTAATTTCTTTCTTGTTAGATAACAGGATGTGATGCAATAAAGACTAAAACATGTGAAGGTTTGTTTGCTTTGACTTTATCATGATTTTAAGGTGTATTCTGAAATTTCATGCAACGCTGAATATCTCTAACCTTTTATCAGTGTATTTCATAAAAATTGTATTTTTGTAAAGGAAAACTATGACAATTTCACATTGATTCAATCCAATGTCAAGCCATATTTGAGTGGAATGAAAAAACTAATAAATGCATCATAAACAAACAAACCTTGAACTAACACTGTTGTCTTTCACATCTCATTTAATCATTCAACACAGTCAAATCTCTCAGTGTTTTTAAACAAAACATGTTATTGGTCTACTCTTGCAACATGGACTCAGCAATAAAAATGACATAAACCACCAGAATTATTCTGTTTCAAAATATCTCCAGAAAAATAAAGCATGACCAAAATGGTCATGTGTAACATTCTATTCAAACTTTGTTTCCACCCACTTACTTTAAGTCTTCCATTTCATTAAAATACTAGCAGCTCTACCTGCTGGTCATGATGAGGAAAAACAAGGACTGTTTGCATTGTTCCATTAAACAAATACACAAATAAAGAAACAGACAAATAAATAAACACCTGTCCCTATTTGACTGCATTTTTTGAGACTAGTGACAGAAATACAAAGACAGAAAACATTTGGCACAGTTTGTATTTCTGGATTTCAATTTTCTTTCTTTCTTTTTTTTTTTTTTTACATCACTAAGGTAGGTTTTATAAATTCTGTTTAGAATGCAACAAATCATAGACAGCAGGTGTTAACGATGACAATTTTACATTTGCAGTCTAGACACAGATGGGGGTGTCCCCACCCCCACCCCCAAACACAAAAAACCAAAAATAAGTGTTGCTCAGCAGAAGCATCTAAAAGCAGCAGGTTTTGGGGCTCTAAGATCAAAAGTGAATTTGTCACACAGAAACAGAGCTGGTGGGAATGTGGTTTCAGCTTCTGCTTTTTGACCTTTCAAGTTTTTCTTTTTTTTGCTCTGAGTTTTGTAACTTGAAGCCGACGCAGACTAGATCTTTTGCTTCAGAAGCAGCTGCTGCAGCTTTACAGTTCTTGTATGTAAAAGAAATAATTTTCAATCGTTCTTGGCTCGACAACCTGGACATCGAGGATAAAAATCCTTTTGCAAGGTATGTAGTCGTCCTCAAAAAATTAGACTATTACTGTCCAAATTCAAGGTTTTATGCATTATTTTATATATTTTATTAACAGTTTGAATGTGAATGAAAAGACGTTTATGAAAAGCTTTTTGTGGAACCTGTATGTTTAATCAAGTTCTTTTTGTCCTCATACTTTTTCATTTCGTGTAAGATACTTTTTTTTCCGGCATTTGAAGTCAGTACAGTATTCAAATACTGAATATGTAATATTACAGTAAACAAGTAGATGCATTTTAGTCCCTTAAAAAGAATACTTGCTTTTAAAGTGTTAGTTTAACAGAGAATGTTTCATAAAGCAAAGAGGATTTGCTTTTGGAGAACTGGAAGTTCTGAGAATTGATCACATTTACAGAGAACCTGAAGTTCTCAAATGTCAATTTTTAATTGACACTAAATCTTTTATTTTTTTTCAGTGTCCCCAACAGATGGGCAAAAAGCAAACAAGTTCTGCTTTCTCACACCCATTTGTATTTGGGGGTTACTGAGAAGTGAAATTTCTGAAAGGAGAGGTTTCATCTTTTCAGATTTTTTTCCCTAAAACAAAAAATAGTAAATTTATTTATTCAGTGATTTGCAGGAATCTATAGTCAATTCTTACTAATATTCATTTTCTTTGTCAAAAAAAAAAAAAAAATAATAAGAAAATATGTATAACGTTTCACGAGGGCTGCATGGACGGAGCAGTTGGTAGCACTGTTGCATTATGAGAAGGTCTTGGGTTCAGATCCGGGCCAGGATCTTTCTGCATGGAGTTCACATGTTCTCCACATGCATGTGTGGGTTTTCTCCAGGGACTCTGGCCTCCTCCCACAGACCAAAAATATGCTTGAGGTTAATTTTCAAATCTAAATTGTTCCTAGGTTGAGTGGTTGTTTGTCTATCTGTGGCCCTGTGATGGACAGGTGACCTGTCCAGGTGTAACCCCGCCTCTACTGGATCACCAGCTCCCTGTGACCCTGTACAGGAATAAGCAGGTGTAGATAATGACTGACTGATGGATGTTTACAGAAGGTGATCCATGGGTTAAGTAGTATCTGATCATAAATTTTAAGCATTTTAGAGCTAAAAAATACAACAAACTAACCAGTAAAACAAAAATCCACCTACAGGCTGCTAATTTTGTAAAAAACTTTGAACTTTTAAAACTTTTAGTTTAAAAGTAAAAATCTGCTTCAAAAATAAGACTGTCAGTGAAAACAAACTTCAGACATATTTATTTAGTTTAACATCATGCCTTCTGTTATGTTGTTGCAAAAGTATTTTTGAATAGAAAATGCTGCACACTTCAATAATTCAACTAAAGAGAAAAAAAACCCCACAGAAACGTTTTCATCAAGCATCTTTCAGTTCAATCAAAGCTTTCAGTGTTTCCACCCCCTCTGATAACACTGTGTTTTTAACATGTGAAATTTAGCATTTTTTGCACAGTAGAGCTCCTCAGCTTTCTCTTCACAGGATCGCTCTAGATGTTATTGATCTACCTACACCTCAGTTGACTAATAAACTTCCAGTAAATCTGTGTAGATACTGTGTGATAAGGATTTTTATCATATACTGCGATCAAACAACAGCGACCTGCTGCCTGCTTTGGTGTGCAGTCCTTAGTCTCATTGGGTTAAAATGGGGTCACTGACAAACAGGAAGAGCAGAACTAGAACACTGACTTTTGTTATGAAAAGAGAAAAAACGTGTGAAGACACCTTTAACTGGCACCTACAAGCTCAAAATGTAACCTTTGGTTTTCATTTTGTTTCTTCACAAGTTTTATTTTGTGTTTTAGAAGGAACGTTTAGATGTATTTTGAAATTTTACTTGAAGTAGATCAAATTTAGGTTGTTTATTTATTTATTCATACTGTTTGTTCTTTTCATAAATGTTTTGGGTTTTTTAATGGAAGAACAAAATTTGTGCATAAATTGAAAAAAAAAAAAGTTGAATGTGTGTGTGTGTGCGTGTGTGTGCGTGTGTGGCTGACAGTCCATCATAGAGCCACACAAATATCAAGCACACACACTCAGACCAGGTCTATTTGATAATTGTCAGTAAATGTAATGTGCCTGTGCTGGACAGTGGGAGGAATCCAGAGTACTCAGATAAAAACCACGTATGAAGAGAACATGCTAAATCCACACGGATCCACAAACTTCTTGCATTCAGGCAACAGTACGAACTAGCTGTGCTGCCGTGCAGCTCTAAAGACCCACTCAGAATCTCTAAGATATGCCTGTAGTCTGATTCACTGACAAGACTCATTAAACTTTATAGATAAATTGAACTCTTCATCATCAGCATGAAAATAGAGTGGTGAATCAGGCTTGTTGTTTCTGTACAGTGTCTTGAAATAACTTTTGTTCTGAATTAATAAATAAAATGGAATTAAATGGATTTGAATGACAAAAAATTGTCCTGTCAAATACCATCAGCTAATGGGAGCATATATAAAGTAAAAGTACCGTTCTGAGTACTAAACCCTGAATCATTGTTTAAGCTGAACAAACAGGAATATCTCAGGTTTTAACTTCAACCAGCTTAATGTGGTTCTCTAAATCCCAATAACAGAACAAAAATGTAAAATTAGAAATAACATTTGAATTTGTCTGGTTGTAACAGGTTCTATGATTGTAGGTAAAAGAAAAATGTTAAAGCTTGTTACGGTTGGGTGAAGACTAGTTTAGTTTTAAATGTTCAGCATTAGTGAACAATTGCATCTTCAACCCAAAAGGACAAATAATCACATATGTTGACACAATTTTGGGTTTTTAATTGAAGCATTTGGGCATGTTGGTTAAATGTTTGATGCTAACTAGTTTTCTTTTTGTCCAGACTGAAAACATGGAGAATCCAACTTCTGACTACAGTATCAGTTCTACCATTTGGCCTACAGATGATCCAGATGATGACTTCTGTAACCTCAGTCCTCACCCTGCTCAGGTCTTGTCCCAAACCTACATCCACTCCATTATCTGTGCCTTTGGCCTGATTGGCAACATTCTTGTGATGGTCACCTACAGTTTCTACAAGAGAAAAAAGACGATGACGGATGTTTATCTCTTTAATGTGGCTGTAGCAGATCTGATCTTCGTGGTGGCTCTGCCACTCATCATCTACAATGAGCAGACCAACTGGTCCATGGGTGTTGTGGCTTGTAAGATCCTACGTTCAGCCTACAGTGTTAATCTGTACTGTGGCATGCTGCTGCTTGCGTGTATCAGTGGTGATAGATATGTTGCTATAGTTCGGGCCAGGCACTCCTTCGGGTCCCGCACCCACACTCTGACATACAGTCATGTGATCTGCTCAGCTATTTGGGTGTTTGCAGGGATTTTAACTCTGCCTACACTCATCTACACTCAACTTTCTGAGGAACAAATCTACCCTGACATTAATGATGAGCCCTATGGAGAGACAAACTACACTGCAAACTCTGTTTCTGTGACATGTCAGCTTGCTTTTGACAATGTCCACACAGCAAAGCTTATAAAGGTGATGGTGCCCAGCCTCCAGATGGTCATTGGATTCCTGCTGCCTTTCTTGATGATGGTATTCTGCTACACATGCATCATCTGGACCCTGCTGAGTGCGACCAGCAGCCAGAAGCACAAGGCCATTAAGGTGGTTCTAGCAGTTGTTGTGGTCTTCATCTTGTGCCATCTTCCCTACAATATAACTCTGCTGATCCAAACTACTGCTCTCTTCAGACTGAGAAGCTGCACTGAGGAGAAAATGAAGCTTCGTGTTCTGGTTGCTTCCAGGAGTGTCGCCTACCTCCACTGCTGTCTCAATCCCATCCTCTACGCCTTCATCGGCGTCAAGTTCAGGAGCCACTTCAAACAAATATTATTAGACTTTTGGTGCTTTGGCAAAAAGTACATCACTTCTTCTTGCTCGTCACGTGGGACATCTGATGTCTGTGTCTCAGACAACTCAAACATGTCATCATTCACTGCATGACAGACATCTTTACAATGTGATTATTAAACATTCTACATTTCAAGCTTTTCTGCTCAGTCTAGTTCCAATGTGCCAAGAAAAAAAAACATATAATGAAAAAAAAGGAAATTAAATACAATTAATTAGTTTGTATATCAACGCAATAGCAACTGCAATGGTTTTCTTTTCTCACACATGGCTGGTTTCAAGAAACTTATCACAAAATCATTACTGCCAGTTATGTCACTTGTCTTGTAATAAGATTTCTATCAGTATTTCACTGTCAACTTATATGTAATTCATTCTTTCAAATGGAATAATGTTCTTGAGCTTTTACTTTAGTTTTCCAATATTATCATATTAGTTGGCATCTGTTTGCATCCATGTTACCAAGTTTAATCAGCTGCACACAATGATTTATTAGTAAATACTTGGATAAATGCATTTTATGTTAAAACAGTTTTATTAAATCTCGTTTTTTTTTAACTTTATCATTCTCATTGTTATTCTTCAGTTTTTCAATATGACTAAAACAAGTTATTTAAACTTTTAACAAAGGTTTATATAGGGTGGAACTTCATGAGGAAGAGGTTCTCTCAGATTTCAGACTCTCTCAGTGGACTGCACACGCCCAAAAATGGTGGTAGATTAAACTGAAATCTAACCTTTATTTAAACCCTGCTTGTCTCATTGGGCCACTCTACTTACTTTGTTGTGATGTCATCTCTTTAAAATAAAGCCTAAGGTTTAATTCTCTAGATGGGCAGTTAAAATAGAACTTCACTTCAGTAAACTGCTCCCTTGTCATTCAGTAAAACAACTGATGAATCAACAACATTTGTAAAAATTTGTAAAACTTGTTTTTGCTCTTTTGTTTTTGTATTTGAAAATTAATTCCACATACAATAAGTACCAAGATAATTTGCTAATTTTAATCATGTTCTCATGCACTCGTAACAAATATGTTTTTGTTTTTATACAGTTTATTTTTTTTACAAGTATGTTCGCATTAGCTTGTAGATGAATTGAATTCCAGCCTTTTTTATTAACATTTTATTAATTCAGAAAGTTTATAACAACTCTGGTATTTTGAGTTTGAAATACTATTAAAAACATCCTGTTTGAAAAATGTGTGAATTCTTTAACAAACAATATTAGAAATCAACTTTAGATAGAAAGTCACAAAAATGTGGTAAAAATGTTAATGAATCTGCTTCTAAAAGGAATTTTAGATGACGTTTTAAATATGCACTATATTTGTGACAGAAAAATTCTAAATGCACATCTCAAACATACTCATATACTTTTAATTTATTGTCAACATTATCACTCGCTTTTTAACATCAAAATTTAATAGATAATAATCAGATTAAATAAAGTCATGAAAATGGAAAACCCCTAACAAAACAGAATCAAATTACACAGAAGTAAATAGACAAAAGAAGAACAAGAACAAAAGACACCACGTGAATCATCATGTCAAGTACAAAAATATACTTTATCTGATTTTGTGAACCGGAAACATGTTGAATTTTCTGATGGCTAAAGCAGGTTACGGTTTTACTTCAGTGGCTTTCAGACGAATAAATATCCTCAACTTATCTCAGTTTGGCACAGAACACTTCTTCGTGTGGTTGTGAAACAAAGATAAAACCTTTTCTAACAGATGGGGAAGTAAAATATAACTGGCTTGTGTGATGCTGAAAGTCTGTGCAGGTTAACGTTTGGCCACATGTGGTTATTTTTACTGAACAACCACACAACATGTGGTTGTGAGTTCAATTCTACTAATCTGGTAACAGAAATCAAGTGCTGCATCCTCATAAAACAATAGTGTTAAACAAAAGAATTAGTCATTTACCAGACGTCAAATCCTTAGAAGAGAAAAGCAGTAACTTAACTCACTTTTCATCCACTGGAGGTCCTCGGTACTCTAATATCTGTTAGCAGCTTGTTTGGATTTATTATACATAGAATCTAAAACAACGACTTTTTATATCTGAAGGTTATAACACATGTGAGTGGAACCTGGACATGAAACAACAATAAACATTAATAATTTGATGGTTTCAACAGAACGTTATTATTTTTCTTTTCTCTCAAAAACACAATTTAAACTCAGGTCCATGAATGTGGCTCCAGGTGAGACACGAGCTCCATTTTTCTCCAGAAAAACCTTTGAGAGAATGTTTTACTGTGATGATTTAAAGACCTATTTGGCCTCAGGCTCATTCCAGAAAATTCCTCTTCAGTTTTACACGTACATTTTATAAGAAGACGGTAGTGGATGCCATCTTTGGCACAGCAGAGAAATAAGCAGTGAAGCTTGTGTGTGTGTGTGTGTGTGTGTGTGTGTGTGAGTTTGTATTTCTGACCTCCTGGGGACCAGTTTCCTGACTTTTACTATCTTTCTGGGGTCCGAGGGTTCTTGTGGGGACCAAAGCCTGGTCCCCATGGGGGGAATCCCCTTTTTAGGGTTAGGGGTTAGGTTTATAGGTATGGTGTGAATAGAGTTTTAGTTAGTCTTAGGGTTAGTTATAGATCAGTAATGGTTAAGGTTAGGAAAAGGGTTTGGGTTAGGTATAAATCTAGTTACTAAAATCAATGGAAGTCAATGGACGGTCCCCATAAGGATACCAAAACACACTTGTGTGTGTGTGTGTGTGTGTGTGTGCGGGGGGGTGATAAATATAAAAGCAGATTCTTGGCGCCTTTACACTAAAGGTAATTAGCTTCATCTAAACATCTGGTATGTCATAATGAATCTACTTCTTTAACTCTTTGACCATAATTGTTTGTTAGTCATCCTCCCAATGGTTATAAAGGAAGATCTACAACAGATCAGCATCTTGTCTCTATATAATTTAACCCAGTCACTGCTGAGTCATCACATAGAGCTTCCTTTGTGACGTCTTTGTTTTGTCTAAAACAGATGCTGCTATGTATCAAGTAATGCAGTAGAACAGTGATGCTTCCACAGTAAATTCAATAAACTCTGTAAGTCAGAGGTCATGATAAGGAACCGTGTGACCACAGAATTCTCACTGGACCAGAACACGTATAATCAGAACTCTTTGTGAAAGTATTTTTCAATTATTTTCCAACCTCTGTGTGACCAGTATTTCATTTTTAAAATGTTGAGGCTCAGTAGAAGTCACATACATTCCTTCTGTGTATGAGATGACATTTATTGGTCCATTTAAGATCTTGAACAGATCTGATTAGGGGTCCTGGTAGTGAGGGGGATTATTCCATTGGGTCAGACTGTACCCCACTGATGTCCACTGAGGAATGCAGGCAAACCAGTCTGCCTCTCTGCTGGTCACGCACTGAGTCATCCTGTGTGCCAGCTGGATCCCAGAAGGGGTCTAAATCAATCATTAATTAGAAGACTTTAGCTCTTGTTAACTATAACTTCATATGATGCGTGTTTTTAATCTTTACAACGTGATTTCTAAGCTTAATTTTCTGTTTCAGCCACTATCCACACTATAAATACCAAGGTAGATCTCACTGGCTTAGATTTTAGTACATCAAAGGAACTGAAACCCTCATCTGCATCTGTGCTGGCATCCTGTAAGACAGCTGCTCTCACCGCTCACAACCTTTTACAATTTCCTTATTATTGTACAGTATTTAACCGTATAGCTTATGGCCTGCAGCTGGTGGTTGTATGATTTATCTTGTTAACACATGTATGTACTTTGAAGCACAATGCATATCATCAAATACAATCTGTGATTTATTATTTTGGTTTGGCTGCACAGTTTCCACAACACCATCACAGCTCCTCCTCCGTGCTTTAGAGTGAATCCTATCGGTTTACTTTGACTGATCTGAGCTCAGATTTCAGCAGCTTTTATCATGTTTCACCAGGTTTAATGTAAAGCTGAAGGAGTGAGGAAGACCTCCTCTGTGGGTCAGGATAAGTTTGTTATGCACAACCTTTCCATTTAGCATTCACAGATTTACATGTCACCATCTCAGATAAACTTGCAAATACAATTATTGCATAAAATTAAGAGACTGTTATTCAAAATAAGCTGCAGTGCCACATTTTACTGCAGAGTTTGCCCATTAACAGTATCCACTGTGCTTTCAAGCAGAATGTCACCTTCCAATGCTGTCACATACAATCTGCAACTGTTTGTGCAAACACCTGCATGGTAGAGTCTTTGTCAGTGGCAGCCAAAAACAATAGCAGGAAGCTGACATTTCCCACCCACTGAGGGTCACAACTTGGTCGCTGCAGCCCTTTGAATACTGGGATGTAAAACCTATTACCCCTCAGTGGGACTCCACTTCTTTTTCTTTCATCTGTCTGGTTCTGGAAACGAGAATGACATTCCATTAGTGAGGGGAAAGAATCCCCACCTTGGCAAGTGAGAGGTGCAATGCAAAGAGCCAAATTGACTAAATGAAATTCCAGTATGTGATGAGCGGGAAGAGTGAGGCTTGCTGGATAGCCAGGGTTGAGCAGCTGCAGGCTTGCGTCCTTTCCAAACCCCCAAAGCCATGAAAGTTGGCCTCTTTCCTGAGCCAAGGATCAGAAACGCTCCGATGCCGTTTCAGAGCTACAAAGACAAATGCTTTAGTCAGATTTAACAGGCTTGTTGTTGGTTTGTTAGCACTTTTACACCAATAAAATCCTCTTTTTATGCATCACAAACCAGTTTTCAATGACCATGTTGGTCTCTGGATCATATTCCACTTTCATTTTTTTTCCCTTCCTTTTTTAGATATTTAGGTACATTCAATGCTGAGAGAGTGATAATGTATTTTCCTGCTAGTCTGGACGATGAAGGCTCTTTTATCTGTTCCTCCACTGGAAATCTCATTTACCTGTTTGGTTTTTCTTCCAGCAGCTCCGTCCACTCATTCCTCACAGCCAACACCAAGTTTCTGAAGAGAAGAGACGAGGACAGTTGACAAAAAGTAGGGAGGTGGGCTTACAGTGGTCATAAGGATCAATACAGAAACTGCTACTGTGAACACGATCAGATCAGAGATGATACCCACCTTACAAACATCCATCCCCCACAACATTGTAGCGTTCTTGTCTATTCTTAATTTGAACTGTAACAAACACAAGACTTAAAGTTAGAATGTCTGTAAGGCTGTTTTGAGGTCAAAGAGAGATTTAAACTAAATGCCTAACAGAATAACGTTTTCTAAAGGCCTTGGATTAAAATGTTATTTATTGAATAACTAGTTCCACCTTATGGTCTGTTAGACACATAACTTCTTGGGATGAGAGAAAACTTGATCTGATTATAGCTCCGTGGAAAAACAAGGGTCTGTCCAAAGTGAGATGGATTTATCCTTCAGGGAGCATGAATTAACTGGAATCTGTCCAAAAAATACAGACAGACTTCAGCCTGAGGAGAAGGATCAAACATCCGACAAACCACAGTTTTTCTAAAACCAAATGATTGTTAATAAGGCTATAAAGCAGAGAGGAGAGACTGAAAACTATGAATGAGTCTGCAAATAAAATCCTAGAAAACAGCAAATAATGAAGGGAAACGAATCAATCCAGTATGAAAATGAGCCAAAATGCAAAGGAAAAATATTAACTATCTCCATAAAGTATTTTAAAAGATTACAGTAAAACTCTAGCTCTTTCTGGAATATATAAATAAAGAGGTGGCACCATATTTAGGTACCTCAAAATAAACATAACGAGGCACCAAAACACTCAAATCTAAAAACTTAAGGAGATGAACAATCAAAGATAAAAACATTGTTATATAAAAGGTTGTTTCATCCCTCAGATTTTAGTAACAGGCTCTTTTTTGGATCCTTTTCAGGCTGCAAAATATAATGACCACTTGTTTTATGATTATCAAAATTCACTGATGACTAACAAAAACCATGAGCTGATGGCAGGCCTTGTCTCTGAATTCATAATCTGTTTTCCAGTTCGGAACTTCAGCGAAGTGAAGAACAAGCACCAGGATGAATGGCTATAAATTCAAATGTGGCTTTTTTATTATCACTGTTGAAAGGCATACATTACAGTGCAATCCATTCTTTGGCAAAAGTACAATACGACTGTCATGATGGGTACTGTTATATCCTCAGTGACCGCTGGTGCAGGGACAGTGTAGTAAAACATGTTCAGTCTTGCAGAACACTGCTTCCCACTGACTCTTTCAGGAATTGAAAATTAAAAAAAAAACTAGAATAACAGATTAATGATAATGATAATGAAGATCTTTGGCATCCAGATCTCGGAACACTTGCAAAAAAAAAAAACATGTTTAGCCCGTAGCTGTGGAAAACAAAAAAACATAACTGTAAACACACAAAACTGTGCAAGTATACTGGAACGTAGGATATGACACCAGTGTGACTGAAGCTCCCTGATTCATCTGATATCTGGAGGAGAACATCTGCGGAGCATTTTATTTCTTTTCAGCAGCAGATGATTGCTACAAAAAGAAGCAACGGAAAGAAACCCAAGAACAACAACACAATGAGGAGCGAAGCAAAACAGGAAGATGACAAAGTTAAACACAGCAAGCCAGTGCATGAAGTACAATGAGTGGTATTTGTCTATGTACAGTACGTGTGAAAGGCTTGGTGAAGACTTGTTTTACTTCTGTCCCAATCATAAATACCCCACCCCCATCATCACCCCCACTCCTCCCTCTCATATGGCTTCTATTACAGTGGAATGAGGGTCAGAGGGTTGGAGGAACCTGTGTTCCACTAAATGACGTCAGCTCATACTCAAATCCTAAACATGTCAAACAAACAAGAGCAGGGTCAGCATTCCTAAAGCCAAAGTCTCTCATCATATGGAGAAATAGGAAGAACCAGGGAAAAGGAGGAGTTAAAGAACGCATGCAAGCGTGTCCTTGTGTAAACTAGAGCTTGAGAGCTGCAGGGCCTCAAGAGCAGAACAGCAGCCATAGTTCTTTAGTTATGTGGAACTGCAGCTTATTAAAAAAATGGAAGCGTGTTAAAAGGGGAATACTCCTGTGGTAAAGTTAGCAGTAAGAAAGACAATAAGCAAATTATCTACAGACAGAAGAGTGGAAATCAGTAGACATGTTTCTTTAGCGTTACAAACATATTTGTAGGGTTTCACATTATCTTTACATTGTTTTTATACAAAAAAGGGTAAAAAAAGGACAAAATATGAAGCACCATGGATTAAAAGATGAAATAACTCCACACATCATCAAAAGTCTTTTAATAAAAGAATACTCTGAGTTCTGATGTATCATTAAAGGAAATACTGAGTGTATATAGTTGCTTTGCATACAAAGTATAATACTTTTAGGGTTTGTTTTTAGTGATTAAATTAGAGTAAAAATGGAAAATAGCACCTTTTTTCGGCATCTCTAACCTGAGAAAACTTTGTTAGACATCGAAGCGGCCACCACATTTCCATTAACTTCCCTTTCCTGCTTTTAAATGGCAACTGGTCCTGTGTTCTTTTTGAATTACACTACAGAAGCCTCAGTGAGCAGGGAGGTGAAGTTTTGTTTAGTCCATCCTGTTTTTTGTTTCCTCGCTACTGCAGAAGTAAATCCATGGAGTGTTTGTTGGCTTGTAGCTGGAGGATTTCAAACCAAGCCATGAACTTGTGCAACAAATTGAAAATCTGAAAAATCCCAAAAGAAACACAACAACCACAAACCCCTGATTAAAAAAAAAAAGAAAAACGGAGCAAAAAGTGAAAAGGTTCATGGAGGTGAACGGTGGCTGTGGATAAGTCCCATTTCCTCTCTCAATAAGTCTGATTTGATGAGACTTACAGACACTAGTTTGTCATGATGTGGGGAGGGTAGTCGTGAGGTCCTGATGGTTACTCATTGAGGGTGTCAGCTCTTTGTCTTTCATTAACACCTTCCTGCTGGAGGCAGACTGGGCAGCAGGCACCTTTTAGCTTGACGGGCTGTTTGCACTCGACTGATGGACATGACTCCACCAGGCAGGTCACCTGGGCATCCTGAAGCAGCAGAGAGAAAAACAGATCATATGGAGAATGAAGTTTACTATCACTAAGATATCAGTATGACCTATGAAATCAATTTCAAGTGTAAAAAAAACCAGAGCCTCTATGTTGTGTTATTTTGCTCGCAGATATCCCAGAGAAAGTGCCATATTTATCAACAAAATGCTCTGCGTGATCTACTGAAAAGTACTTTTCATTACCCAATCATTTGTTTCTGTTTGGCTTAAATTACAAGGAGCCACAGAAGGAAACAATCACGGTGATCAAGAGGAACTGAGTTGGAAAGTGGCAACAATCTGCTGCAGGAGTGAAAATGAGGCCTCAAGTGATCAGAGGTTTGGCATGAGGGTGTCAACACCTCTGCCAGCAGTTGGCAACAGATTAAAAATGAAAAGCAGAATGTGGCAGGTGTTTGCAGACTGCACGCTGATGCCAGGAAAAAAGTGAAAGTGAATCTCCTCTGAGAAAACAGAGAAAAAACAAATGCATGGCCTTTAAAACTCCTCATGTAGACATGATGTATATCATGAGTGACAAATATCAGGTTTCTTTAATATGATTCTGGCTGAGTGGAAGTATCCAGGATGTGTGGAAGGTCTGCAGCATTTCATTTTTAACCTACTCTGCATTCACACGTAGAGCAGGAGTCCTTCTGCCATCTCTCTCCATCTGTTCGCTCCCGCCCTTCACTATCAGTGCAGTCAGTCTTATGGAGACGAGCTTCAAGTCTTTTAATCTGTAAAAAGACAAAGATCAGAGTGAACAGCCTGTTTTCAGATACCTACTTCAACACAACACATGAAGCTGAGTGACATTTGTGGAGCAAAAGCAAGAGATTTCAGAGATTAAACACAAATGTCTTCCTCAAACATTCAGAAAGTATTTTACTGTGTTTTTATTAGTGACATATCAGTTCTACTAACTTTTAAGTACTGGGTCATTTTAAGAAAAGCATTGGTGCATTTGTGTCATTGATGATTGATAGTTTGCATAGATGATAGACAAAGCTGATTCAAAAGTGACTTATTTAATGTGACTATGTGCTGGTTAGAAAAATATGACAGGGTCTTTTAAAAACACCCAATAAGCACCTCATTAGAACTTTGATATAAGTTCAAAATGAGCTTTCAAATTTCTTTATTTTGTGTTATTATAATAAATTTAGCCCATAAATGATTCAAATGTGTCTCATGATGCCAACAATTTGTACAAGAATAGAAATCTGTGCATTTGTGTGAATGCACCTGTTTTCGTAAACTTGTGATGGTCTTCTGCATGTCCAAGACAAACTCTTGGAAGTCAATGACTGAGGGTTCACTGCTCCTTTTGGAGGTCAAGGTAATGTTTGTGAGACTTCCTTGGTCTTCTTTCAGTACACTGCAAAGAGAAATGCACAAGTGTTAAAATAATTCTATTTACATTTTTTCAAATGAACTAGTTTTCCTTATGAGAAGTCAACGATATTTTATTTACAAAATAGCTCAAATCCTTCCATGGACACAAAAGCTTATGCCTGTGCACACAGAGTAAAAAAATGACAACTAAATGTTAAATGGATAATTTTCCATAATTTTAATTTCATTTAAAATATAACTGCTTTTTTGATCTTGCATGTTTCTGTCCAGGTATGAGATATCAGCAGTGAAGCATGTGACTGCTTGTTACAGGCTTCTGTTTTTACAGTTGCAAAGTCCTTAAGGCTCATTTTGACGTTTATGTAAAGCTCAACATGATAAAAAGCTGAAATTTCATGTTTAATGTGTTTGACAATTCAAACCTTTTTTGTTTGTTCTGTGTGAAATGTGACTTTAACTCTGAATCAGCTTGACAGTGTTCTTCAGTTCAGCTGCAGTATTTCATGTCCTCAAGGTTGAAAATGAAGACGTCCCAAAACCAGAATTTTATTGATGTACGCATCAGCATAAAATAAACAGCATTTAATTTTCTCCAAAAGCTTATGAAGACAAACACGGTCCTACTGGACAGTTTCAGATCTCTGTTTGACTGTTTCTCATTGTGCACTCTAGTTTGATCATGAACAGCCGCCTTAAAATGCACAACATTTGACTCTGGGCCCTGATTATCTCCAGGAGATGAACACTTAATATAACAGATATTATTATTATTACAGATAAATCTAAATAAATTGCAATTTTCTATCATCATGCTACCTTTCATCCTGGACACTGTTGATAAGTTTCTCATCTTTGTAGCTGTGCACAGCCGACCTCCGTCCTCTGAAGTGGTACGACAGGGCATTGAACTGACCCTTGGTTCTGCAGTCTGGTAGGACAAACAATACATGCTACTGTTCAACGCAAGTAACATGCAATCAGATAACAACATGAAACGGGAGGTTTAAGACTCAAAGTATAAGAAACTCTGTACAACATTAAACCACCTGCAGATCCCTGTCAGGCCATAAAATCAGCTCCAACCTAAAAAGATGTATAAAATTGTAAAAGACCTGTAAGCTATGAAGCATATCTCCCCAACACATGCCTCAGGAGTGAAAGAAATATCTTGGGGTGAGGGTGGGGGATGGGGGGGAGTTATTGGGGCTGGTATCTCAAGTGGTCTTTGGGAAGAAGGCAGGGTTACACCCTGAGCAGGTTGCAGATTCCAGAACCACAACCATTTCACACACACACTCACACTTAGGGCCAGTTTAAACTCACTAGTTAATCTAACATGCATGTTTTGGGTCTGTGGGAGGAAACTGAGACCCTTGAGAAAACTCATGCATTGACAGAGAGAACATTCAAACTCTAACCAACTTGGTAGCTCAAAAAAAAAAAAGCTAAATACACATGCAATAAACTGATCAGTTTTATTTATTCTAAATTTAAATATTGTTGATAAACCCTTTGGAAACATATTATTGTCTGATAAAAGATTAATGCCATATTTATAACACAAACTCTTGCAAGGAGAGATTTAGAACTCTGTGCAGTGCTTTTATATTTGTTAATAAATAAACAAATATACCATCAAAGTGAATATTCGATGTTAACTGTTGTCTTTTACCCTCGCAGCAGTCCTGCCACATGCGCAGGTCGATGTGAGGAATGTCTTTGCAGCTGCCATAGCCGTGCGGCAGCTCAGCCACCATGAACACGTCCTTTTGGATGCGTGTGATGTTGTCCCCATTATCACAAATTACCCGAGCCAAAGACGCCTGCTTCAGTTGGGTCAACTGGGCTGGAGTGAACATGCCTGGGTTTTCATACCAGAACCTGAACAAAGACAGGAAAAACAGAAAACAACCAGAATGTTACATAAAAAGCTTTTTAAGTTTTTCTTTTATATATTTACTTCAACATGGTTATTAAAAACAAAAACACAAAATGAAAAGGTGTAACAGAAACCAAGAAGGAACTGACTATACGGATGAACTAAAGGTGTTAATTTAACACATCTATTTCTGTAAACCATGTGATGAGGAGTGTTTGATCTCACATACCTGTCACCATCACGCACATTTCTGAATTGCAATGTGAGCAGACACATGAGGGTGGGACCAAGTCTACTGCCTGGGACCAGGTCTTCAGCCAACAGGGCTGGGAACAGGTCGATGTTGAGAGGAGTACCATACAGTCTGCCATGCAGGAAAAATAAATAAAACAAATAAACAAACAATAAACCCACAAAAAGGTCAAATAGTTGCTGCAAACTATGCTGGATACATGAATATGTATCATCAGCTCACATGAGGTGTTTTTTAACATCAAATGCAACTCCAGATTGTTCCCATATTTAAATGTATTTAAAGACAAAAAGGACTTTTTGTCCATATTCGACTGGATTTGATGAATCAGATGTGCGTGGACGGAAGACAGAACCCATAAAAATAAACTTACAACAGAGTGATTAGTTTCCAAACACACGTGGTGCATTAACAAGAAGCAGACCAGTTCAGTGGTAGATGAAAATCCTCAGCAGTTATAACCCCAAATTCTATTCAGTTCAGTTTCCTAAAGCTTATTTTCAAGACACATCATATAAGATTTCAAAAATGTTCCTTCATTGTACAATTACCGTTGTAGTTTCTCTCTGACATCAGGATTCCGGATCTCATTCCTCAAGTCATCAAACGTTTGAGCTGAGGTCAGGTTACAGAAGGTCCTGTAGTCACTGTATGGTGGTATCCCATGATCCCTTCCTCTCTGAATATTCATGGCGGCCAGATCCAGAGCCACAGCATGAGCCATTGAGAACAACTTCTCAGTCAGCTCTGTGTTCAGAAGCTGTGAGGAAACTCGCATTTTGCCGGCAACACCAAAGAGTCCACGAAGCAGTGGGTCAATGCCGCCCTCGTTTACGATGCGGAATGGAGAGAAAAAGGCCCGATGTAGAGAAAGGTGTCCTTGGGAGATAGGTTGGAAGTCTTCATTTAATCTGTAGAGAATTGGATTGATCAGGGTGTGTCCGAATCGGAAAGCAGCTGTAGCAAATGCGCTAAAGATGCCAGCGTTGATGTTGGGGTTATAACCGGTATACGGCCCCATCATCTTCATGCCAGCATCACCAAAAATCTAAAAGAAAAGAAATGTATTCTTATCTTCATCATTTTTTTTAAACAAATAATTCCAAATATACAGTATAACATCTAAAATGGAAGCATTAACTTCAGGTAAGAATTTTTACCTTTGGTAACCAGTGATTGTAGGTGATGTGCTGCATCTGGGCCCCTACTATCTTCCTGGTCTCATAGTAGATGGTGTCCCCGTCCCAGTGAGGATTCAATCTCAGTAACTCTGTAGCTATGCGATTGTGTTCCCTGAACCACACCGTGTGCATGGAGGTCAAGGCAAGTTGCTCGTTGGCACGGTGATCTCCAGCCAGGAAACATGGGATTGGACTCTCATTTTCATCCCTCATGCACTCAGTGGGTGGTCCTGTAGCAAATGGCAGAAGTGGCTTCCCTGTTCTTTGTATGATACCTTGACGGAGCAGTCCCCTGTGGCTGGCCATATCACGAATTTGCTCAGATTCATGTTCTGAGCTGCCGTAGACATTAGAAGCATCAATGTAAGAGGTGATTTGATTGATTTGTTCTCTTGGATATACGCTGTTCATGAGTAGAGAAGTCATCCCACTGCCACACACAGGGCTGGACCGCACAAAGAACATACAGCGAGCTCCACTTCGCAGCTGCCGTTGGTCATTGGGGGGAAACTGGATAGGGAAGCATGGTGGGTCATTTGTGCAGACCTGAGTGCACAGCTGACCATCTAAAAACCGTGACTGGCTTAGGGCCACCACTGTTGCATCCAAGTCATGGTCCAGGAACTGACCCCACTGCATCAGGATGTGAGTGTATCGGTCATCAGGAGTGATGGTTTCTGTTCCAATCATTGTAGTGGACACCAGCCTTGGCAGCGGTAACCTGTATCCATTATGCATCCTGTCATTAGCTCCTCTTGGCAGATTAAATCCATTATCGTAGACTGGTTTCAAGAGGCGCTCAAAAGCAGTGAGTGAGGCCCCCCACATTGGGTGCTGCAGGTTGTTGCATGTGCCATCATGACTGCGGTACTTTTGGTGGAAACAAATGTCAGAACAGTTGTTGATGCGACGATGGGCTGTACAGCCCGACAGATTAGCAATCATTTCCAGAAATCGTGGGGATACCAGGTCATTGTAGCGAAATGCTGTAAAAAACACAAAATCAATTCAGTAACTTGGGAATGTGGGGTGCACAGTGAATGGCTGCAAATGTTCTAAAATTGAAAACAAAGAGTTTTGAGTAAACAAGAAACATGGATAACGTGTACCAATGCCACCTGTTGTTAATACAAGATTGTTTCTTATGAAGAAAGACACAAAAATGACTTCACACAATCATTAACCATGTTTTCAACATAAAACGGTGTGAGATCATTTATATCAGCTCAAGGTTGACTGTTTGAGGCCTTGGATTTAGGATTTGGCTGTCACCATCTTTCTTTTTTAACTGGATATTACCATATTAAGAAAAGCCAACACTAAATCTGATAAAACCAGATGAAGAACATGTGTTTCCTCTAAGCTAAAGAAAACAAACACCAGTGAAGCTACGAGACGAATCCAGTTAATGTCCCAAAGGGATTCGTAGTTCAACTTAATGCCTTAGTTTTTTATAAGAAACTTTGATGTTCTGAAACCAGCAGCTAGTGGTTGCTAGTGGTAATGCGTGCACAGGTAGGTTGACTTGTCTGCTGAAAAGTTCAGTTTGTATATTTTTAAAATATACAGTACAGTTAGTACCCTCATAAATATTATATACAGGTATCTAAAAGTTCACTAAGATCTTTAAAAAAAGTATATTTACATGATTTATTGTTTAGAAAATGTTGTATTTTCCCTTAATTATAAACATCTGTAGTGCTTCATGTGATTTATTAAAAACAAAAAGAAAAGTGTGGGCTCATATTTACACAAATCTGTTCCCTACATACCCAGTCTCCCCTGCAAGTAGGTTAAAAAGCCTCTTTGATGTGATTTATAACTTTGTTGGAAAAAGCTACAAAACACAAAAAAACATATTTTTTTGTCCTCTTTAAATGTTTTTTATTAGTCATTGTAGTTTTGTACAGGTTCTGACTTTTACAGTGGAAAACTCTTGTGCACTGATGATGCAGATCAGAGTGTTTCCCAAACATGTCTCAGCTCGTTTTGATATGTGGGACCACCTCTGCTAAAGCTTTAGAGTTCAGACCATCAGTGTGTATCAGTGTGTGTCCAATCTGTTCACAGTGTGGTGTTGTGGTTACATGTACGAAAACAAGTGTTAAGTGTGTGTGACCAAACTAAATGAGGTTGAGGTGAGACTTCCTGTATGAAACAGTCTGACCAGCCCCCACTCGTCTCACTTCATGTGTTACCGGAGAGTTGCGTGACTTTTTAAGTGAGTTTAAAGACGATTGGTGAAATTGTGTTGCTATCCTCCCACATGAAGAACATGACGGAAAGCTTTTGTTCCTGCTGACTGGCAGAAATCTTCCTGTTTGCTTGGTTTTGGGCCAGTACAAAAAAGAAAACTTGGTTGTTAGCATAAATAATATTGTCTGAACCCACATCTGCTTCTTTTCTCTTTATGCCCCAATTTCTTCTAAACAAAGTATCAAACAATATAAAAAAAAAAAAAATGTTAAAAAATAATGTTATATGAGACATGAGTGTTTACTGAATGCATCCAGTCTTTGACCTGTGTTATAAAATTTAACCCATTATTGGTGAAGTGCCTTCATGCTCCAATAAGCCCAAACACACAGTTCTCATGTTCTTGTCCATGCATTCATTCATGAATTCATCAGATCTTTATGCATGCAAACATGGCCCCCATGCATCCCCATATCCCCCTGCCCAAATCTACCCACATGCATGCAGAACTGATTTCATTTGCAACACCAACTATGTTAAAATTTGTCCAAGGCTCTGCAGTGATTGTTGTTTTAACTGCTGCGCGGTGTGAAACGGGACTAATAAAACAGTTTACTACACCAGGATTACATCTCGGTCCCTCAGGTTGTGCTAAACAGTAAATGGCAGACAGATGGAGGGCTACAGCACAGCCAAAAAGGCACAGAGAGAACTGAATTACTGGTTTCATACAAATCTATTAAGAAACTGGATTGAAATTTCTCATATACTTTTTATTAAATTTGTAGTGACACTTTTATAAGAAATAAGATGCTAAATACAAATCTGGTTACCCACCAAACCCTATTTTGTTCAATTTTAGCACAACGTAGTGCAGAATATATTAAAATGTGTGTAATAGAGATCAAAATGTAATAGAAAAGCCACACATTCTCATTTAAACATGTATAAACAGGCTTAAATAGCCAAAGCTACAATAACCTGCTTCAGAATTCAGAGTCAAGATCGTCTTACCAGTGCCATTGGTGTCGACCATAAGACCCTGGTTGACGGAGTTTTGGATGAGCAGAAGCGTCTGCTCAAAGATCTCACCAGCACGCGCCTGCTCCACCGTGTAGGGATCCCGTGGATATCGGAAAAGAGCGAGCAACTCTCCTGGAGTACGAGGCTGACTGAAGGGATGAGGGACAGGACGGTGACGGTGGGAAGAAGGAAGAAAAACAAGACATACAGTAAACTTTTCAGAAAAGTTCTCCACTGCAGCTTTTGAGTTTAAACACGATGAACCCAAAAACCTACACAAACATGAGTCGTTTCACTCCTTAGCTGAATGTCTCCACTGCTGCTGCCTCAACTCACTCTCAGAGACTAATGGACTGCTTTTCAAGCTGCTATTTTAAACATTAATTCAGTTAAAATCTTTAAAACTCAATCACGGCTGAATTCAGGATCCAGGTTTTCCACTCAGGCCACAACAAATGATCAAACAGATGTCTCACTTTGTGAAGCTTGTGCAAGCAATTAGTGTAAAGAAACACTTCATTCAATCTTTTTGAGTTTAAAACTTCATTATTATATAAATAAACTTGCTCAATATCAAAGTTCAGTCCAAATCAGGAGAGTTTTGAATGAATTCATGATTAGCCACATTTGCTTCCTCTTGCAGCTGAAATCTTGAGCCAGAAAAATTGCTGCCAGGATTAAATTATGGGCATGTTAGGAGAAGTGTTCTTGTAGAAGAAAAATCACATTTAGATCATGTAATAGAAAACAAAAAAGGTTTAAAAACCCTCCAACTTGGCTGCAGATGTAGCTCGTTCCCGTAACAACTATCCGTGGACTTCAGCAAACAGCAGCACAGACACTGCATGATGCAGCTTTTCTGACACATTCTTCCCTACAATCCTGTTTGTTTCTGAATAATAGAAGTGTTATCACCTCAGGAGAAACCCTTTCTGTGATTGTCATCAAAGCAGAACTGGAAACTCCCTCGTCTCATCAGCGGCTTTCCCTGCAGGTTTGTGTGTGAAATAATTTCCTTCATGTGTGTCTGCGTGCACATGCCAAGAAAACCATGACTGCTAACCACATCACTAGAACACAAGGAAACTTCAAAGATCTGAACTAAAATCATCTCAATCCCTCAAAACATCAGCACCTGAACGCACAGATGTGTGTGTCATTGTTGAGATGAGACAGTAACAAATAATGAGGAACAAAGCAAAGAATACATGAAGCAATGCATTAGAGGTCAAATGCCAACATCAAGCAGGGGAATCTGTTATATAAGAATGCTGAGAGGAAGCAGCGGCTCAGGTTACAGTTTAAACATGGCTTTGCAAATTACTCTGATTACTGATTACTCTGATTCACTAAAACCATTTATTACTGCATGAAAAATGTAAGTAGAAAATCTTTCAAATTAATTTTGAGCAGTGTAAACATAATTGAGTAATTGTGTGACGTTCTCGTATCCTACCCATTAAAGAGACGTCTTCTTGTGGACTCAATAGCACTGTTTACGTTATTAATGGCTTCTGTAAGGGATGTGCTCACGTAGGTGTCGCCCTCTCGGCTGACTTCAGGTGCTGAGAGAAACACATTAAAACCAAGATTTATAAAGCAAAACAAGCGAAGTCCATTAGTTTTTTTTAAATCCAATCACGTAGTTATATATGTTTGAAAAAACTGTCAGTGCTCTTGACAGCAGAGCTTTAGCACGTTGGCTGCCTTAACGTTTGGAGTGAACACAGTTCTGGCACTCTGTCATGTTTCTGTGCCACAGAAAACACTGAGATCATGACGCGAGGACTGAACCAGTCCAAGAAAAACTGAGAAACTGCTCCAGCTTATGGTTCACCAGGAAAGTGCTGCAGTCCGACCTCACTGGTCTCAGCAGGAAACACCAACACACACCAGGGAAAGCTTAAAGAATTCTGAAAGGTCTGCAACAGAGTGTGACCACATTACTACACAACATAGTCAAAGATAATCATCACAGGGGTTCTCACGCGCTGGACTCTGAGTTAGAATGGCCTTAACATGGAATGTCAGTGTAAAAAACAAACCAATGAACAGTTGCAAACAGAGGACTTAAAATTCCACATGCTGCTACTGAACTTTGGCATAGTTTTTATAAAAAAATCACATTGTGCAATCTGACACGTGGTCATATAATTATGTCTTAAAATATTATATTTACTCATGGGATGAAGGGGATCAAAAAACAGCATTATTTTTATTTCATTTTACCTCCCTATTGTTTATCAGCAGGTATTTATCACTCCACCTGTATGTGTGCTGATGTAAAATCAGGCCTTAAGTGCAGTAAACTGGTAAAAACTGCTGTGAATCCTGTAAAACAAATTACTTTAAGCAGAAGAAAGATGCTTCTTACTCGTCACTGTGAGCACCATGCTAGCAACCTGGTACCCGATCGGATTACGGGCGACACAATCATAGCGTCCAGCATCTGCACTGCCCACATCCTTGACCTCCAGGTAAACATCAGTGATGTGGAACTTTCCACTTTCTGTCACCTGTACGCCATCCTAAAAGAGATGGAGGGAGGGGATCAGGAACCTGAACCCAGGAAGATGACTGAGAACAACACCTGTGAGGAGACTCATTTTAATTTTAATCTTTTGATTTTACTTTGGATTTTTGTTGTTACATTCTAACCACTCATCCAACCATTGAAGTGATAAAGTAACAAACTCCTGGTGAATCGTTCTAACCTTATTCCAGGTGAGGATCGGCGGCGGCTGGCCCTGAGCACTGCAGGAAATCTGCACATCCTGGCCAGCCTCCACAGTCAGATCCCTTGGAGCATTTGTGAAAACAGGCGTTACTGAATGAGTTGAAACATACACACACACACGTTAATGATTCTACACTGGTTCTCCAACGTACAGTCCATTTAGCTGTCAATCACAGTCTTACACACTAAACACAGACCCACTCTTAGTGTTTGTGTTACACCTGAGTGGCTGTTGTTCTTTCCTCAAAAGCAGGCCTGGAAAACATTTATCACATAGATGTCAGTGTGATGTTTTAAAAGATGAGGAGGGCCTTTACAATAATATCACAATGTGGGTGAAAGCAGCAAGTTTAAGCTCTACTAAGACACAGAAGAATGTCTACAAGTGCAAAACGTTCATTACAAGGACAAACTTCTGTTTTCTGTCCACAAAAACATCTTGGTGAAGGCAGAGCAGTGACGAGCTGCTACAGTCTCACCTCTCTGCTGGATGCGGAGTTGCACAGACGTGCGTGCAGTTCCCACTGTACTGACTGCCTGGCACTCGTACAGACCCTCATCATGAGCAGCCACCCGAGTGATACGGAGCGTACCAGAGGGCAGGATCAAATGACGACGGTCAGAAGGTAGTGGACTTCCTCCTCGGGTCCAGACAATCGTTGGCTCTGGATAACCACTTGCCTCACAGGGGAAATCAACAGTGTGACCCTCCTGGACTGACTGATCCTGTGGCGTGACGGTGAACTGGGGTACCGCTGGACGTAGGCAACAAGGAAAAAACCCAAAATCCATCACTTCCACCCAAACATTCAATGTTGATGTACAACCATCAAAGCAAGGTAAAATATTCATCAAGACCTGGTATCTGAAAATTTCAAATCTTAAGTTCATAGCAAGAGAAAATAAATAGAATACAAATAGAAATATATTTGATGTAAAATCCCCGACAATCTCATTTAAATCAGTTTTTCTGTGGTTTATTTTGTGAAGACATCACACTGTTTCATTCATTGAGCTTAAGATGACTTGAAACTCAATGTTAAGAGGCTTAAATAAAAACAAGTAATAAAAAAAAACTACATTTCTTTAACTCATCCATACTTTTATACATAATTTTCAGTGAGTCACTAACCTGGAAATGTTTTAGAACAAACACTGGTGCAGTTTCAAGGTCTGACTCTAATTAACTCAATCATATGACTCACTGTAATAGAGAGGACACAACATTGCTGCAGCACGAAATGTGTCATTGGATTCAAAGAGCACAGTTGTGTATAAACTGTTAACATTACAAGGAAACTGACACAGATCCACAAAGAATCCAACAAGAAACCTGAACCTTGCAGCTTGTTCATGACACTTTCTCCTTTTTCATTCCTGCAGCGTTGTGCATGCAGAGCAGGACAGCTGTTGCATGGTACCATTGTTTTTTGTGGTCTAATGTGGTTCTTTAACAGTGAGGAGCTAGTTTCCAACATGTACTTTAAGCCATGTTAACAGCCATTACCACATGGAAAAACATGGTGTCGTCTCAGGATTTCAGGCTGCCACGCTTTCCTGTGTGACATCAAGCCTGTAATTTGGCTCCAAACTCAATAAAATTACATCTACCGAGGGCAATAAAGCTCTGCTACACGTAAAGTTTTATGGGAAAAAAACATGCAAACAGAGAACGAATTGTAGTATATTTCAGTTTAGAATCCATAGCTTCTGAGAAGACTGCATCATTTACAAGCAGACTATTTCCTACCTAAGAATAATTTAGTCAGAGAAAAGCTCACACCAGCATTAAAGCATGTATTCAGCTTTAACTGTAATGTATTGCATTTGTTTGCTTTTTTTGTTGCTGAAATGTGTAAAATGGGAGATACAACGGATGTTTTTAAGTAGCTGATTTTAAAAGCATAGAATCATGTACAAACAACAAATTAGCTTTAAATTACGACAGCATTCCCAACCTGCTACAAGTCGCACCCAACATGTTTTTCCTCCCACACAAACACACTGCAGCACACTCATTCACTAAAACAGTGGTGCATTCAATGTGCTCTAACAGAACCAACTCTTCAATCTGCATCAGATCCAATTTAGACAGACTGAGTCAGGCTGTTTTGTGAAATTTGAGAAATTTTTAAGTTTAAATATAACAATCTGGAATATTTGCATCGAAACTGTCTCATCTAGGAATGTAGAAGGAAAGAGTCTCACCTCTCTGCTGGATGTGGAGCTGCACAGACATGCGTGCAGTTCCCACTGCGTTGACTGCCTCGCATTGGTACTGACCCTCATCATGGACTGCCACCCGAGTGATCCGGAATGTACCAGAGGGCAGGATTCCATGACGACGGTCAGAAGGTAGTGGATTCCCTCCTCGAGTCCAGACAATCGTTGGCTCTGGATAACCACTTGCCTCACAGGGTAAATCCACCGTGTGACCCTCCAGGACTGACTGATCCTGTGGTGTGACAGTGAACTGGGGTACCGCTGGATGCAGGAAGAAAACATACTCTAAGATACTGAAAGCTGCACAGGTCACCAAAAATCTAAATGATAAAATCTTAACAATGAAAAGAATTATTTTATTTTTCAAAACATTAAAAGCTTTGTTTACCTTGTACAATGATGTAAGCTGTAGAATGTATGGTGTCAACATTATTGGAGGCAAAACATGTATATTGTCCTCCATCGGTTCGGTCTACGTTCTGGATGTAAAGGCCTCCAGAAGGGGTGATGTTAATGCGTACATCATTAGGCAACGGGGTGCGGTCACCCTTTGTCCAGGTGATTCTCGGCTGCGGCTGTCCGGTGGCGCTGCACTCCAGGGTTACGCTCTCCCCGACCAGGACCTCTGTGTTCTGGGGTTGGATCACAAAGCTTGGACGTGCTGCAGGTGCAGAGAGTAAGACAGAGACGAGAAGGTGGGACTACAGTGAGAATAACTGGGTGATAATAGTTTAAAATAACTCACTGTAAGTGATTAATTAAATTCCTGTTTTAAATGATGTTGCAGCAGATCAGACACAAATACTTTTAACATTTTAATGCCATAAATACATAAAAAGGCTTTAAAATAAGGAACATTTTATTTGTGATTGAAAACATGATTTCATTTTCAGTTTCCTTTTTAAAGCATTATCTGAAAATTCCCATTTATTAAAAAACTCATTCACATTTATACAAAAAATGTGGAGTTGATGTGTCTTTTTTGGTCAGTGATAACGGAGGAATCAGGAAATAGACACAACAAGGAATGTGTAGTTTACCATCACACAGACAGGAAATACACATCTGTCCTCTGGAATCACTGATGATCCTGGTATCAGCTACAAAAACAGTCCTGAAAAGTTCCTTTGGATTCAGATTCATTTTATTTTAGGATTTAATATTTTCCATTAGAATTTTAGTGAAAGCAGAACTTTAAATGCTACTGACTGTGAGAACAAATGAAGATGACTGGAAACGGACAATGGACAGAATGCACTTCTATGTATTTGTGAAAAGGAACTTTCACATGAAAGTCGGCAGGTTTTGCTCACAGTTTGGTGCAACATTCCAGGTATTTACTCAGCTGAAACCTTCCTACATCACATCAAACCTTCTGATTAAATCCTAAGACCTGAAGCCTCCGCTCATCCCTCACCTGCCAAACTGAGAAACAGTCTCTGTTGTAGACAAAACACTGATTAAATATTAGCAGTAATAAAACCGCCACTTACAAGGGGCTCCGAAGTATCGCAGTGTAACCTCGGAGGTCTTGACCTCCCCTGCAACGTTTTTGGCCATGCATTGGTAGACTCCCTGGTCGGTCTCTCTGGTGTCCTGGATCATCAGTGTCCCATCTTCCAGCAGGTTCAGACGACTATCATCACGCATATTTAAAGCATTGCTGCCAGAAAACCACAAACATGCACCCTAGAATTAATTTTCTACAATTACCAAGTCTCAACCTGGGATTGCATAATTCCTGAATAACCTTAAGGGGACCACAATTGTGTGTCTGAAGTGACTAACAACTCAAAAACAGCACCAGACATAATTAAGTCATACAGTTTCGGGTCTATATGGCAGTTTTAGTCAGTGTTCAGAAACTTGACTGCCTGAGGAATGAAGCTGAGTACGATTTAGTATAATTTGTGTCTGGGAATCAAACTTTCAGTGTCTTACTTGTTCCTGAGCCAGATAATCTGTGGTTTAGGGTTGCCCTCGGCCCTACAGGTGAAGTAGACCGTGTTTCCTGATGTGACATCAACATCCCGGGGCTCTGAGGTGATCCTCGGTACCTCTGAATGGCAAAGATTAAGAAAGTAGAATAAACAAATATTATCTAAATATGAACAGACATGAATGGCAAAATAAATCGTAATAAAAAGAAGGAACGTGTTACTCGGTTTTGGCAATATATCTTAAGTTCAATGAGTTTTGTGAACATCATGTTTTCATTAATTTGCAATGAACCAAAATGATGAAATGTTCAGGATAAGTTGGGAATGACACAAAGACTACTCAGTTACATTTAGGGAGTGATCCAGATCAGTGTCTGGATCCAGGAATTTCTTGAAGGATACTTTATTAATGCAGGATCATGTTACGTAGGAAATGAGCTGCTTGGCGAAGCTCTGCACTCAGCGTGAGCTCTGAGTATGAAACATGTATTTGACAAACATGCAGATTATTATATCATCATGAATTTATGCCCATAATATTCTAAGAACATGTATAAATACTATGAGTTGGTGGCAGTCTGTGGAGTGACACTCTGGAGTCAATATGGTGACTTTTGTGCAAATAAACCTAAAATAACCAAACATGTATAAGACAACAGCTTCTGAACAGTTGTTCACTCTGTAGTGACTCTCTACACATGAAAAGAGTTAAAGGAAACCTTTTCTGAACTTAGATTAATGTTCTGCTGTTATTTTTGTCAACAAGCATGTGAAAACTAAGAAGCAGCAAACAGGAAATGATCCAATCTCCCAGAGGGAGGCGAGACCTCACACGGTCTCGGTAGAAGATCACCGACAAACATTCACATGCAGTGTGAATGTTTGTATTGATTTACTCTGCTTACAGTAGATAACTGCTGGAATACAGAAAAAGTCACATATTCTTATCAAATAGATTAAAATATACAAACTTTTTTTATGTTTTGGGGGACAAAATTAAATACCATGAAAGTATAATTGGGATTCATTGACAGATAAAATCACTGCAGCATGTTGAAGAATGTTAGAATTTACTGTCTGACAACTACTGAATAAATAAAACTTTCTCAAGAAAACTCCTCTGAACAACCATATCTTTTCAAAACAAACTTATAAACATGCCACTAAATGTCTTTAAATATATTCATATAATGAGATAAACAAGCAAAAATAACAGATAAATGGAGCAGCTGCCTGACCACAGACTGATGCTTCCTCCAGCTATAAAGAATGAAACAGCTGTGGATCCCAGACAAAGATTAAATCCACCTGTGTGTATGTTTGTGTCTGGGAGTGAACACATGACAACGTGTGACTAAACATACCTGCTGTTTGCAGGAAAGAGACTTCCCTTGTGTATTAATGTCAAGTTTTTCTAGTTGCTGTGAAACTTTGAGTGAGAGCCAAGAGCCAAACACATGGGATGTCCCCACACCAGCAGGGGGCCCTAAACAGTAAAGTTAATTGATTGGTATTAAGTGAAAAGGAACTGGTTTTATTGAGATGAACTTAATAACCTAAAAGTTTTCATATGGTCAGTGTATGAAATCTACAAACTGCTGGAGGGGGTCGATGGTGTCAAATCCCTAAAATGAGCCTTCAAAACTTGTATACAAGGTATTTCACATTAAACTAAGTAACTAACTTTGTACTTTTTTTTTTCCATACCACAGTTGAGCTCCTGAGCAGTGAGTGTGGCCACCGATCGGCCCTGCAGACGGCTGGGATGGTCGCAGGTGGCTGCAGCCTGGGCGTTCCCCGACTCGGCGTACTGCTTCAGCAGGTCGGTGAGCCACAGCAGCTCACAGTCACAGTTTAAAGCATTAGAGTCCAGCCGCCTGCGCTCACAGACACAAAGAGCAGGTGAAGAGTGTACATCAACTTTTCTACTGTCCACCTATGAGTCACTTTGCTTGTGCATGCAGCAGAGTTGTACACACGACTCTCTGGCAGGTCATGAAACAAAATGTTCCTGGTGCTGTGAAACCCAGCCCAGCCCAGTGCAAACAATGGGGCCCACCAGGACCATACAGGAACACAGTCTGCTCTCGTTGTGGGAAACTGTCTCCCAGCTTGGACTCGTCTTCTGGTAAACGGCTCAACTTTCAGCACGACTACGTGTTTATTACTATGAGGATGTTTTACACTGGTGACACCACCTATAAACCTCATTCAGAGTGAAAGTTTGTTATAAATAATTTAGATTTCAGGATTTTGAGTCACATCCTGTCTTTCACAACTTCATTTTTCTTATATAATGATATCCTTTAAAAACATATTTCAGGTATAGTGTGGGAGGTTGAACTCTGAAACCTTAAGAAGTCTGTTTTAACAATCTGATTTAAATTTAATTAAATACATTTATGACAGGAAAAACTGAAGGAAAGTAAATGGAAAGAAGCCAAACAGCTGATTGTCCTTGTTGGTCTGTTGGCAGGACGAAGACAAGTTTCAAACCATACTTGACATAACTGTTGTTATCTTGGAGGTTAAATTAATGACATTTTGTGAAAACTGAAAAAGGAAAAGGTCAAACTAAAGAAAAGAGCTGCAAGGCTTACGGGAGCAAAAAAAGAGAAGATAACTGGGTCTCATTGGAGACTGATTTGTCTTAGGTTTAAGCACACAGACAGACTCATGACATGCATGTCCTCATACACGTCTGAAACATAGTTTTGGGGAGCTTATCTACTTACAGTCGCTTCATGGACTGAAGATGAGAGAAGGTTCCTGGAACAAGTTGCTTAATTCTGTTGTTGTGCAAAAACCTGAGCAAGAGACAAAAAAATTACCTTCCCAGATATGCAACAAACAACCCAAACTTCATAATTAATTTAACATACGATAGTTTCCTATTTTTTTCCTTTCAGAGATGTGATCTATAAACAAGCCAACTCTCTGCTTTGACTGTGTCCATGGAAATATTCCCCAACAACTGAAATATGCACCTGGGAGTTTCCTCCCTCCCCATTTCCTCTTTTTATCTGCAGGTGTTCCACATTCACTCAAACTCACTCGTCTGTATGAATATATGGACCAGGCATTGGAGCATAAAACAATAAAAGAAGAATGTGATGAAACTTCAGATTATATTAGGAATAAAAAATTTTTCCAAAGAAAATAATTTTAAACCGTTTTTTCTGTATTAACGTAATTAGTCAGAACGTTGACGAGTTTAACCTTTAACTTAAATGTTTGTCGAACATCTTCAGTTTTTACAAGAATCTTTTTCAGATTAATGTCTGAAAGCCATCAAGGCCACAAGTTAAAAAAGAAAAGTAATCAAATACTAGTTAATGTTTTGAATGGTTTTCTGGAAAATAACACAATAGGTCTCTGCAGGTGTTTGACTGACGCAGCTGTGAATCTAATTGGGTGATTTTACTTTAAAAACTGTTAGAATTGAGTCCATGTTAGTCATTTAGGGTTCAAACCAAGTGAACTTACAGTCGTTCCAGTTTTGGCAGATGAGTGAAGGATTCTGGTTCCAGAGAATCGATGTTGTTGAAGTGCAGATATCTAAAGGAGAACAAAATGCAGACAAAACCTTATTATAACATTTTCTTGTCATGGTAGGAACTAAAACAGAGAAACAATGTCTCATCCACCACTGAAATAACAAAACTCAGGAGAAATAGGAATTATTTCCTTTTGAATCTGGACAGATTAGAAAATTAAAAACCAAAACAAGCAAAAATAACAACTCAACATTTAAACTAGCCCTGAGACAGATTTTTGGAAGTTTTCCATCATAAATTTTCCTGCATCTATCTTTGTTTCAATCTAGATTTGTCTTCCAGTAATAGAACAACCCTAAACACTGATGCTGCCACCACCGTGTTTGACTGCAGGGATGGTGTTACCGAGGTGACGCTCAGGCTTGTTTCCTTTATGCAGGATGTCGGTACATGTGGCCAGTATTTGTTTGAGTAAGTCAGAAGAGTTTACCTTTCACTGTCTCAGAGTTATTTGGATCCTTTCTGATAAATATGCAGTTCGTTGTCATGCAACTTCTATTTTAAAATAATTTTGCTCCTTGTGCATGTTGAAGTTCTTCATTGATGGTTAATCTTCCTCGAGTTTCTTCATCTTCACAAACGAACCCTCAGATCGTTGACCACTGGGTTGTTTACTGACTGATCGAGACTCTTCTTCCTTGAACACTCAGTTTGGCAACCAGATACAGAAAGCTGTTTAGCTGTTTCAGACTATCACAATAAAAGGCTCTGCCTCAGGGCACATCAGTGTTCTTGCATATTTTTCCACATCTGTTTCTTTATCCATTTTTTTCTTGTGGGTTTACTAATTCTCTCAACCTCATGACATTGTTTTTATTCAGACATGCCATTTAGTTCAACTTTACCTTACTGTCGTTCCAGCCTAATTTAAAATACAGAGGGAAAAAAAATAACTAGTTTCTCCAGGCCAGAGTAAATACACTAAATATGTGTCTACACAGGAAAATGTGTGTTCTTAATTATCACCAACTAATTTAGTGAGACATCAGTGAACTCCCGTCAAAATGGGATGCAAGAGAAACAACTACGTGTCTGAATGATAAGAATTAAGATATTATCTTTTTTTAAAAGATACAATTTACATAAAATGAGAAGGAACGACAGTTCAGCTGGATCAAAATAAATGCAGGAACAAAAACAAGAATGGAAATGATCTTTCTTTACAAAATTTAATAAAACGGATACCCAAAATTAGTAAATGTGGTGCTAATAAAGCCATACGTATTTCTGCTGTTATTAAACACAATTTAAATCTGAAATTGACCTGCCAAAATATTGTGCAAGGATGGATCAGCACATTTATCATGTTGTACAACAATTCATCATCAATAGCTCCTGTAACTACATGTTATGATGCAAAGAAATTGTTTCAGCTCTACTGACAGGACTAAAAAAATGCTATTTTGTATTTACCTATCTGAGAATCACTTGACCATGAGACTTGGTGCCTGATGAATCACAGACCTGGTGATCCATCATCTTTTAGAGAAGAATAAGACTTTAGGCATCTGTTCAAGTATTTTCACAGCGATTTAAAACTGTCACCCAGATATAAAATGTTTCCTTATTGTAGTAAAATTCAAACCAGCTGCTCAGTCTGCAGCCTGAGGTTTACATTTGATTTCATTCTGTAGGTTATTTACTGTTCAGGGAAGCTTGTGACAAATCTGAAATTTTGTCATTCTTTCTCCCAAAACTTAAAAATGTTCTGGAACTGAGGATATTAAGGAATGAAGAAACACGTCTCAAAGTTGAAAATGTTTCAAGATTCTCAATAAGAAACAGATCAGTCCAGTGGCTGTCCCCTCTGTCTCCTCACCATGTCTTTTTCATGTGTGCGGAATGTGGTTTGACATTGACTTGTTGAAAAATGTCTGGATGTTCCAGGAAAAGATGTGGTCTTGATCCATTCCCCCCCCAAAAAAGCATAAATAAATATATAAATACAAATCTGGGATACTGATTCAGACCACAGTCTGCATTTCCACGGTGTGATGGTCCATCCAAGATGCCTCAGAGCCCAAAAAAGCCAAGGCCACCTCTGGAAGAGATTATTACCAGGCTCTGTTTCTGCACAGTAAAGTTTGAAGGGACATTTGTGGATATAACTCGATTGTGTTAAGCTTGACAAAAGTTTCCCGAAGTAATTTTTCATCAATGTGGTTCTATCAATTATTAATGATTGATGGTCTTCGTTTGATTGCCTTCTAAGAGATCTGAGATATCTGATGTCCAGTTTAGCTCTCCTCCAGTTTTGTATCAGATATACAGAAAAACAGAACACAGTGATGGAGAGCTGTGACTTACATGAAGCAGCTGCATTTTATCCTACAGACTAGACAAACATGAAGCAGGATTCTCAAAAAAAACAAACACAAGACTAAAGCAAATCAAAGGAACAGTGTGATTTCCACAGTGACGAGACAAGATGCAAGTCAAGATTGTCTCAAAAGCAGCTCTGAGTTCAGTATAACAGCAATAAATCCAGCTTAAAGCTTCACAAAGGGGCAATGCATGGTCTCCCTCACTCCTCCCTCCCTGACCATGCGACTCAAGCAGAGGGGTTCAGCACAGCACACGGGGGCGGATGCACACGGCATGCATAACAGCAGCAGAAAGAGGGAAAAAGCGAATGCTGCATGTAGCAGTGAGAACATCACGGCTTTCTAAAGCCCATACAGTTAAGGACATGCTTTGAAACAGTGACAGTGCATCACATGTTTTATAAGCATGTCGACCTTTCCAGGTGTTGGGATTTCTTACAGAAATCTTTCAGGAGAAGGAGGCGATTTACAAACGGGGAGAAGAAGAAAGAAAAAGTGAAAGAAGGATTTGGTCACTTACAGTTGCTCAAGAGATACAAGCCCCTTAAACGCTTGTCTGTCAATTGATTGGATTTCATTCTTGTACAAATAGCTGAAAGGAGAAATAATCAGTACCATTAGTAACACTCACACATGATCTCACACTGAAAGAAAGAGTGGTTTATAAAATTAAATACTGTTTATTAAATAAAGTCAGTTATTAACATAATAATAAACCCGAGTCCTAAATATTTTCCCCATATGTCTCCACTTTTTAGTGATTTCCACACCGTAATGTTAAACAGGCTGCTGTAATAAGGTGCATGTTCAGGATCAGCAGGCGTAATATGTGTCAAAGAAATGTGACACTAGAAAAGCAATCGCTTCCAGCTGTTGGTCCTTTTATCTCCCGTCACACATTTCATTTTTTCACCACTGCACACATAACGAGACATGATGAGAAACTTGAATGTTTCAGCGTGGGGCGAAATTAAATACAAGCTGCTATTTTCTATAGAGAGCATCTCCAGTTTTGGGTGTGTGTTCACTGGCTTCTCTTTTTAAAAGCTGCTTGTAACAAAGTAAAATACTTTTTTTTTTTTCTCCAGACATGACCAACCAGACATGACATGACTGGTCCTGTGATTGTTCCAACATGAAATAAGATCAGGTTTTAGTAGCAAGTTTATGCTAATCCTGCTTGGAGAATTTCTGTCTGCACAAACCTTCAATACATCAAAAATAAACACAACTCAGTAACTGTGTAATACCATTTGTGAAATCAAATGTGAAACCATTTAAAACAATAATTGTTCTTAAAGTAAAATAATACACAATTTATATTTAAACCGACACAACAAACTTTTATTTTCTCAGAACAATTTAAAAGGATTGTCTGTTTTCTTCAAGCGCTTCATCTTAGCTTGACGTACACCGTTAAAAATATTGCAAATCACCAACAGGTTTTCCATCTTGAGTCAACACTGAAAACTACAATTACAAAAGCTGTAAGAGACACACTGACGGGATACAGGGTGAGCTGATGGAGACGTGCACACAGACAGTGATTAGGTTTCTTAACCTCTGTTTGGTGTGTTTGTAATACAGACAGCTGCACAGTCATTAGGCCTTAAAGGATCAGGTCAACATGATGAGATCTAAAATAAATATATAAAGATAAATGATACTGCAGAGATTTTACTGAAGTCTAAAGGATGTGAGGAGGATAGATGGGAAATCATATGTAACCTGCAGCTAAGCAGAAAGGGGGGAAGGGAAACCAGACACCCAACATGATCACAGAGGCTGCAGCAGCGTTACAGTCTTCAGATTAGCTGTTCTTTAGTGTGAGGGGTTCTTTAATTAAAACAGTGACTAAACAGCTACAGGATTTAATTACAAACAAGACGGAGAATTGTGAAGAATGTGTTGGTTCACCGAGAAGGACTAAACTTAAGACTGACAAGAGTTTTTCCTGCGTTTACGTAAAAGTCTTAAGACACTTTTTCTGCAGTAAATAATGTTGCAAATAGATTTACTCCAAGTCTTTCCCCCCCCAAATGTTCCCCTTTGAAAGGAAAACTCCCAAAAAGCATATACAACAGGGCGAGTAGTGTTTGAGTCCAAACCTCTCAGGAGCCAATTTAATGTTTGGATAATAAACACTAAGTCACACATTTCTAAAAAACAGACTTTGCAACATGTACGGATTAAACTGCATCTAAAACAACAAACAACACTTACAGATATTTGAGGTTTTCTAGGTCTTCAAATGTTCCTCTGGGGATCCTTCGTATTAGATTGTTGTTAAGAAGTCTGAAAGAAAAAAACAAGATTAAAAAAGCAAAAAGACAGTTGATGTCAAAATCAACATTGAATTTCTGTCAACACAAACATAATGTCTGAAATCAAAGTCTGTGGAGCTGCAGTTTAAAGGTGCAATAAGTGAAAATTCATCATTTCCAGTTTGAAAGAATTCAAAATATGCAATGTGAAGCTCTAGATGTGTAATTCCATCTGGAACATAGCATGAGGTCACACACCATCTCTCTGTGTTGATATCGAGCCTCTTGTTTACAAAGGTGGTCTCCTTCCGCGTGCATGTTCGTGCATGTGAAACTCCGCCTCCTTCATGTACTGAGCGAAGGCCCTCCCTTCGCTCAGTACATTGTTGTTTCGCATTGTTGAAGCGAAATGGCGGAAGGCGGAGCAAAGCGTTCACCTGAAGATGACCGGGAACACATTTCATCACCCAAGAAGCCACGGCCAATGACAAACAAACCGGGTAAAGCAAGGGACAAAACCAGGATAAACATTGGTCTTGCTTTTCCAAGATGGAGAGCACTGAGAGAACGAGAGAATTTACGATTTGAGTCGGAGCTGGCTTTTCTTCTCCTGGACAGGTAAGGAACAATCATTATTTTAATCTAGTGTTACTGTAATGACTCGCTCTGGAAAGCCATAAAGTTGTCGACTTTGTCCTTTATACTGCTTGCATTCAGTTCTGCTCTTTTACCTTGTAGCTGTAGTGGCTAAATGTCCGTAGCGGCTAAATGTCCGTAGCGGACATTTAGCCGCTACGGACATTTAGCCGCCGTGTCATGAGAGAGGAAAAGTGGCGGCACGTCGTTGTGGCTTTCAGCCAAGCTGAATGACTGTGGTTGTGTTGAATTATCCGAAACATTTTTTCACATCTGAACGTCAATCATGACAGACTTTGTTTTGGTCTCAATCCTGTACTCAACAGCACACCTAGTGGTGAAAAATCGCTTGTTGCTCCTTTAAGTCTTTTAGACTTCTCACCTAATTCACTATTAATTAAACATAATTATTTACACAGACAAATCAAAAAGATGAGTTTGATTTTGTTTAGGTTTTGTCTATTTATCAAATAATAAAATATTAGAAAAATCGCTGATTAGGCCTTTATGGTCAATCAGTCAACCAGAAACTATGTATTTCTCTCTCATTCGGATGCATCCACAGAAAATCTCCTTTAAAAGCAGGAAAACTTACAGTGTGTTGAGGTTTGTTAATCGTCTGAAGGAACCCGGCTGTAAATCCTTGATTTTATTGAATCGAAGGTCTCTGAAAAATAGAAGAGAATATGTTTAATTTCAGAAAAAAACACATCATTAAATGAATTTACAGGATGTAAATGAAAACTTTTGTTATTTGGTACCTGTCACAGAAAAATCCTTAAGTATTAGAGATGCTCATTTCAGAAAAATGCTTTTGAGCTTTAATCTTGGGGGTAGACTTGAATAATATTTGCCAAAAGATAACAAGCTGGGATTATTTGGAGTACTCGGCAGGTCTCACAATCTGTCTCCTGTTTCGTTTTAATTGAATGAAGCTGTGTAATGGTAACAGCAAACCTCAAACGTTAAAGCTAATCGCGGTTAGTTTAACATAAAAAAACTAAAATGCAAGTTATGTGAGAGGCCAGAGACCTTGATAAAATAACTTACGATGACCACATGAAAAATACAGAATAACATGTTACAAGAGATCTGAACATCCTGTTTGAACAGTGATGTCATGCTTGTGGATACAAGGCTTTACAAGGCTGATCCTGAGCTGCGGTCAAGAAAAATATAAGTTCCTTGGAAAGGTTTAAGTATCCCAACATGTTAAACTTATCTCTTCCTTAGTAGATCTTTGGGATTAATTAAATACGATCTCACATGTTCAACAATATATGGGATTTGCGATTGTCATTGTTTAACAAAATAATCCACCCAATGATTAATCAGTTAGTAGAACCAACTTTATTAGCATAACTTGAAATAATCATCTGCTGTTTGACCTTTTCAGTCTCTCGTGTCATCGTGGAGGTATTTTGGCCTTTTCTTAATTACATTATTATTAAAGTTCATGGAGGTTTGTAGACATTTGTTTCCTCGTAACTCTCCTGGTCCCAGCAGAGGATTCTAGTCAGGTTGCGATCTTGATTTGTTTCTTTTTCAGTCATTCTGTTGCAGATTTGCTGCTCTATTTGGTGTAGTTGTTCTGTTTCATGATCCAGTTTGACCCAAGCTTCAGACAAACGGCCTCACACATTTGACTCTAAAATATTTTGGTAAACAGAGGAGTTCATGATCAACTCAGTGACTGCCAGGTCCCTGGTCCTGAGACTACAAAACAAGTTCACCATCAGCCCTCACTGTGATGACAGTTTGTTTGAGGTGTTTGTGCTGATGTAATTGATTTTCTCCAAATTTGCTCTTGTGCATTGCATGTAAACATCTCTACTTTGGTGTTGTTTGTGTAAAGAACATCCTTCCAGAACAACTGTGCTGCCATCTTCTCTCATGTTATGAACATGGACCTTTAACCTGCAATCTGCACACTGTAGAGCCTGAAACAGGAAGATGGAGTTTGTTTTTAGTCATTTCATGTCATCCTATTGGGAATATTATTTCCCCCCATAGAATGACGGACTCAAAATAGTTTGGAACAAACCTTATAACTCTTTCCAGATTAACAGTTGCTTCTCTAAGGTCATTGCTGATGCCTTATTGCTCCTTTAGCATCATGTTACCACATACATGAATGTTCCTGATCTTACAGATGTGGTAACAAATACTTCATGTATTTGACTAGCAGCATCTGGCTGCTTCTTATTCTTTATTTGATATAATTATTAGGAGTAGTTTAAGACCTAGTAAGGACCAGGTTTTTAAATTTTATATCTTTATATGTTACATCTTATAATCAAAAATATATATACTGTCTTTTTCACTAGGACTGTAACTCATTTGCTAAATTTCTTTTTACAAGATAAAGTATGTAAGTAAAACCTACAATCCATATAAGGAATCCACAGTTTCAAACTCTGTTATGTATAATTATGTATAATTTGATCTTTACTGCTTCTTTAAGCCCGATATCTCATGCCAAGTTAAGCAACATCTGGCTATTTGTGGTATCCTGCCAAAATGACAGATTTCTCCTGTAGGAAACTCAGCTTGTCGGTAAGTAGTGCCTCCCAGCATTGTCATCAGACATTGACCTTACAAAGTAAACAATCTCAGACTGGCTCAGGAAGACACAACATACTTCACTTATTATGCAGAATATCAAGAAACCTGAGCCTTGAGATCAGTGTGTTTGGAGACCAGAAGAAAAACAGCTCTACCTTCGCTCTTCAGGAGTCTTCACCACAAACGTAACAACAGAAATACTCAAAGATCAAAGTCTGTCTTTCAGCCTCTTAGATTAGTTCAAGATGCTTCCTTCAATTGTTTAAAAAGCTCAGTGACAATGAGCCTCATGTTGAATAAAACTTGTGGAACATACATTTTCAATTGAGCAACAAAAAGAATCATCACACAAAGAATTTGGGCAACACATGATAAAATTCCTGGTTTTTGCAACACAAAATAACTGAACTGCTGCTAATTAAATTAAACCAGTCAACAGGTTTGTAAGTTGTGACCTGATCTGATCAAATTTGACAATCCATACAAGAACAACTAGTGTTGGAGTGTGGAAGTTATTTGGAAATAAGATCCTGCTGCAGAACAAAAAGTGTCAAAAGCATTTTGAGTGAAGGAAAGAACGACTTGTCTTTCATAGAAAACTCTCAGGGAAACCTCTTTCAGTAGGACTGAGGTGTCAAATGATTGCCCAGACATGCTGAGGCAGTGACTGTCCTGTCTACTGTGGCCCTCAGGGGTTAGGAGGAGGGGGAAAAGTGAGCAGAACTACATGCTAAATCAGGCAGAACTCATCTCAGATGCACTTGTGGAAATTCTTGCCTGGAAGAGCTGATATGCCATCTACAAATCCTTAACTGAATCTTATTTGTCCTTGTTGGAATTTTGGCTCATTCTCTTGGCCGGCGAGTCTGTGTTACTTTATAGAGAAGGCTAAATAAGGTCAAGCAGACAGCTGACTGAGACAAGGTCAGCTCAGCTGTCGACTAAAGGAAATGAAATGTTCAGCTGATCAGAACGGTCAAGATTTAATAACCTCAAGTGCTCAGACAGAAAGTGAAAAGCGATTCTGATGATGGAATGAAGAGATTATTTGGTCTTGGAACCCGTTAAGACCTCACTATAAGAACTTCCTCTCCATAGAGTATAAGGTTTTCTATGGCAGTAAATCCTAAGAGTTAAAGTATCAATAATGCTTTTCTTTAAAGCATCGGAAAAAAAAAAAATCTTCAACTGTCTCAATACAGTACAACAACAAGTAAGGACCCTGCTTTGTTAAACAAGAATGCTGGTATCCAGTGGGGGGATGACTCAACCCATGGGAGGAAGAACAATATAAAAAACTTTAGCAAAGCAAGTAGAAAATGTCGACAACTTCATTAGATCTCTTCCAAGTCTAATTAAAAGAGTCTGTTAACTCCCATTAATGTGTTTTGAAGGCACACAGCCAAAGGAAACTTTAAAACCGCAGCTATGGCCCTGCAGCGGAACTTACAGGTCTTTCTTGGGTTTGAATAAACAAAAGAACTGAAAATGAACAGTCTACCCAACTCAATGACCCACACAGGAAGGTAGACCCCTAATTCAGATTCTATGTTGATAAAATCCTGGTCTAAAGTCGTTCTTCATTGGATTGCTTCATGGTAAATCTTCCAAATGAGCACATACATGAAATTCCTGTGAATTAACTTTGTTGAAACAACATATTAACATTTAGCCTATACCTCTTACTTATTTAAACTAGACTATCCTGACACTCTGCAACATTTTGGGTACATTAGCTCTGAAAGCCGCACTCATTTCTGGTCAGTCTATCTGTGTTAGCAGCAGCTCAGTTACTTGACTAGAAGAAGTTAGTGTTCAATAAGTTGGGATGTCAGCGTCTTGCAAATTGAACTCAAAACAGCACACAACTCCAAACCAAAGTCCTGGCTTCAACTTCTAAAGATCAACGTCCAATCTTTAAGTCAGTGAGTACATTTTACTGGATGCTCTGGTTAACTGGTGGCACCTCCGAAGGTTTGCTGTCAGGTGAACAGCATTAAACTACAAAAATTAAAGAGGATTATATATAATTCACATGTAGAGTGTTTTACAATAATTCAAATTTGCATCTAATTCCAAGAAGAAATCATGTGCAATTTGAGAGTGTTCTTCTTTCTTAGAGACAAACTCAAATGTAAAATATTGTTCATCTAAACTTACCAGCTGTTCTGCAATAGAGGGCACAGAATGAGGCCCATAGAGAGCCCCTCAACAACTATCTCCATGGGCAAACGAGCAAAGCTTTGGGGATTTCTGGCTTTGCATTCCATAAAGCTGCAGAGGCTGAGAGCCTCACAAAACCTGACTGCAGCAAATTCCAAGTGAACAGACTCCACTTGGTCTCTGACTAACTCCCACGAACTCCCGGCAGATCAGACCCAATGTTTATGGGCAGTGAGTGAAGCAAGAGGACAAAGACATCTACAACAGAAAACAACAACTCGAGGTGAGATTTGGTCTGTTGTTGTTATTAGTGCTGTCACGATGAGTCAAATAGTCACGACAATGTCGACAATAAATTTAATAATCGACGTCATTCTTTATTCTATGAAGCATTGTTTATTTTGTTTCTTATCTTGCCTGTTGCGGCACATCCTGCTGCTTTCTGTCTTTCTGCTCGACGCACATGCACAGTAGTGGCCATCCAGGTCAACTGCCATGTCACTGGAACAACAATACATCATTGCGAACCAGCAATATAGTTAAAAAATTTGGGAGCATTTTACGAAGATAAAAGAGAAGCACATACAGTGCAAAATCTGCAAAGAAGAACTCTCATTTCACGGGAGCACAACGGTGATGCACGAACAATTTAAAAGGAAGCACGTCGTGGTGGAGGATGAAGTCACCTCTGTAAGCTAGATTCCTCTCGTTAGCTGCTAATATTAGCAAGGAGTTACTTGTATTTACAGCAATGGTGATTTCATTACCATTAGCAAGCATATGTCACGTATTTGCTCTAACTTTACAGAAGCTAATGATTTATTGTATACCGCTGAGTTACAGTGTTAAAAAAGTGTATGGGTGCATTGGTGCAGCTGCATCATGGTGCAATAAGCTATACTTTACGCATGGCACGATTAGTCGACTAATCGCCAAAAAACAAAACAAAACTGGTGATTAGTCGATTATTAAAATAATCGTTTGCAGCAGCCCTAGTTGTTATTAAAATGTATACTGGATATATCAATTTATACTGTACCAGAAGAAACACCCGATTCAACTCATATCTCACAATCTAGACATGTCAAGCTAAATGCCCTGGAAGTGTTACAGCAAGTCACAGCTACACAAACAATTTATATTTAATGTTCATGCAAAAAACAAAACAAAAGAAAAACCCCTAAAACTCAAGAAACTGTTTCTAGTTCAAGTCCATCAGTCAGAAGACATGCAGTGATGTCATCACAGCATTACACTGAGAGAACGTAATTTGCTGGGCTCCCTCCCCCAGGAAGGCAGTCCAAAAGGAAAACAGCTGAGACATAAATGTAGGCCAAGAAAAAAAAACAGGAAACTCATTTGCACTTTTCATTTTTTTCGTTCAAGAGAAAAACCTCCCAAAAACTTCAATTTAAAAATGAATAAACTAGAACAATAATTTTAATAATCACTAAACAAAAGCACTACAGTTCTTATAGTTTTAAGACTTAGCTTTATCCTATATCCCTCATATTCTACATCGCCACTTCAAACTAACAAAACATTGTTAAATTATTCAGTTTATTGCGAGACTTTTAGATTCATCAGTCTATAAACTGGTCAAAGAACTCTTCTTCACATCATGTTACCAGCTTGAGCTCAAGTTTGGTGTCAGGACATACTCCTGGTGCAGACGGCTGGTCATGTTTCAAACAGCAGACTGAAGGAAGTCACGTCCTGACATGATAGCTGAGTGAGGTGAGGAGGGAAGGGGGAGCCACAAGTCACTGCAGCTTCAAAGCTCCGCTGGCATGAAAGCTCCTGCAAACCAAAGTGAGCTCAGCTCCTCTAATCAGCTTTCTACAACACAATCATTCCACTGATGTGCTAAACATGTGACTTTCATCTTCCCTTTGAGGGTGTCCAGGCAGGTTCTATCCAAGGCTGTGGGTTGACCTCAGATGGTAGAGTGCCTAACTCATTCTGAACCCACCAGTGGGATCCTGGCAAGCTGAGCTGCTCCTATGTCTCCCATCGAGTAAAGATATTTATAGACTTATGTATTATAGAGTGAAATACTCAAGATTTCAGGACAGATGTGGAGCTTTGCGCTCAGAGAGCTCGGGGAGGACACGATTCACAGGTGCTTGATGAGTTAGAAAAATGTCGCTCCTTTCATCACAGAATTAAAGGAAACCAATCAGAGCTTATTAAAATTGCAAGGTAAAGGCAGCAAAGAAAATTTGGAGCTTCAAAGTAAAAAAAACAAAACAAAAGAGCATCTGGTTTTAAACAGAGCCTTCCTGTTCATTAAATAAGGAGTAGCAGGTAAAAAATATATAAAAATATGATCAAACCTCTAGCTTCATTAAGAGCACAGCGGATAGATTTCTCCAGCTGTTGTTGCCCTGCAGGAACTTTATTGTGGAGCTTTTACTGTGCTTGTGGTTGACTTCAGCAGCTGTTCGACCCTTCAAACCTTGTTCATTAACCCTTACGCTGAACTCTCTGGCAGGTGTCAGAACTTTGTAAAACTTTCTCTTTTAATGACCTCTGCTCGAGCAGTTTGGAGATTTTCACGGACCTCAGTTTGTTTCAAATGAAAATCCAATAATAACAAACATGATTGTTGGAAATAACAGACAAAATGTGTTAAAGTGCACAAACTCCCTTTCTGCACGCAGTCACCGGATTCCCGAGTGGGTGGCTGTTAGTTCCCGTTAGTTCATTGGAAAAAAGCTACTCACAGAATGGTTATCTGAGGAGACACAACCGGCACGGCTTCCAGGTTTAGATGCATACATCTCACGGTGGTTCGGAAACACAAACAGCGACTCGGACAACAAAGTGCAAACTGAGGTCCGCTGGTGAACAGAAGGAAAACCGCAGCCGCGAGGAGACGCGCAGAGAAGAGCTGCAGAGCCCGGATCGCCATTTCCAGCAGTGAGCCCAGCAGAGAACAGAGAGCCAGCTGCCTCCTCACACACGCACACACACACAGACACACACACACACACGCTATGGAAGAGGCGGACTCACACGCTCTCTCACACACAGCATTGAGGAAGTGTTAGACTCCTGACAAAGTCCAACTGAAAGCTGAGTGGAAAAATCTCCGGATTGTTGAGCTCAGTTCCTTAAACTGGCACAGATCACACGCACGCGTACGCACTATAGATTTCTTTCATTTGAATTTGTTAAAAGTTCACACTCACCACAAAACAAAAAGAAAGAAAAAAAAGGTGATATAATCACAGAATTGATTTTGACTGAAAGTTTTGTATAAAACAAAGAACAAAAACAAAAAACAAACAAGCAGACAAACAAACAAATAAATAAATGAATAAATATCTGTGTAAACAATATAACGTGTGTAATGTATTTTTGAGTGGACACGAGTTCTAATTTTGTGCTAACAAGAAAGAAAACAAATAGAAGAATAACTGGGGGAACTTTGAAGGTCTCCAAACAAAATAACAAAAAATAAAATAAATAACAAACCTGCTTGTTTGCTACATTCATTTGAATTCTCAGAACTGACTTTATAGTGGAGGATCGGCCACAGCTGGCCAGATAACATTAAGGCTTTTATTGATTCAGCAGACTAGTCTCATGAACAAGAAAGATTATACATTTTATTTAGGTAAAAGTAAAATCTGGAAAAGCTGAATGCTCAGATCAACTATCAGTTACTTTCATATAGCCACAGATTGATTTTATTAAAAGTTTGGGTTTGCTGCCCTCTTCTGGAGAATTATAAAATGACACAACCCACTTTCTCTGCTCTTTTCATTCCATCAACATCTTCATTTACAATCTGGAGATGGAGTGATGGTTGTGCACAATTCTTGTAAAATAAAGACAAAGAAATCATTTTACAGGCCTCTGGCAACACACTTTTTCTTTATTCTGAGTAAGATGTGTCAACATCCAGCATGACAAAAATTGTACAAAGTTCACAATTTATAAATGAAATATCACAGCAACTTGTGATCTCACACATTTATAGCAAAATTAAAATGTCAACAAATCCATGCTGTGTTGTACAAAAATAAATCAAACTTCAGTTCCACAGAGAGCACAATAGTTTATACAAAATCCTGTCTTTGTTAATGGCCACTGAAATCAACCTCAAAATGAACCGGCTCAGACAAAATAATAAACTCTGATGAATTCACAATAATTTATATGAAAATTCAGCATTCTAAATATGTGACAACCTTTTTGTGTTCCCTATAGATAGTCACAGATAACTCTTTTCAGATTTGTTATTTATGCACCAACGTCAGATGAGCAGCTGGTTTGTGCTTTAAAGTCCCTTTTTCCTTTTTCACTGATAATGAGATTTAATTCAAAAACTGGTACTAGCTATTACTCTACTAAAGCATTACTATATTGGCAAAAAGCTGCAGACACAATGCTGTGGAAAAAGGCGTATGCAGTCATGGATGATGGGTAGTAGAGTCCTGAAAGAGGACGGTAAAGTACAATAGATGAGATTCTGTCAGGTGAATCATGAGCACCTCTTGCATTAGCTCTCAAAAAGGCAAATTCTGAACATGATCGCTAACAACTATGGTGACAGAATGGAGGGGTGTATACTCTCAGGCTCTCAGATGATGGATTGTATCACCCCGCAAAGGTCTCCACTCTTTCGCCTCAGTTTTTTTAAATTATTTTTTTCTTTTTTAAACCTTGAATTGATTGACTATTTAATCATTTGTACAGTGATTAGATATAAAGTGCTGCTGGGGGATAACTTCATCTTCCTAAAACATAGCAAAAAAAAAAACAAAGAATGAAAGAACTTTAATGTTTTTTTACACTTGATAACATCCTACAGTATAACTGCTATGGTCATAATCGTCCTTTCGTCTGATTTCAAAGTCCCTGTTCTTCCTCTCTGTTTCTCAGTGGTAGTAAATCCACACCTGCAGTGGCTCCAAGCAGTTGGTTGCTCCAATTGTGTGCCAATGAGGTCATCTGGAAAATTGCACGCCGCCATACGTAAGGATAATATCTTCAAGGACAAGTGCAAATAGTCTTCTGGCACATAAGTGGGGACAGTGACCCTGTAAGTCCCGCTCTCTATAAATACTCTTTACAAAAACCCCTCGGAAACCCTCTCTCCAGGCTCTCGGGTACTGCTTTTAATTTCTGTAAGAACATCAAAACATGGAAACGAAGGTGTCCCTGTGCAAAATCGTACAGAAAAAATGTTGAACTCATATACTTTTGCTTCTAAAACTGAATGTCCAGGTTCCCTCCTCTTTTTTTAAAAAGTCATTTTGTATTAAAAGATTTGTATAAAAATCAATATTTTACATAGGATATATTAAAAAGATTCATGTTACCCGGCTATGCTTATAAACAAGAAATTGCATATACCCAACCTTTTTTTTTATTTGTCATTTTTTACTCTTGCAGATTGCATCGCATATACCTCCTATAAACAAATTCATTTGTTTTTATATTGCTGAGATATTTCTACACGAAATTAGGCAAATTCGATACTAGAAAGGCTAAAATGTGGCCTCTATAGGTCATTGTCTTTCCACTTCATTTCTACCTCAGACTAATTTAGGATAAGCAGTGTGAACATGCATGACATGTTCTTCTAGGAAATAATTGGCTCTGTTTGATACAGTAATGGGATTTCCACCATCGGGTTTCCGTGTAATGATGTTTACAATATAACTGTTCATTCATACATTCATTCAGACATCAGGTAATTTTTCTTCTCCGGATTCATTTACAGCACCGATTAAAAAATGCCCCCACCTACAGCGACACATCTTTACTTTTCGTTACAAACAAAGCACAGATTTTCTCAAGCATTTTCAGAAAATAAAGCAATTCACAAACCTGTTCTTGCTCTTAAACAATCTACACGCAAGAAGAAAAGGACAAGGGAAGGAGAAAAAAAATCAAAACGTTCAAAATCATCCACTGAGAAGAAAAATAAGTAGCTTCCTCCTCGCTTGTAGTTTTTTTGTTTTTTTTTGTTTCACTGTTCACTTTTTTCATCTAAAATGCTTTTTTGTCAAGCAATAAAAAGAACCTCCATTATCATTAGCTTACTGTTCAGAAATATACACTAAAAATGTGCATATACATGAGCCGCTAGAAACATTACATGACACTATGTCAGCTCATATGAAAACGTACAAAATGTGAATGTCTTCAAAAACTATTTTGCGATTTACTCCTTTTATGCTCTTCCTCAAAGCAAGACCCAAAAAAAAAAAAGAAAGAAATTATCTCGAGGTCTTAATACCTCTTTTTCTCCAAAGAACAGAATTTAGAATATATAACACTGTATAAATTACTGCACCGAACCGAGGAGGTCAAATCGTCACTGCATGCGTCTCCTTCTGTCGGGGGAACGAAAATCTCCCTTTTACTGAGTGGTTACACTTGGATCCCTTGAACTGCTTGTTTGATGTTTTCCAGCAGGGCTTTGTTTTCTGCACTCTGGTACTGGTCCTGGTTTGTGTACATATCCGTTAGAGTGGTGACGTAGGCGTCAAAGTTCTGCTCGCTTAAAGACTCCTGCAGAACCAATGACAGCAAGGACAGCGGGAAATCACAGCTTCAGTTTCAGAAAGGAATGTGTTCAGCAATGCTTGCAGGAAATAAACATTATCTTAAAAAAAAAGTCATTTTTTCTGTCCGTCTGAAATAATCTGTTTATCCAGAGTGAAACTATTAATGTTCAATCAAACATTCAGGAAACTGCAAATGGAAAAATGAAGTGGAACCCAACTATCACAGAGCAGGCTGATTGTTCTCATGATAAATGGAATTTGTGCTTAGTGAGAACCTCATCATCATATTTATGGAAATTTAGTGGCATGCACACTTTGATATCAAGCCATTAAAACTCATTAAAATGTTATTTACATACTTGCTTTTATTATTCAAGTCCTAACAAAAACTTTCCGGATGAAATAAAGAAGCACATTTAAATGCAGAGCATGAATAAAATAGTAAATTATTTAAGTGCGTTACTTACTTGCTGGTGCATCTGTAAGCAGCTATTATTCCTCAGAGGAAGCTCTTTGTCTGCCAGCGGTTTCTACAGTCAGGAAACACAGATAAGCTCAACAAACTCATGCAACTCCTGCATTCAAACACTAGATGGCAGAATTTGATAGACAGCAACAGTTTAAAGACGATGAACAAAACATTAAGATAAGGTCTGATCATGATATCAGAAGATACATTTTAATTTGTTTTGCTTTTTATTCTGATCAACTGATGGAAAAGATGATGTTGATGTCTGGTTTGATTCTCAAATTTGTCATTGGATGGTTTATTACGCAACAGATAATCATGACATAATGGAAGTATAAAGGACAAACAAGACAAATTGGGCATGATAAGAACAACCGTCAGCAACAACAAACCAAAAAAGAGAAAATAATAAGGCATCTGAAGCACATAAAAGAAAGTGTTTTATTGCCCAAAATGTCCTCAGTCTCAATTAAAATGACAACAAAAACACTAGTTAGAAAAAAATAGATCTATCCCCGTATAATACCTCCTTTAACAATAGCACCTCTATAACAGCAAACAAAACCTCAACATATTGCTTTGTTTAAGCTGAATAGCTTAATTTCAGCTATCGCAGATGCTACAACTCTGCCCTCATTTCACAACTCCCCCTCAGTGTTTGGAAAGACAAGCGATGCTCCACAGTTTAGCGTAAGCATGCACAAAAAGCCGTGGTTAAAATATACACAGATAATACTATGGTTAACTATATTCTGCGCCCTGCTGGCTCGCTGTTCCTGGTGGCCCTTACCATATGAGGGAGCTGGACATTAGCTAAACTGTTAATCAGTGACTGGCTGAGGTTGGCCAGCTCATGCAGCAGAGATTCATTTTGCTGTTCAATCACCTTGTTTTCCTCCTCTATGGACTTCAAGTTGGATTCCATTGTCGTGATCTGCAGAGGGAAAAAGGATGAACGGTGTGTTACGGTTCGATCACTTGCTGGATCAGACAATAACTCAGTGAGAAGGAACTCACCTGTGTTCTGAGTTTGATCATGTCTGTCTCCACTTGTGAATTCGATTCACTTAAATCTTTGATTTCTTCATCCAGCTGTTTGATGTCCTCTTCATGTTCCAGCCCTTCGGACAACAAGCAGAGTTACTATAGGTGCATCGATTCCATCATGGATCAGATGAGCTGCATGATTTCAGAACTAAAAGAGTTAAATTCTTTTGCACATGCGTTTGACACCTACAATAGGTCATTTTAAATGAACAATCTCAAAAATGGATGACATCATCATCTTGGTGCATCTGTTTCTAAACAGCTGAGGTCCAGATATTCCACGTCTGATTACTGCCTACTAAAACCAAACTGTTCCTTCAGATTAGAGCCACGTGTATCATTATTATCCCTGAATGGCAGTTTATTTGGGATGCTGCCCACCACACACACACACACACATATGAAATTTTGATTGGTTTATTATCTGAAATTGGAATGCTCCTTGGTAAATCATTGCACATATATGTTTACGATTGGCTACATTGTGTGGGTGAGTGGTAGATGTGCTTACCATTGCTGGCACGTTGCTGTTTTATTGTGAGCATCTCCACTCCTGAGAGCCTGGCTTTCCTCATGGCGGAGGTGGCACGTGGACAACCTGATAGACTGCAGGCGACAACAAGAAGGAAGCATTGTTTCACAGCAGGACCAGTTTCCACATGAACATACACAGAGCCAGTTTTTTATTAAAGTCAGTTTCATTTTTATTTGAGCCAGATTTTTTTAATCATTGTTGAATCATTTCAGGTTAGAGGGAAAACAATATACATATTCTCCTTGCTTTTGACATTTAATGCTCTAGCCACATCTGGATGACCCACCTCCGATGTGTCAGGAAGCTGCCGCTGACGTGCCCCGAGCCATCGCAGCCTGGTGTTGGGCATGACATTCCTTCTGTCTTTCCAGACTTCCATGTGAACTGGATGCCGTTTAGGTAGCCGTCTTTTTGTCTCTTGGCTGCTATCGGGCATCCCGATGCACTTCTATGTGATGCATATTTTCCCGTCACGTGTCCCTGACCATCACAACCTGGGACTGGACACCTGCCATTAAAAGAGCCAAACAAAATGAGATTCATCTTTTTCCTTTCTAACAACTTTTTTTGAACAAGAATAAAACCTGGTCCTCTCAGACTCTTTAAAATACCAAAAACTACAGGAACAGTCAATGTTTTCAGGTCCCCCCGTCTGTCTCTTTTGCTTTGTTGCAAAATATAATATGATTGTGTTTTTTAAAAGTTGTCCAAATGGCTGCCTTATCATGGTTTTAGAATGGTGGCAGTGCAGGAACATCAGCACTAATTAGACGCAACGAGGCTCAAAATTATTCCAAATGTCACACCTGACAAAATAGATTATGGTTAAAGCTAGCACCAGTTAGGAAAGCATCAGTTTTGTTAGATATCAAATGTTTTTTTTTTAAATCATATTCACTTCTTTTGGTCCAACGACAAACACAGAAACCTCTAAATGAATTATTTTTTTTTTTGCAGATTTAGTTTTAAATCTTGTCTGTTTTACTGCACCCCCCTCAGTGTTGGGGCTTCAACCAGACACTGTTTAATGAAAGATGGTACTAGTTTCAAAGACAAACACTGGCTCATATCAGGATCTTTGTCTCAAACAAGAAAGATTACTGAGGAAGGATGCAGTAAGAGGTGGAGCTGATATTTTTTTCGTTCAATTCTGTCGTACCAAAATGACAGTGGCTTCACTTCCTGCATGTTTCTGATGATATTTGCAAGGTTTACAGATAATTCATATGGTAATAGGAACTCAGAATCTTGGCAGGATTTGCTATGACAAACTGTCCTCAGAATCCAACAGAATGACAAGCTTGAGAATGAACAAAGTGTGTTGTTTGTGCTCTGCACCACCAGAGAAATCAATGCAGCTGCAGGGCTGAGGCCACAGAAGCCCATTGTGGGATTTAGGCAGAGTCAATCAATCTCTCCCTGCCTCTATCTTCCCTTCTCTGCTTTCCTCTCTCTTTACCTACGTGTGAGTTCACCAGAGACTGCAGAACCATCACCCTCTAAACTGCTACAACCTTGCACTTCTGAAGTTCTTCTTACACCTTTACATTAAAGCTGAAACTGTACACTCTTGGCACATTTGTCTTGTCAGAACTGATTTATTCCTGCTTACAGGGATGCATGTCAAACACCAAGACACTCACTGACTGCACAAACATGTTAGGAAACGCTTATTAGAAAATGCTCGTTTTAAAACAGGAAATGAAAAGTCATATGTCAAATGTCACATGCAGTGAACAGTGAGGAGTATTGGTCGCAGGAGGAAGTTATAGCCTTGGGGTTTTACAGCCGGACAGAAGACTGATGATCTGTGTCTGGGCCGTACCTGATGGGTTCCTGGTCCTCCTTATTTTCTTTACTGTGGATGATCTTTATTCCACTTTTTCTGGCCCGCGGACACCCGGAAAGACTGCAGACAAATGATGGAGTTACAAAGCTGAAACACAGATATTTACCACACAGAGGGATTTTAAAATGTGTTTTTTTTTTACTTAGTGTTGTACCTTCTATGTGAAGCGTAGTTGCCGGTGATATGTCCAGAACCATCGCAACCCGGTGTCGGGCACCTGGGGCAGAAAAGACAAAAAAAGGCTCAGGGCATAAAAGAAAAAGTCCAGGGTCTTTATAATGATTATAAAACTTATAGTTACAGGTCTCCTGTGATAAGCTTGCAAATTATGATCATAATTATATCAAGTCTGAAAGCTGTTGCTGCTTTTTCTAGGCTTTAGTGTTATCGGTACGTAGGTCAAGAAAAAAAATACTACTGTTTATTGCTCTTTTTCTTTGACCTAATAGTTTTGAATTATCATTTTTGACATAATTTATAGGATAAAAAGTTCATTCAGATTTGAATAGAACAGATTCAACCAGTTTATGTTTTTAAATACTGCATTGTTGCCTCATGCTGCAATTAAATTGAGCTTATCTTTTTTGTAAAACATTTTTTTTTTAACTTCCTGACCCTTTAAGAAATGCCTCCCACATTTATTTTGCTCTAACTAGTCAGCTGATCAATCAAAAAAAGGAAACGCGCAAGGTTAGCTGCTCATTCTTTCTTTGTATTGGCCAAATTGGTCCCATACTGGGCCCCTTTCAGTGATGTGTTACAGAGCTGTCAAGTATGGACTTGAACTGCAGCATTTCTGGCAGTTCTTAAATAATTTCTTTGAGACAAATTGGTTCAACTTGATTCCATCTTTTTACTTGCACATGAACATTTAAAGACTCTATGAGAACAAGATAAATAATATAAAAAGCATAAGAGGATTTGGATGAATGTGTTCTTTAAAATTACTTTTAAAAGTTGTGTCATGAATTTACTTATCAAACTAATAAACTAATAAACTGAACTATTTTCAGCAGCTTATTAATATTTATTTTGTGCTTTAATCAGTATTTGGGGCAACAGGACAGTGAATGAGGGATTGAGTCAAAATAGACTGTGTGTGTTCATGTTTATGAAGAAATGTGCCAACAGTGAGGCTTATGTATATGTTTCTGAACAACATTTGAGCCACATGAACATTAAGAAAATGTATATTGTTAGTTTTTATGTATTTTTTTTATAGAAAAAAAAAAGAAAGTACATGTTTAAACTGGAAATGCATGACTGAGTTCTACATACTCTGCTGATGATATGGTTCAATAACAAGAAAGACACATTTCAAACATGTATAGTTCATAATATCAAAACCTTACTTGAGCTCTTGTGCGTTGTTGGCCAGCATACTTCGAATGCTTTTATCAGCTAAAGGACAACCTGAGAGACTGAAAAATACACCAGCGAAACATTAACTTCACCCAAAATTCAATTGATAAAAACAGTCACTCCAACTACTCTGACACAAAAACACACCAAACACATGCAGAAATAAAACACCAACCAGGAAATGTAAGAAAGCCATGATGCAAGTGCAGGGAATTGATAAAAAATGTTAACCCTCTGAGTATCTAACAACAAAGAAAGAGAAACTTTTAATGCATCTGTGATGGATTCAGACAGAGTTGAGTGAAAATTTGGTTAGAATTAAGGGATTGTACACAGGAAGTCTTGAGTAGTTGTGTCTGACATCATTCGATCCTTGCAGACTTAACTCGTACTGCTGTGCTCAGCAATTCTGCCTAAATCTTCTCGCTCTGAATGGTAAATGCACAGTCTGCACTGGACTGTGAGAAGGGCCCGGAGGACTGAATAACATCAGCTTAGACGGCTTTGCCTGTTGAGAAATAACTTTATCCAGGGGTTCAGCTGAAAATCAGCATGTATCCAATCTTTAATTAATTTTCTCTTCTTCAATCCTTCGGAGTGCCAATAGTCAAAGGGCTAACAAACAGGAGAGACACCCTGCCTGCAGATATTTGACAGCATAGTTGAGGTAAGCTGAAAACAATAAAGAAAAATAGACTCAGAATCCACCAGGAGAAAAGGAAGTCACACCTTCGATGTGAGGCGAAATTGCTCGTCAAGTGACCACTTCCATCACACCCCGGTGTGGGACATCTGCCACCGGAAAAATAGACAGATTTATAAGCCCAAAAGGGAAGGAGAAGAAAAAAGTGAAAAATTACACGGAGAAAAGGGGGGAATTTTTTTTCTTGGTTTTCATTGTTTCCAGTTTAGCTTCACTGTCTGTGATTAATACTGTGCTTCCTGAGAACTGCTACACTTGATGTGGAATGATACTGACAGCTTGAAATGTTTCATATAGACAGCTGTTAAAGAAAAATCAGATAGCAGCCAGCAGCACAGGGGGGGGGGGGGGGGGGGGGGGGGGGGGGGGGGGGGGGAGGGGGTTTGCTGAGGTTAACTGAAGAGAAAGATGAAGACAGAAATTAAATTGAAGGGGAAAAGCTGAGCATGATTGGGACAAAGCAGGTGGGGGTGAAAGGGGGTTTCTTACGTTATCAGGTCCTTCTTACTCTCCTTGCACTGGACATACTTGGGTTTGGGGCTTGGCATGTTAACATCTGTGGTGTAGGAGCGATCTTCCAGCAGGTCGTGGAAAGGATCCAGGTCATCCGGCTGAGGACAAGAAGGAGAGAGGAAGAGGATGAGGTTTTTTATTCATCTTTATTGCTTGCATGTAATTTACATTCCGAAAGTTTATGGAATTGGCACATGGTAAAAACTCATATTTTAGATCTAGTCAATTCCTGTCACCTTCCTTACCTCTTTGTCTACTTTTCCAGACACACATACACTGTATTCACACTCAGGCTGCAGAATCTTGTCAATTTGAATGCAAATTGGTGAATATTGAGCCAGTCAGTCTTTCAGTCTAACAGAGCCAGAAAATGGAACACCCAAGAGAAAATAACACCGAATGAATGATGTGTGCAGACTCGCTCATGATTTCATACATGTTCACAGTGTCTGTGTGGAGGTATGATGCATTCAGGGAGTTGCCTCTTGTGATGAAGCAACCCGTCACTAGATGGCACTGTGGTGTGGTGTCAGACCGTGGCTGGCTGGACTGTGCAGGGTTATGCTTTGTCTGCAGTGCATGCAAGCAGGACACGACGGCAGTAGATGCAAATCCTTTTTTTCTCTTTCCTCCATGCTTTACAGTCAAAGTACAGTAATGCCCATAAAGAGAGAAGTCCAGATCCAGCCCAAATTACGCAGCTGTCTCAGACTGTAAGATGCTGCCAGTGAGTTTCCCAATTAGCAGCAGACTTGAAGCAGATCGACACGTGCGTGCACAGAAACACAGAGCAAAAAGTAGGCTAGAGATGGGGCTCACAAACACAAGCAGACACCCTCCCAGAGAGACGTGGGTACAGACACACTTATGAATATTCACACACAGCAAAAGAGGCACATGCAATGTACATGCACGCGCCTGTGCACTCCGACAGGCGCACCCAGCAGTGGTGCATTGATTTCCAGCGGTTCTTTGATGAGATGAGCTATTCCGATCCCCTCCCAAGGTGCTACTTTGCATAATTCATTTTAGAGAAGAGCAAAATGTAAAAAACAGAAAGCCAGCATGCGGGGAGCAGGGTACAAACAGAGCTGGTAACTCTGTGCATGACATCAGTTAACATGCAGATTCATTAGGATTTTCTAAAAAAAAAAAAAAAATCCCTACTATGACTTTCTAATGATTCCAAATATTACAGTGAGTCAGACTGAAAGGTAAGAAACCTAGAAGATAATGCTAATGTTTAATTTGGAAACAGCGTGTTGAATCAATGGCTAGAGGGAGATAACACTTTGAACAGACATTACAGTCTATCAGCCTCCAAAGCAGAAACTGCTGCCACATAATTATCATCAACTCCAGGACTGTTTTGCCATTTGGAACGTCTTTCCCTCCATTCCTTGTTATTGTTTCTGTCTGCTCGCACTGTCACAAACAATTTTTTGGGGACATAATTATTTTGTGATGGAGCATCATGAGGTAAAGAGGAGATGAATCTTATGTTTCAAATATACTCAGTAAATTTCTTACTAACAGCCACAAATCACAGGCAGTTGCTGGTTATAAAAAAATCCAAAACTGTCCTTGTGTTTTTCCCCTTTACCTCTTTATCGTCCTCGTCTATGTGTTTGATCTTGGTGTAGTCTACAGGAAGGTCCCAGCAGTCTGTGGCGTCCCCTATGCCATAGCAGCGGGAGCCCAGTAACGCAGCTTGCCTCTGGGGGGACATGGGCTCCAGTGGAGTGAGTACCGAATCCCCCGCTCCACCGCCGCACAGACTCTTGCTCATACTCAGGTCCAATGTGCCATTTTCATCAACATCTAGACCAGGACTCTGGAAGGTGTTGGTGGTTTTCATATGTGAGGAGAATTAGGAAGGATGGGGTTAGGGATAAACAGAACATAAGTGAACAGGGATGGAGAGAAGTTCTGATTAAATAACAGTCATAAACATGTTCATCTTCTCACACAAACAAACAGGAACTACATACTATAAAAAGTACATCAAAAGTTCTTTCTAGTTTTTAACTTTTTGTGTCACTGGAAAAAGGATCAAGAGCATTTGCTGTTGAAATATCTGAAGCAATAGTCCACCTTCATTTTGCACCGGTTTTTCAAATAAGAATCATCAGATACATGCAGTGTAGAGGAACGATGTTTGTTCCTCAGAGGGTCAAAAGAATAGGAGGTTCATCCATTCTCAAGGACGAGTGCATCCCTCTGCAACCCCTCCTCTCTGACTCTCTCTGTCTTTCCATCCATAGCTCTATGGCCTTGTGTGTGTGGCTTTGTGGTTGGTGTGTGTGAACCTAATGTGAGTGGACATCACAGGGGGCGCAGCGGATGAAGGTTAGGAGTTGGGTTGGGAGCAGTGATGAGCAGCAGTGGCTCGAACTGCTGCAAACCCAAAAATAGAGGGAAAAATTCGACAGTGCTCTTCAACAAAGTGGGCTGCATCCACAGGACTGGCTGGACAGACTGGCAAAAGCATTTACTTTACTTCAAGTCCATATGTCTGTCTTACATCTGTTGCATACTCCATACATTTGTTCAAAGCATTGCTTTGAAGCATCGAAAGCTTTGAAGGAAAAGTTCTTTTTTAGTGATTTTGTGAGAACATGTGAGAAGTCAGTATCTTTCCTGCAGCAGAAAGTGATCAGAGCAGTTTGGAGAATCAAGAAGTGGCGAGAGTCAAGCTAACCTCAATGAAACACATTTAGGAATCAAATTCTACAATCTAGAACAAATTAAACCTAAAAGTTTCATATTAACATAACTCATCACTCTTGCATCAAATTGTTCATTTTTTCATTTATATCTGCTCTAAAATATTATCAAGTTCAAGGGTGCTGCATACTGTATCCTGCAGCAGCTAAACCCTGTTTGCTGTTTAATCGCAAACAACAACTACACACAGGAAAAACGAGTGATCAATAAAACTAATGCAACCAGACTTTTTATGGAGAGATACCACAATTTCCATATTAGTCAAATTATACAGGAGGAGTAGTGTTGGTCAGAAATATAGACCAACTCCTATAGCACCTTCAGATCATCAGTAACAAGATATCTTTAGAATCTACATTTTGTGCTGTTAGCATAGCAACATGATGTTGTTTGAACAGGAAAACAGAGACAACGTGAACAAGTGATGGAGAAGTAAAAAGCTGCTTTAACTGCTATACGTTTTTTGAGTTTGTGTTGTTTTGATATTAGAACTTTCCCCCTCTTTTGTCCTTGTTTTGAGTTGCTGTAAGCTTGACACCCTCATGAGAAATTCTCCTTGATTCTCTAAACTGAGATTGCCCTTACTGCTGTGTACTGCAGGTAAGATTTGGAATACTCATAAGTACTACAGGGGAATATTCTTCTTAGATGTTTCTGCATGTTTTTTACCCTCGCTACCTCTTACTCCTTCAGCACATCTGCCCTCTCCTCCTTGTTTTTCTCTCTTCCTTTTATACTGCTTTATGAACAGGAAATCCCACTTTAATGCTGATTCCAGTTGACAGGGTCCCTAGGGGAGGATTCTCCTGGTGTCTAAAGCCAAAACCTATGTGACGCACCCTGCTTCAAACTCACAGGGGGATATATTTAGGACTGAACTCCAATGGGTACACCAATAAGAGCTTAAAAATAAATACAAAAATTAAAAATAGCTGGAAATACAAAAAATTGAATACTTGTGGATTCAGTTTATAAAAATAAAAGCACACAAGGCATTTTAAGAAGTTGGAAAACATGCACCAAAAGGATAAGAATGCAGGGTGCCAAATAAACAAAGACTGCTCATTATGTGATTAATACCAAAAGAGGCTTTTCACATTTTAGCTCCTGTCTGCAAAGCTATTCAGTGAGTAATGACACTCAAGCTTGAAAACAAGGGAGAGTGACGCAGAGGACAAGCAGAAAATGAGTAAAGGACTGCGAGAGAGAACGAAGCTGTGTTGAATAAAGGTCATATGTTGCAGCAGAGATCCAGCAGCACTCGTCTCATCATGTGCAGCCTTGACTGATCTTGTTCTGCAGACCCCTTTCTCCTTGTTATTTTTTTTTTAATTGTGTGTCACTGTTTGAATAACGTGGCCCACCCCTTCATATCAAATTAGCAGAGATGATGTGTGAGGGCTCCCCTTCCTCATTACAGACCACCACTTCTTAATTTGGCCCTCCAGTAACCCTGACCTCTGTTGCCATGGTAATGCCTGGTCTGAAGGGGACAGAAAAAGTGAGAGGTCACATCTAATTTCTGCCACACTTGGCACACAAATACGGTATATGTGGTGCACTGGATGTTCACTCCTTTCCTTAAAACGAATGAAAAAATCCAAAAAACAACAAAAGTCAAGCTCTGCATTTGAAGATCCTTAGCAGTGGAGTTGTTGTATGACTTTGATCCCATCCTGCACTTTGTAAACTTTGTTAGTGTTTTATGTCTGTAATCTGTATGTTTGTACTTGTATTTGCATTTTTTAATCAAAATCCTGTAACAAGCTTTTCTTTTTACAAACTGTCTGATGGTTTTTCTTTCATCTACCAGGATTTAGAAACTTTAGTGTTCTGCATGTTCAGATGTGACACTGCTTCAGTACAAAGAAGCAGGGTCATAAGGACACATGCAAGGAAGTGAGTCCCCAATACATCCCAACAGGTTACCAGCGACTGCATTTATACAGAAATCACTGTTCTGGATAAAATACAAGAGTTTTCTTTCAAGTTGGCATCTACATTCAATGAACTGATTGCTAGGGAGAAAAACAGCTGAGATAGATGGGATGGAAAAAAAAACTGAGGTGAGAGTATGTGAGATATGTTTCCTTCTGAGTCAGAAAAAAACCCTCAGCATGAGCCACAAGGTGAGGTGTTGAGATGAAAGAGAAGAAGAAAAAAAAATCCTCTGAAGTCTTTGATTCTCTTGTCCTGAGAGCTTCCTGCTTGGCTCGTCCCACAGCAGCAGGGGATGAGGAGGGGGACAGACAGTGAAATGAGGTGAAACCACAGAAAGTCCTGGTTGCTACAGGAAGTCGTCCCACTGAGTTTATTCTGCCCCACTTTTTGTTGGAAATAAGTTGCTTTTGGCTGTTTTCTTTCCCTCTGCTCCTCCCTGATTTTATTAGTACAGTTCTATCCTCTCTTCTCCTTCTTTACGGTGACATTTAAAGGTTCCCTTTTCTTTCTTTCACTCGTTCATCTTAGTTAGATCACCCTCACTCTGATTCTCCCACAGTCTCCTGTCAACATTAAACCAACATTACACTTTCGCTGTGCGATCCTTCTCTAGCCTCCATTTACCGGCTTAGCATCTGGTCACAGATAATACAGAAGCACTGTCACCTTATCTCCTCAGAAGTGACACACTGGACTCACGCTGTGTCATACGGTGTTTCGTTCGGCTCATATCTGATTCCCAGACGAAAAATAAAGAGCGTGTCTTGCTGACCCCCGAGTGTAAGACACAGCTCTCGATTGGTGTTGAAATGTGTGTGTGTCTGTGCCATTATGCACATCTGAAATCTTCTTATCTTTGTCAGTTTTCTCTGCCAGCATTAGTATAATAAGGAAGCAAAAGGATAATCTGTCCATGGATTTTTCTGATTTTTTTCTCTTTCATCACACCTTTTTAAGAGTCTGTGGTGTTAAACTAGGCAATCTAGTTGAATTCAGTTTGTCTCAAAAAGTATTCATTAACAACAAAAGTCATTCTAGAGAGTTACACACACACACACAAAAACAATCCTGTTACATAAAACCAGTTCAGTGAAATTTGAATAGAAAAAATTTTTTAAATGCCAATTCTCCCTTAAACATAAAGAAACCACCATCAGAACCAGGACCATTTGCCTCGACAAGCTCATATACTGAAACCATTTGCTCCAGAGACTTCAAACCAAAACTGTATTTAATGGTCAAATAAATGACAAAGTCCTTCCCCATTTTAAAAATTATTCAGAAAAGCAACACAAAACAAAACAACAGAAGCCAAAAGAGATGAGATATTACAGGATGCATAGGAGGATCTCAAAGATGACATAAGGATCAAGAACCTAAAAAGGAGGAAATCATTGATATCAAGAACACAAGTTCAATTCTGAGCAACAAATTGGCTGAAGGATCCTTCTACCTGTAAAAATATAACCTTGTTCTTCAAAACAAGACCTTTTCTCAACAGAGGTCAGTTGTTTGTTTTGATTTTGCTTCCTACTTTTATCATTAAATAAAAAACCTCTGAAATGTTGCAGTTCAAGTCCCTGCTGTCTCTCTCCTACCTGTGAGCACAGGTCTTGGGGCTTCCCTCCCATCCCATGGGGCATCTCCCTGCAGCGTGTGGACAAGTTGAGGATGGCGGTCGCCGCCATGTGGGCGGCCTCCATGTCGTGACTGTAGTCGAAGCTACTCTTGCTGCAGGTGCTGCTGGCGCTGCTGCCCCCTCCTCCTCCACCTCCTCTTGTGCCCCCTCCACCACCCCCACAGCTCAGGCTGCTGTTGCTGCTGCTGGGGGCGTAGGTGCTGGTGGTGCTGCTGGCTGAGCTGGAGTTCTTGCAGTATCGTTTGGCTGCAGAGTGCAAACAAAATATGAAAATATGTCTCATGTGTTCACAATGTGTCTAAACAACTAAATACTAAAGAACACATCAACTGGTTTCAACACAATAAAACAACAAAACCTAAATCTCTCTTCAAAACACAGGAAAACTTCCCAACTTTTTGAGATTTTATTTTCCTGCTTAAAGAAGGAAATGCTCTGAACTTTTGAATTACCACAGTTTTAACAATGTGAAAAAACAGGTACCATCATATCCTTTGGGAGAGGTGTCCCTTTGTCCGTGAACTTTGGGTGCAATGGCTCTCTTCCCGTACACCTGGTGGTTGTTGCTGCCGTCAAAAGCGCTGTAGTCGAAGCTGGTCTTGGAGTACTTCTCCAGTTCCTTGGCCAGGTTGGAGCGGGGCGTGCTGGTGGAAACATTGTTCTTGTAACCATACTGTGGATAGTCCAGTTGTTTGACAAAGCACATAGGCCTGGAAAATAAATGACGAGGGGGTGGAAGTTGGACCAAGGCACTGAACATTGCCCAGGGGAGGAGAAGAAACTTGGGGATTGGTTAAAAAAATGTGTGGAATGGAGGGAAGAAGGGAAGGAACGGACTGTTCTGGATTAGATCATGGAGGATGGTGCTAGAAAATGTCTTGTGCCACTGTACCAATGTTTTCCTGCTCTTGTTCATTTTTTCTTCTTTTTTTTTACAGATGAATACAATGAAAACAGGCCAGATTGAATTTACCCATTTCATTCATATATTTTTTATCCTTTTCATATGCTTTTATCATTGGACACGCATTTATAGCCTCGATTTAAGGCTTGGAAGAAAGTGTTGCTGACATTCTGTTTGATATGGATATAAAATTCACAATTACTTATGACTTTTTATCACAGCATTTTCATGTCTATCAAAGGAATACTCATTCAAAACACACAGCCTTCATGATGATAAATGAGGCCCGTTTTGTTCAAATCTGAAGAGATTTTCTTTCAGTGAGTGGAGACATGAACATGAAGACTCAGATGAATTCTCAGGGGACGACAGAACTTAAACGTAAAACGAAAAAAGAAAGACTTCCAGCCTAATTATAGAATGTAAGAGAAAAAAATCCATATGACATGAGTGTTTTAATGTGTTTCAATCAGTGTATTTCATAACATAACATTTCACAACATTCTTGTGTTTCATTTGGATGATGTGGATCTACCTTAAGACTCTGTCAGAGGCCTGGTTGGACTTTGGGCCGTTGCAGCTCTGATGCTTCTCCTGGGCTTTCGCCAACTTCTCTGCTGCAGCGATGGGACATCCCGATAGACTGGAATAAAAAAAGCAAATGAAATGGTGCTGTGGAACAAATTTTTCTAAGTGTCACAGTGAGTGCACATGCAGTAAAATGTTTGGCTCGTTAAAGTGCTTGTCATCCAGTTTGCCAGGCTGAAAACAGCTACTGTCCATCTGCCTGTCAGTCAGTCTGAAAGCACCTGACTGTAGTTCAGAAAATCTCTGCTCGAAATGCAAACTCATTAATTTTCATCACTTTTAACACTTTGGTTAACAACACAGTTGGCAACAGCTTGCATGTTTCTGGTTGAGCAGCTTAAAATGATTCTCAGAATAGATATTCCCATATGGACAAATGAGCATTTTTTATGTGCATTCTGCAGCTCGTTTCCTTCAAACACCAGCTAGATGACAAGACACACAATTACATGTTTTGGGGTGTACATACTTTCCAAAAAAAAAACATTTATTAACATGTATTTACTTTTGACTAAATAAACCTAGATCTAAATAAACCTAAATCTAGAATTTAAAGGGATAAAAGAAAAAAAGTATACAGTAATTGTTCAAAAGTTTGAAACCAACTCTGATTTCAATATATTTTGCTTCCAATTAAATTAATTTTCTCACTGACTTGAAGGTGATTTGACCAGTGGTTCTTCAGGTTTTCTGAAGTTCTTTAAAGTTTTCTTTTTTTTTTAAGTTGGCACCTTTAGATTTGATCCCTTTGTAGATTTTGTAAACTTTTGCACACACATTTTCTGTGGCAACAATAAAAAGATATCCTTGCATGTTGCAGGATTCTACTTCGACGATGATTTTATTAATCAGTTCTTCATCAAGTCATTGGTCAAAATAAACCTTGATCACATAATTGGCAATAAAATCCTGCAGTGTGTGAGAATTTTCTGTTTTTCGTTGAATAACTTTGAACGTAAACTCAGTCTTTTTGCCTTTGTTTGGTGGACGTCTGCATGTCTTAGTGTAGCTTGAAATATATATTTATATAAACGTAATGTTCAGATTTATGTTTCTGATTAATGTTAGTTACGTTCCTTAAAATCAGTTTAGCACATCTGAGCATGTTTTAATATAATCGTGTTTCTTATTGACAACTAACTGACCAAATGTGAGAAAGGTTCATGTCACTATCTTTAACCCCTATTATTCTCCATCCAATCTGTCAACTGTAGCGTGTGAAAAAAATTATTTTTGACAATGGCCTGAAGCCATTTGTGTTCATGAGCACCTGCCACCATGAGCATGTGCTCAGCTAAGGATGTGGAAAAGTGTGAAGTTGTATATGTGGAGGTTTGTATCAGCTCCTTCTTGTAGAATCGAAAGTTTACTGTGCGTGCCTGTTTAGCGCTGCAGTTTGTCTCCAAGCACGGCATGAAGTCGCTCGTTCTGGTTCTCCTAGGTCTGCACCTCTCCTGTCACCCCGGCTGAGTGGCAGCAAGGTGCTAATGGCTGCTGCTATGCCTGAATCCCTGAGCATCTGCTGTGGATGACACTCTTTTTTCACTGTCACCTCGCCCTGTCTGACAGCAGTGCCAAGCAGCTATTTCAGTTCCTACCTCCAAACCTGCACCTGATAGATGCCATTTTTTGCCTTGAGCTGATGAATTATTTATGTGGAAAGTGTGACTTGCTGCATTCTAATCAGGCTTGGTTAAATTATGTGATTGTGAAGCTGCTGAAGTGCTTTGATAATTTCCATCCACACACACACACACACAATGATAATGTGTTGAAAAAGAAATGGGTTTAATTACAACTGCACCAAAAATGAGGGAAAACAAAAAGGACGAATATCTAAAAAAGGATGATCAAAAATAATCCCACGATAAAAAACAAAATAAAGAAAAGTAGATGGGGGGTATGAGCTTCACAAAGCCAGAGCTCTTACCTTCTGTGAGAGTTTCTGTTGCTATTGACATGACCGCGTCCCGTGCAGCCAGGCGTAGGACACTTAAGAACATTCTCATACATTGCCACAACTTCGTACAGACAGGAAATAGGAGTGAAAGACAGGGAAGGTTAGGAGCCCTTTACAATCACCCATGAGCTCTATTAGTGTGTGAGGAACCTGGCATTATAAACATCATTAAGAAATGAACTCAAATGACCTCTTTTTCATTTTAATGAACACTAGTTTGAAAGGGCAGGCAAGGTTTCCCACCATATTGCTTCCACTTATCCAGCTCTTTCAAATTAGTATTCATGGAATGGGAACAGTCATGAATAAAAAGATGTCATTTACGTTTGACAGGACAAAGCCAGCAAGAGACAGGAATAGAAGGAAAGTCTAGGCATGCAAACAGCTCGCAATCATGCAAAACTCAAGCCTTAAAATCAATAGCAGAAGCAGACAGATGGAGGACAGCTCCTTGATAGAGTGTGCTTTGTTATCATCCGCGCATTGTTAGGGCAGGGAGTGCAGTCTTCAATACCGTTTACCATTAAAACAGTCCATAACGGTCTCAGATCCCCTCGGCAACCAGCCTATTAGATTAATGATCTATGGATGTCCGAGAGGAGCCGTCAGAGCGCAGCAGGAATGGGGGGTGGGGGGGTGGGCGGAGTTGTGTTGATACCGGTGGCATGTGGGGCCAAACCCCATTGGCATCAGCTTCATCATTATCACCCCCTTAAACTTTAACCCCTCATCATCCTCCTTCCCCGCATACTAATTGGTGTTCGGTGCAGGTAATTGCACAAAGTCCCCCTCCTCACTTCAGCATGCCACAAGCCAATACATTATGCATTATTCTGGTTTAGTATCGCTTTCTGCTAAGAAATACCTCAAAATTAAGACTCTGCTTGCTGGGCATGAACTAAAGGTGAATTCACAAGGAAGCAAAAGAGTGTCTCAGGGTCTTTTTAATTGCTGATGTCAGAATTTTTCACAGATATTTTGGGACGGCGTTCGACTTTGGAGCAAAGCTGTATGATCTATGATTCAAGGATTGACAGTGAGTCACATCACAGGAAGTGCAATGTCAAGCTAGGCCAATTAAATTGTGCTTCATCTCTGTAACTGTCTAATAAAACCAAAGTTCATATAGGATATCTCATTTAAAGTGACTGTCATGATTTATTATATTAGTTTAATGTTTAGTTTGAATTTTAGTCTTTTAGCTTTAAGACTTTCATATTCTGTTAGCTTTACATATAAAAGAGATTATTTTCTCCAGCTGTTTGTTTAGTTCTCTGTCCTTGTTTCACATCTGGATTTTCCTTACTGATGCCACTCAAATTACAGTAGCTACGTTTACATGCGCCAAATTTCCCCAATCTGATTAAAATCTTGGTCGATCGGAATTCCCAAATCCCTGTTCACATGGACACTAACTGAAATGATCTGATCATGCCATGAGTACACATGCACCAAGCACTCAATCAGGTTAAATGAGTTGAGCATGCGCACAGCGAGTTGTCTTTCTGGGGGAAGAAAAAAAAGTAAACAAACTCCGTCCTTTCTGCACGTCTTTTCCGCCCCATCGTGTGCTCGAGCTGACTCACGTTATCCCCAATATGGACCTTCTGCGGGTGATTACCTTTATGTTTGGGTTTTTACTGGTCGCATTAACCAAGCTAGAGGCTGAATACATATTGCTACTGCTCCTCCACCACAGGAGAGGAGAGCAGGATGACAGGATGACTGCACCAGCAGACCACTTCTGTTTACTTCCCGCCATGTTTTCTACTTGGGTCTGCGAAAGCGGAAAGACGTCACGCTGAAGTTATACGCATGCGCAGTGGGCTCTTTTCACCCTTTCTTTCCGAATGGGTGTATACATGCACGTCTATCCGAATGAAGATCGGACAAAACCACCCCTCTCGATCGGAAGTAAATTTCATTCTGATCAGGCTGCATCGGATCAAAACATTCTGATTGACATGTTTACGTGACGTCTTTTTTTTCCGATTGGGCGTTTATTCCGATTAAATGTGCCCATGTAAACGTAGCTATTGTCTTATAAACTGAGAGAAAATCTAGTTTCCTTTATACACCATCAGATCCTTGTTGTATTTCGTTTATTTTGATGCTTCATGACACCTCTGTTTAATTTGCTTGGAATGACATCACAGTTTATTGAGAAACATAATTTCCAATTTTTTGGAGAAGAAACTCATTTGTTGTTGTAAAATGTAAGTAAAATCTGATTCAATTGATGTTATTTTTAATGAATGAACAGATTTTATCAAAATTATAGCCAAAATTTGATCAGTTTTTCAAAGAAACCTCTTTAGTAAACTTAAAAGTTGTATTCTTTCTTTTCAATTTTCAACTAATTAATTAATAGACTTTTTTAAAAAATCCAGCAATGCATTTTCTAATATACTGGTATTAAAATTTTTGATAATTTGTTTATATTTAACCTTTATTGCTGTGAATTTGCTTCAACTGAAAATAAATTCTGTATATTTTTGAATATAGTTACAGTCATAAACTCCATTTTGTATCATGACTTCAATAAAAAAAGAATTATACATGTTAGAAAAGGAAGTGAAAATTCTGACCTGGATCAAAACAAACTCTTTTTTTTTCTACTTCATTAACTTGTTGGTCAAATATTAAATACAAAAACAAGCAGTTCCCCATTCCAAACTGATAACACTGATTTTTATATAGAAAATAGGAAAAAGAACTGAAATAAAAGTTCAGATCAATTTTTTTAGTAATTGTTTCACTGGAATGATCAGGCTGCACGGTGGGATTTCCTCATTATATAAAGTCACTGCATTAATAATGCATTGTCTTTCCATCTTGTGTTAATGAGGGTGGGAGGGTTTGAGTCTATTCTACAGACAGTCACTTTAGTTCAGTTTTATTCAGTCAAATCCGCTAATCTTATTTATTTAAAACTGACCTCTTGATCATTGAAGATGTTCTGAATTTCTAATTGTGTTAAACTCATAAGTATCTTTTTGCCTAAGCAGAGAAATAAAGAAGATTTTTGTGATCATCCAGTTCAGCCTCAGAGACGTCTCCTTCCCAAAAAGTCCATCTGACACACGAGGAATATCATGTTCTAGCTGTGTCCTCTAAATCATGACAACTATTCCAACTCATTTTTATATATTTCATCTCAGGTAATGGACCTCTGTGTGAACAGCACTTGTGAAAACAATACTAATCTGTGGCACAGCTGATTTCTAAGGAGCATATCTTTTATAGTTACTCGTTTTCTGTTAAAACGGTCTTGGATTTTGACTGAAGTCTGGGTGACAGCAGATCCTAACTTGACTTTCATGGTGCAGTTAATGAAAAATGCAAAAGAGATGAGTTTGCACAGGGTGAATGAAACTGAATAGCTGGGTTGAATACTCTGAAGGGAAAACTCATTTTTCATTCAAGGCTAATGTTTATTGCCACCTCTCTTGATCTGTGGCTTACAGATATGAGACTGCCTTTCTATTCAACAGAATTTAATTGAGCAAGGAATACAAATAAATGAACAGGGTTTATGCCATGGATGACTGAAGCACGTTTGGTGCTATCAAGGTCTGTGAGCATTTTCAAGTTTCCTGAAAATGAAAAATTAGGACTCTATTACAGTAAAAAGGTGCATAAATTAATGAAGAATGAGGCCTTTAACCTTTTTTCTTTTGACTCATACATGCACTGACATAGTATGAAGAAGCATGCAACCCATCCAGTTATTCTTTTTTATAGTGATAAAACCCTGAGTTAGATTATCATATTCTGTCCATTACTGTCAGTTCGTGTGGTTGTATCATGCAGTCAAGTAAATCTATAACTGACAGCACTTGACCATCCTGCCAAGTGCTGCATTATGACCAAGGCCTCATTTTGCACCTCATCAACACAACCCACTGTGTAGACAGTCAGACTGAAAAGAATATATGCAACAACAAAAAAAAAATCACAATCACAGCTGCATCCCATTTGACCCCTCACAACAACAAGACCACAGCACACAGAATGGGACACAGCAGTGAGACACAACATGCTGATTCCTGAACATCAAAGAACAGCAAGGGCACACGATGGGTGAATACCAGCGTTTGGCTAGTGTCTGATGGATGTACTCACTTTCTGGTGGCACCCTGTCTTTGTGGGGACAACCAGACAGGCTGCGGTGGTGGGGGTACAGGCCCGTCACATGACCCGTGCCATCACAACCGGGCGTTGGACACCTGCTTTCCTTCTTGTCTGCTCGTGAAGCATCTGTAGGAAAAAAAGAGGAAGAAAATGCTTTAATGCTGCTCTGCTACCTGCCCAGTTAACATTTTTAAAGTTGTAAATTATCTAAGTTGTATCTGTTGTTCAGAGACTTCTTACCAAACATCTGTTTTAAAATCAAAAATTAATATGAAGAAGCAAAAAAAATGCTGGAAAGATACCAGCAAACTTTAATGTCATGTTTAGGATAAGTTAACAATGACAACAGAGCAGGTGACTTGACTTTTAAAATTGTGATGAATCAGAAGAACACAAAGAGAAAGATAAAGGTTTAAAAAATGAAACATCTGGATGAATAAGACAATAAAACTTAAATAAGCACCAGGTAAACATTAAAACAAATTTTTTTATATAACAAGGTCTTTTTTTGTGACTGTTGCTGGGGTCAAAGTAAAAAATCTTATTAGGCTGTTTCTGCATTTTCAGGTTTTTCTCAATTTTTGTTGCTTTCTGAGAGTAAAAGCAGCTTTAAACCACATCAACTCCCTTGACCTCTGACTCCCAACACGCAAAGAAACAGGAATTATTTTTCTTCACAGGCTTTTATTTATTGTGTTATTTATTTGAAGATAAAAACAGGCAAAGACAAAGATGGAATGATTGCTTTACTGCCAAGTTGTTTGATTATGGAGTTTGTTTACAACAACAACATTGAGCTATTTTGTAATTTTTTTTAAAATTTTGAGGTCTATTCAAAAATGTGATGCATCCCTCAGTTTTTTGTTGCATTAATGGTTTAACCACAAATTCATTTATTAACCAGTTAAATAGATTCAGAATTGTTAACATTAAACCCCCAAGTTTCACACAACAGCTTACAAAGAATGAAGATCTGAGGAACAAACACGTATTCACACATTTGATTTTTTGCCCTTCTCTCCTGTAGTCCTGGATCTCCTATTTCCTTTGAACCTAGATCAGATCTGGTTACCTCCAAAAAGTACCAAATTGTGCCCATGGGCATCGTTTTGGAAATCATTTCCATTTAAAATATTTTGACCGTGTTGGATATTCTTCAAAAAAAGCATACAGTTTTCTATTTGACATGACATTTAAATAAAATTAGACAGAACTGATAATGGTTTTTTTCAGTTAGAAATAATATAAAATCAGGTTCTTTTGAGTGACTGTATCAGCAGATGGGATTAGGAGTATTGACATGGGATTGGGTTTTATCTCACACCACAGAAAGACACACCACTGATTAAAGTTTTAAAGACCTGTGTAACTCAGTAGCTCCATCTAAGGAGAACAAAAAGAGACCCCTAAATAGTGCAGTAGGTCCAACAAGAAAAATAATCAAGTGAAGTGGGACTAAGGGTTCAGAAAGTACAAAACTGAGAGGTGGCGTAGGGCACATGTAATCATACATTTACAAATGAGTCACCAAACGAAATTCCATGTCTCATTCATCAGAAAAGAAGAACCTCATTATCCTTTGTAGCTTTCATCCATCTATGTCACATTAGGGGCATATGAGTTTAGAATAAAATTGCTATGTCATGTCTGGCTCTTTTGTCTGACACCAGTACAATCAAGCAGGGAAATTTCCATGTTGATAGGGAACTTGGTCTGCATGTAAAATGTAGCTCTTTTTTAATGGCTTTGTTCGAGGCACATCATTGAATTCACTGCTAATGTTTCAACAGTATGTTGGAAACAATTCACCATTTCCATACATGTGAGCACACACAGACACTGTTGCCGTGCTTTCAGAGTGCAACAATTCTGTTGTGGAGAGCGGAGGCAGCCAAGTGGAAGGCATATTAGAAAGCAGGGGATATTGATTGTGGCTGGGGACGGTCTGCGCTTTGCATAGCAAATGGCCCCCATTACCATACCATCTCTGGATAATTAATGTGCAGTCAGTGGACCTGTCGTTCGTTATCGGTCATTCTGATACTGTTCAATTTTCCCCTCAACCTCATGCTTCTCTCAGGGAGCATGGCTCTTCTAAAAGCTGCCTCCCTTGCCATGCTCTGTTTTATAAATCACACACAAGAACCCTGGTCAACAAGCGTCTGCTACTATCTCACCTATGGAAAGATGCTATCACTGTGCAATCTTCTTGCATCCTCTCATTATTCCAACATTATCCAGACACAAAGGCCATAGAAGGCTATTGAAATTAGCATTTGTGTGGCATTTAAGAAGCAATATAAACCTGCTGTGAGTTGTGTGGCATTTGAGGTGTATTATCATCCTGCTGTGAATTGCCATGCTCTTATTTGTTACTCTCTTCTGATATCTTCTTTGGAGGAGCAAATAATTCAGTCTTGTTAAATCTGTGAATTATTGCAGTAAATTGTGAAAAAAATAATCATTCAAACAAAGGGGGCAAAAATCAGTTTTTACCAACTGTAACAAGTGTACAACACTGTATGACAATTCTAGTTGAAAATGAAGTATTTTTGTTTTTGTGACAATACTAGGTGCCAGTCTAAAAAGCAAAATATTCCTTGTTACTACAAATTGAGTCCTTTCTAAAGGCAGAGGTCCTCTTTTTCATAGCTTCTTCTCCCAAGTGCTTGCGTAGGTTTAAAAATAGGCAGCTTTACCCCGAGCTGCATCACAGGGATGAGACTTACGGTCCTAACAGGCCATGCAGATTGCCATTACTTATGCCTGACAAGCCTACCCTCTGATGTTTCCATGCTGGCCTATTTTAACAACATAAGATGCTGCTGCCGCTCACGCTGCTACTGAGATGCGAATTTCCAAATTGGCTGAAAAAGCTTGTCCTTGGGTTACACTGAGGTTCCCAGAATATATGTGGGCTGTCTAGTCACTGGTGCAGAGAGGATGGAATACAGAAACAAACACTGACAGACATTTTACCTGAGCTTGTCAAATGAGGCAAACATGTCTACACTTGTGCATAGGTACAATTCCCACTGGAATCTAAGCATGCAGATTTGCGTGTCAGTGATTGAAAGAACCACTCACCTTTATGGAAGAAAGGTTTCTTCATGCCATCAGGAAGCCGGGCTTTACGCTCAACACCGTAGCCATGCCGTGGGCCATGGTCCTCATGAGTATACCTCACTCCATCTCTTCTGGCTGCCTCAGCTGCCATTTTATCCCGCATTGCCTTGGCACGTTCCGACTCTAGTGCAATTGCCTTCTCCAGCAGGGAAAGATTTCCCTTTGTCATGTCAAACACTTCCTCTGATCGGTCCGATGTCACCGAAGCTGTGTCCTCATCAAAGTCTCTGTGGTTGTTGGTGTGATACCGCTCATCATGTGCACAACTGGAGAAGGCTTTGGAGCGAGGACTCAGCTGCTCCTCGAGCTTCATGAGATTGTCCATGTCAGAATAGTTCCTATCAAGTGTCCGTCTGTCATCCTGGCTATGGTGATAATCCCCATAGCCATGATGCTGGAGCTGTTGATTGGGGTCTCCGCATGAGAAATGATTTTGCTGAGATGGTCCGTTTCGATCGATGGACTTTGTTTCACTGAGTTTACGAGCCAAATCAAAGCACTGGTTTCTTAGGCACTCCAGACTGCTCAAACACACTTCCTCATCGCTGTTTTCTATTTGTCCATTACTGGTGACCCTAATTTGTCCATTGCCACCATTATGTGTATTTCCACCAATGTGGCAGTCATTCTCATCCCCAATCCCAGCTGTACTGTTCTGAAACTCCTGTCCATCTAAGCTGTCAGACAAAACTGCACCATGACCCTGTGCCAGCAGTTTTAGGGAGTCCACTGTTTCCCGAACTACATCACTGTCAACATCCAAACTCAAGTCTTCCCTCTGTGTTTCATCTCCTTCTTCCTCCTCATCCTCCTCATCTTCTTCCTCTTCCTCCTCCTCCTCTTCCTCCTCCTCCTCATCCTCTTCTTCTTCCTCCTCCTCTTCCTCATCCTCTGCACTGTTGGATGAGTTGCTGTTCATCTCAGATTCAGTCATGGCACGGTTAGCAGCATCCTCTGCAATCTTGCCGAGGTTGAGGAGGGACTTAGCCACGAGTTCGTCGTAGTTTTCGTACTCGTCATTATTGTTATCGTCCTTCTCCGTTGCAGGGCCAGATTTCCCGCTGCCATCACCACAGCTGCCGTCACCAGTGCTCATCTGATCGTCCTCTATTGGAGAGAAAGAACAAACGTCTTGTAATTCTATTTCCCTCATTCTATTTTACTGGTAAATCAGATTTCTGGGTTTGGTCCATCTAAATTGGATAAGGAACTCTTTGCTTCTCCCTAATAATTTACTTTGAGAGTCTTAACAGCAGCTTGTGTTCTGATTTGGGAATCACCACAGGAAGTTAGATGTAGTGATTTGGGAAAGTTACAAAGAGAGATGCTCTATGAATAAAAGAACTTTGGTGTCATTGAAAAGTATTGTTTTTTACAGTGGGTCCCATGATTCTTTTGGAAATAGATATCAAAATCTCAGAAAATTACTGTAAATAATTTCAAATCAAATCATTTATTCAATACTCTGTAATATGAATTAAAACACTTTTTTTTGTAGAATCTAAAATCTGAGCAACAATTTGATGTTGTACGATGAACTCCAGTTAGCAGCTATTCATCTTTTGCTTGTGAAGTTCGTTTTTCATTAAATCATCAGTATCTTTAGAATTCCTTTCACTGTCTAATTGATTCTGACAGACTGCAAAAGGTTACTGAACCTCTTCTGTCAGTAATTTCAAGCTCTCACTCCTGGAGCACTTCCAATCTCTCCTTTCACATTTCCTCCCTGAGCCGCCGAGAGCACATTGCTCATATTGGCGTCACATTTGCCACTTACATTCCTGTGGAGAAAATGCACCCAGAGGGCCACTAACACACACACACACAGGGATAAGGAACAAGAGTTTTCATGACTTTTGGTAAAAACAACCAAAATAAAGACTTGATAAAAATAGACTGCGAAGCGGTAACTGATCAGATATTAATTTCCTCTAAACAAACACTGTGGTAAAAATTTAACTGAATTGGTGCACACATATATGTACACATACAAATTTAGACACTCCAGACTAATGAGAGCAACACAGTATTGCTGTTTGGTGGGAGAGGGCTTTAGAGCAGGAAGAGGGAACAGTCACGAATGACCAAGCACATATTTTGACAGCAGAAGGCTTCTTACAGCAACCTCCTGCACCAGGGGTTTAATTTTTGATGGTATGAAACATGGTGCAGGGAAGCAATTTGAAGAGCAATCAAGGTACACAAAAGGGATATAGAAGTGAAACAGATTAAGGAGGGAACAGTGGGACTGCCCTATCCTGAACTGGCGTCGGATTAGCAAGAATGGATGTGCACACGACTGAGAAAAACAGTAAAGCTACAGAATTTCACCTGAGATTGGAATCTGTTTGAAAGCTATTCAGTGAGAACAGAGACTTTAACAATGATGCATATAGAAAGAGATTTCATTCTTCATTTTATCAGGAAATGCAGCAAATCCAAATTATTTGATCCCATTAATCATGATGATTATAGAACTTTATACTGAGAGGGATTTGCAGAGCTCACACAAGCAACAACGGTAAATATGTGTAGCATATAGCAAAAGGGTAACAGCCAGCAATACATGGAAACAGGTCAAAGCAATGGTGGCATGGTTGCAGTGTTAAGAATAAGATCTAATGAACACCAGTCTGCAGAGATGTTTTCACATGTCTGCAAAAGCATAAGAGCATGGGTGCTGTGATGCCACATCAACACTTTGGGTGGAAAGAGCTACACGCCAAACACGGTTAACGCGCTCCTCTCTCAGAGCTTCACTCCTAATTGGACTTGAAGGCACTGTCAGGTCCAATCGTGATGCGTGGGTGCAACGCCAAATCTGCAGGAGAGAAACCTGCCAGATCTGGTGTTTGGCACATCACAGGGGGAAAGGGAGGTAACATATGAGGGCAGAGTTTCTCACATCCCAGTCCCAAAACTAGGTGTTTTGTATCATGTCTCCAAGAAAAAACACATTTCTGCTCAACTGGCAACAGCTCTGACATTTTTAAAGGTTTTTAAATTCATCAATAAATATGAAGCTTAATTAGTCTGATGTTACTAATTTGTTACTAGTCAATTTAGAATGAATGAATATTTTTAGGAAGGTACAAGTCTTAAGCAAAACATTTCAACTGGAAACTCTTGCAAAGGATTACAATAACTTTCTAAGCAACTTTGGCAATGTAATTCTACATTGCTTTATTGGATTTACCAATAACTGTTCTATTTACCATAATACAGTTACATAAATCTAGAAAACATTCACAGAGAGTGCAGACCTCTGCCAAGCAGCTAATTTCCCTCTGAATATGAACTTGCAATAATAATGAATCTTTCATCAAATCGCGGGATCCAGACGGTGATCTGGATCACATGCAAAATCTAACTGGTTGGTTTTTATACATATTTTTCCATCTATCCTAAAATTTTCATTTATATCTGATATTTTTTCTTTGTCAGCTCTAGCTGCTAAAGACAAATTTAATGGCAGTAAGAAAACTAAAAGAAAGACAAGATTTGTACGTATTACATAAAATCAGTGACATTATTCCTATAGATGAACATGGAGAGAAGTGAAGCTCTTATCTGTGAGTTTAATCTGCAGAAAAACAAACGTATATATTGGTAGGTTGAAACAAATTAATTGTCTCATAAAAATTCCCCTAATTAAATCAAGTAAAAATGTAAAAGATATTTGGAAATGTTTTTAATGGCTTATTTATTGGTAAAAATGCAAAGCAACTCACTAATTATGTGTTTTTTCATTAAAGAGGCCCTTCCATTAAAAACGGTTTTTCTGAGGTTTCTGTTGATTATTTTAGCTCCACAGATGTTCTTACCTTCATACTGGGTGTGAAAACAGGTCAACAACTTCTCTTTCAGTTTTAATCTCTCAAACTACGCAGGTGGCGATAAAACCCGAGTTTGAACAGCCTGTATTTGTTTCATCACAACTCCTTTGTTCGTTAGTATTCGGCAGCTCCCGCAGTTGAAACCACGCCTAGCATGCTGCTGGCTAAAAGCTGTTAGCATAAGACGTAGCAAACAGGAAGACATGACGTCTGACATTGCCATGCGCAGCAGGGCAGGAAACAGTATACCTTGCTCTCATAGGCTAGTTTGTTAGCCAATCAGAGTCCAGCAAATTCGAATAATGAATATGAACGAGCTGCTGCCGAAGCCTGACGGAAGGAGCCGGAACCACCCGAATTTTAATGTAGACAGATTGAAAGGTCTGTTAATAAGTGTTTCCTGACGTTTTTTAGATATAAAATGTTTCATATTACTGGTTAATACTTAAGAAATAACCACAAAGTCCTGAAATTTGTATGAAATGGCCTCTTTAAAACTGTTTGAAACTATTTTTTTTTACTGTAAAAGAACACATTTATAAACTTTTATCTTTTTCAATATTTTTTGTTGTTTGTGTGTTCTGCTCATCAAAGTGGGGAGAAAGTACTCTCACCTTCCTCTTGATTCTGCTCGCCTTCATCCTCTTCTCCATCTTCATAGTCCACCTCCTCTATTGCCTCCTCTTCCTCATCCTCTGCCTCTTCCACTCTCACTTCATCACCTTCCTCATCTTCTTCTTGCTCCACCTCTACCTCCTCTTCTTCCTCTCCATCCCCTCTATCCTCCTCCTCACCATCTTCATGCTCTATTTGTTCTACATTATAGTCCATGTAACCTTCTACATCTTCCTCCTCCTCCTCTACTTCTCCCTCCTCCTCTACAGCTCCCTCCTCCTCTTCTTCCTCCCTGTCGTCCATCTCCTCTGTCCCATCTGTCTCGTAGCACTCCTCCATTGTGGAGTTGTCCATGTCATCAAGATAGGTGCTTTTCTTCGGCGATGTTTCCAGACTTTGTCTGTCTAGACTCTTTCTCTTCTTGGCCAGCGGGCAGCCGTACACACTGCAAGGGAGAGAGAAGCAGTTAGCCACTCACCATTAGCATCAAATACTCATGTTAATATCAGATTTTACTGAGGACTCTTTGTTACTGTGATGGACTGGCTGTGCAGGGTGTACCCCACCTCCAGCCCCCCCACAACCCTGTCAACGAACAAGGGGGTATAGGGAATGAATGGACAGATGGATGGACTCTTTGTATAGCACAATAGTTTATTTGCCAAATCCAAAAAAATGCACTGCATGCAAGATCACAAGAGAACACCACAAGGAAAGCAGTGCCTCTTAAGTTTTCCTCTCAAATAAAAATTTGACTTGAACAACTTTAATTAGATGAGCTCATTAACAATCGAGCAGTTATGATAAAATGCTCCATTTCTTCCAGAAAGCAGTTACAAAAGAATCAAATCTCTGTCTTTGAATGAAACAGGAAAGAGATTGTAATATCAATTTGTTCCTCAGGCAAAAGAAAATCACTGTGCGTGCCCTGCAAACACCTCCAGACTGATATGCACCTGAACTGAGAGCAGCAAAACACAACAGCTTGTTTGGAATTAACTGAAAGTGGGAACAAACCTGCAGCCTGAAAATTGAATCTTACTAAGGCACCTCAGGTTTTAATGTATTCTTTGGCTCTCCTCAGCACCGGGGGGACAGATCCTAATCTGATAATCTGATAATCTCTATATTTGCTCAGGCTATTGATCACAGAAGCTTATTCCATTTGATTCATCAAATCTCAGAGACTCCTGAAGCATGTGTGTGATTTTGAAAATGCCCCCACACATTTAGTATTTTGAGTGTTTTGGTCATCAAATAAACATGGAGGGTGGAGTGTAAAAGAGCCGCACATGCTCTGGGCATGTTCACTCAGCTATGAAATCTCCCCTGCTCTTATTTTTTACAACCTCAGGATTTTTTTTTCTGGTTTAGCATCACTCAGAGTAAGACTCAGTGTGAATGAATGACATGAGGAACTGAGTCAAAAAAGTTGTTTGCCTTTGCTTCTTCTTTTTTCACAGGGTTTTTCATGTCACTGTGCACCACTATCCAATATTCTATCCATCCTCACACACATTCACACTTCCATCAGTCAGTCAGGCTAAATCTCACCCAGCCCAGGGATTCCTTAATGGTCTGACCCCCTGCACCACCCGCGATCAGGGGCCTCATTTCATTAATCTAAGCCTACATGGAAACTCATTCCCTGCCTGACAACCTCTCCCCCAGGGCAGAGAAAGGGTCTGCGGGACAGTGAGGGAGGGGAGGTTGTGCTGCAGCACAGTGATCAATAGTGCTTGTGACCAAACATCTCGAAAGCACATTAAAATGCCACTCATCCTGGCTGCTCTGCTCCACAGCCCTCTCCAAATAAATCAAGGGCCATTCCCAGCAGGTTACCGGCTGCCAGGGTTGGAGAGGAAAGGTGGAAAAAGAGGGAGAAGTGGTGTGAAAGGCAGATAGACACGGGTTCTCACCCCTCCTCTGCAACTTTGTAATCTCTCCTTGTATTTCTTTCTTCTTTTAAAATAATAAAACAGTCTGAAGGTAATGTTTTCTGTCAAACTTTGAGCTGCCGTGTTGCATGGTGTGTGACAGGTTTTAATGCAACTACACCCGAATCACTAATTGTTGTAATATCAACTGGTGGGTAGCAAGTAATAGGTTGTGTGTGTTTTTTATTGAAAGGAATAAAGTGCACTAGATGCCTGTTGGTAAGAGGTAACTGCTGAAAGTTGAGCAAATATTTGAGTTCAACCACCTGCTTGCTGAAAGTCGACCACCTCACTGAATGCAAAGGACTTTTCACATTCCACACAGACCAACTTCAAGTGTCCTCTAGTCCCTGAGCTGTCAAGTTGTTGCAATTGGGGTGAAAGGGGTGTTCTTCCTGCTGCTCCTGAGCTCTGCGATGACTAAAGCTGCAGGAAGCTTCCGCAGCTACCCACATTCTCTAGCTCTGCTGCTGAGTAACCTTGGCTGCAGCATTTATCATCACAGGCTTTCCATCCCACTCACAGCACTCAGTAATTAAAATTCCACAAGTAATTAATTGATATTTCAATTGAAAAAAAAAGAATAAACTCTGAGGATATTGTAAAGTAAAGGTTGGCAATGAGAACATTTTGCACCATTCTAAGTAACCCTTCTGCTTTGTCCCTTGACAGAATGACAAAATCCGCTGAGAGGTGTGTGCAGGACGGGAGGCAGCAATCAGAGAAGGAAAGAGCTTCAGAACACAAAAAGACTACTTGATTTTTTATGGAGTGGGCATCCTTAGCATTACAAGATTGAACAAATTCTATCACAGTGTGAACAAGAGGCCCCTTAATGCCGAATAACCCCTTCTGGAAGCATTGTGCTGAAAGGGCTCCCGTTCTGGGAGCATTAACGTGAGGCAGAGACGAGGAGTGGCGAGAGACAGAGAGCTCCTGTTTGGTTAATTTCAGTTGACAGTTGAGAGACTGCTGGAATGCGACAGCATTCCATGGCACCTTTATTAGCAGTCATATTAGTGGCTGTTCACAGCAGGGGCAAAAGCTTTAGCCAGTCATTAGCATCACACACTATTTGTCTCGCTGACGCAGGGATCAAGGTGCTGTTGCTGTTTCCTCCTTGTCGTCTTCTCCTGCCCCTCCACTCATTTTACATTTTTTCATCTTTTTACAGCCGTCATAAACTCACCTGCTTCTTTTCTGTCTATACATCCACTTCCATCCACACTCACTTTAGCTCTCATTACCTTTTCTAACATAAAGCACCTGCTTTACGTTTTCCTCCTTCCTTTTCTAATTTTATCCTACGGTATTCTTCTCTTTATTGCACTTATGCCTCCACAGAGCAGACTGGAGATGGAGGGAATGCACTACCTCCAACTGTGCTCCCTATCCAGCAGCAGGATCTATAGACACGTGTGGCAGAGCCCCGTCTCCATGGTGATACCCTCCAGAAATCCACGAGGGATTCGCCATTCTCACAGCCAGCCAGTGAGGAAAAATGAGAGAGAACGGCAGGCAGGGAGAGAAAATGAGGAGTGGGGAGGAAAATTAGAGGCTATAGGAGGCGAGACAGATAGGAGAATGTATGTTTTTGTGCATTTTTGTTATGCAGGCCCCTTTTTATGTGTGCACAGAACTGGGAAATATAGGGTAAGGGAGTTAAAAAGAAAGGGTGTTTTTTGTGAAAGAGGAGAGAGGATCATTTCAGAGCTGTCAGGCTTCTCCCACTAGCAGAGGAGAACAAAAGACAGAATCTTGGTGCAGGAGGCTCAGCACATGGCAGACGCTGCAATTTGGGGTGTTTGTTGGCGGCTCAGGCTCCAGCTTGCACATCTGCTGCTTTGGCCCATTCACACACACTCATACACACATCCGGATGACTGTCAGATTATCTCAAAATTTGTAAAATATCATTTTATTGCTGTGGTCTTGAAATAATCCCAACTGTTCATGAAACTTAACAGGAAGTATATGAGAACAGTCACATGTTGTTCTTTTATTCCTCTAAAAGTCCTAAAACAAGAGCTACATTTACATATGATCTATGAAATGACTGAGAACTTATTTCAATGAAACACGACAGATTATTGGTTGAACTTAACAGTTTTTGTTTGATGATTTGAACAGTAAATTGGATTTTTATGTCCAGGTTAAATACCAACAATAAAATAAAGCTAATAAACCTGGTCTCAACTATATAAAATGAATCATTTATAAAAAATTACCACTGTACTTCAGACATGAACAAGATAGCTACTTATGACTTTTAGGCATATTACTACTGATGGTCGCTAGGTGGTGCATCCAATTCCTTCTGGCTTTTGGTGACATTAGCTGGGTTCGCTGCTGATAAGCCTGTGGCTGGTTATTTATAATTCCCCAAATAATCACATTCATCCACTTTCTATATCCACTTATTCCTGTAATTTATCATGTGTGTTTAAAAGGTGCATAAAATTACCAAGCAGTTCAGTTTTGATCTAGAAGAATATTGCTATGTGTTTCAAGCAGCTATTTTACATAATTTACAAGTGGAAGTTGTGCGCAGTAGAGCTCATCGAGCAGCTGATTCTGGGTTGTAATGTGGCTATCTGTCATCCTGCAGCTAAAATCACTCCTGGATTAGCCAGGTAAGGAGTCCTTCCACCAGCGTAATGACTTCAATCAATCACCTCAGCTCACAGACTCGCACAGAGAGACCAGCTAGTTAGCAACAGGCCCATCAGCCATTTTAGAAGAGAATTCCTTTGCTTTTCTCTTTGTCTGAAGAAACAACGATGGAGAATGTCGCAGTAGTTGCTTAGAGTTTTCTGTCTATAAAGAACAACCTAAAAACTAAAGTCTCTATTTGATTTTTCAAGCTATTGCGAACATTTTTTTAAAACATTACTTACATGGGTTTCATGATTATATTTAAATAATAAATACTGAGTGCTTTCTAGTTTTATTAATGAATGATTATATTTTTCCTGGTTAAATGGAAACATTGTTTAAGAAGTCAGTTTGACAACTTCCTGTTGATTTGTCCATAATTATGACAAAAAGAGTAGCAAATAGATTATGTTTAAATCTAATACTGCCGGTTTCTTCCTAGTAAAAAACAAAAGAACGCATTATTCAAAATGAATGTGTCCTTTGTGTAGTATAACATACACTAGTGCATATGCTTGATATGTCAAATTGTTTGTCTAAAAACTCACCTTGTTATTTGGCAAAGTCACTTCTGAACATTAATTATTCAATAAATAATCAATTTGTCTAACGATATAATATCTTAAACAATCAGATTGAAAACAAATTAGAGACAATTAGTAAGAAGAATAATTACTTAATGTCATCACACTTAAAACCTACCCATATGTTCCAGTACTCGATGTGTAAGTGACATCACGCCCTGTTTGATTTGTAGTAACTGTTTTTTAAACAACTGAAGCTGCTTTTAATAGAAACTAAACACAATCCTTGTGTTTTAGGCAGTAAAATTAACCTCTCAAACAATCATGAGTCTAAAGTTTAAAAAGCCTCAACATAAATTCAAGTGTAATCATAAATTTACTTTATTAGTGAAGCCAATGAAGTCCTTAAGATTTTGCTGTGAATTTTATTTTGGTGTGACAGACTATATTCTTCTTCTGATTGGCACCAACGTTTACGTTTTGGTTACTAACACTGACTCTGTTGTGATCCTGCAAATCTTGCAGAAATCCTGCTGCCTCACTAGGTAAAATGTGAAGTTCTGATGATTTTCAAAACTGAAATTTTTACAGCACTCAGATGTTTTACAGAATAATCAGCTCTTTTTTACCAGTAAAACCATATTTTTATGGAGATTCAGCAGACTTTGGGAAACCGAGAACGTATAGACACTTTCATGCATGGCTGCTTTCCTCTTTTCACAGGATTTGTAGACAATAACACACACAACCAGCCTTATCATTTACTGTAATTCTTTCACAAAATAACAGAATAAAGAGTCTGCTCTTTGCAAGCTGCATTGTGAGTCCCGTTCTGTTTCATGTTTACTAAACCTCATCTTTCCACCAGCAGAGGAGGACTTTCTGACATTGATGTAATTTAGTTGGCAGCTTCTGCAGAGTGGAGGGTAGGCTGGGGGGGGTGTGGGTGTGAGGAGGGGAGGACAGATCCGGAGAGGGCTTGAGATGGGTTCATAGGTTAGCGGTCAGGATGTGCCCGAGCCTGGAGCTGGCCCTGAGCAGCTGCTCATCCCCCCTAACCCTTTCACAAACCGCCACCTCCCCTCTTCAATGCCAAGGTCCCCCCTCTGGCACGCTCTGTGCTAACCGCACATGATCTGCCATTCCCTTTGATGTCATTCCTTCGGGAGGCAGTTATAAAAATATAAAAAGAAGAAAAAAGATGAGGTTGAGTGGAAAAAAAGCATAAACACCACCTGTTTATCTGACGTCAGGTAATGTCAGAAAGGCAGTTTGCAGCCTTGTCATAATGCACAGGAGGCAAATAAGGGGGGGTAAAATTACAAAGGAAGAGAATAAACAAATGCACGCATGCCACAGTAAATTTGGCAGCCAAGCTTTTGAAAGGATTTCAAAGACTTTTTTAAACGCCATTAGAGGACGGAATATGCAGCAAGAAAAAAGATACAGTTTAGCAGGGAAAAAAAGACTCACTGATGTGGAATAGACGAAACAATAGGTTACAGAGCACTGTTATTACAGCAATGGTTGTATTCAAGCAGACCAATCTCCATCCAGCTTCGTCACACTGTTGAGATGATAACAGCTGAATCAGAGCTAAACTGAAATGAACCCCAAGGCTCCACACACAGTCTGAAGTGTATAAACTAATGACAGAGCTGACAGATCCAACCAGCTCCATTCTTTTCACCCTCAGCCTACTCTCTCTATTTTTTTGGTGACATAAAGCTTCCCCATTAAATATGGAAATTTCTGTTTCGGTGACAGATACTTCACAGAGGGGGGTTGATGGCACGCACTGTGTTTTTTTGGAAATGGAAGAGGCAGATTTTGATTAATGCGACCTTATCTGGTGCTGCACATGGAGGCAGAGGGCTTCCTGCGCTTGGTGGGGGTGGATGGCTGCCTGTTCTTCTTTTCCAGCACTCTTTCTGTCCTCCCTTTGATATTCCTCATTTTTGTTTTTTCACATTTTTTCCCTTTTGAGGTTGTACTTATTGTCTGTTGAATCTACGTTTTAATGTATCTTACTCACGCTGGTCTTTACTTCAATTGACCATCTGAGGTTTTCTTTTATTTCTTCTTTAACTTTCTGTCACTTCTCAGTTTAAATATTTTTACTTTTTTAACCTATCCAGCTTTATGGCTTCTCATCATCTTGCTGCTCCATTCCAGCTATAATTTCCATATACTTCTCTTTGCCAGTGCTTTCCTCTTCTCTCTGCCACAAAGTAAGGTGCAGTGGTGCTGCTTCCCTCTGTCGCTCCATCACCAACCTTGGCCCACTTCCAATGCTTTTAGTGAGTGCTATCTGTCAAGTTATGAATAATACAGGCCCAAGGCTGGCGTTAGCTAGCTAGCTAGCTATGTGGAATCCAAATGAGGTATACAGCAGGAAGAGAGCACTTGACTTTTAGCTCGCTACCACACTCTTCCTACCAAGACAGGCAATTACTCAGCCCACAGCCCCAGCTGCAGCCGTGGCAATCATAAACGCAAACCCTCACATCCCTGTCTGCACACATGCGCTACGTGGGCACACACACTTTGCATGTATAAGCACACATACTCCTCCTACAAATTCAAATGGTACCCAAATTGTCTATGCAGAGACACAAAATACAGCTTACTTGACTTACATGACAGAAAATCCATATCAGTTCTCAGGGTGGAGAGAAAACTGTGTTCATTTAGACATTTTCTGCAAAGTGCAGAAAGATAAATGAAGAGAGTGATTTTGATTTCATTTTCATGAAGGATAGAGATGAAATCTGGACAACAATCAATACACCAGTCAAAATTATCTGTAAATTACAGTCACAACAACAAAAAATGCACCCTTTGTTCTGAAGTAACAGAAACATGCTCTTTAGTTAGAGGAGACCAAAGTGGAGATATTTACCCATAATGCACAGCAACGTGTCTGGAGGAACGAGTACAGATACTTCATACCAGCTGTCAGCACAGTGGGGGAGGAGTGATGATTTGGGTTTGTTTTGGAACCACAGGACCTGAGCACCTCACAGTCATTGAGTCTGGACTTTAAAATAACTGAACAGAAATAACCTTAATGATCTAAAGCATCATTATCCAGAAGAGTTGGCCAACATTTCTCTACAACCACAAGTGAGACTAATAAAGTTAGACAGAAAACTAAAGTTATAGCTGAAAAAGTGGCTCTAAAGCTGCTGAATCATGGGCTGGACTGGATTTTTCATACTATACTTTTTGGTTTAGTTTTTAATCAATAAATCATGAAACTATGTAACAAAAAGCAAGTGTATTTGCTCATCTGAGGTTATTTTTACCCATTTTAAAACTGGGTGAGGATCAAATTATTATTTTTAGTATCTTCTGCTCCATAAAAAACATAGAATGAAGTTTATCTTTCTGTGAATACGTGAGAGCTTACAAAAGAAACAGGCAGTAAATTAGGGTTCAGTGTTTGAGGACAAAAACTTTGTCATTAAAAGAATTCTTTCTGTCATTTTCTGGTACTTCTTTGAGCCACTGAGCTACCAAACTCTATTAATCAGCTACAGAGTTACTTCATCATGTCCTATCTGTTAATTAACAGAAGACACAGCGTCCACCTTTATCATCCTTACTCCACGGTTATGGCAGGAGACTGAGAGGGGTATCACATGTATCTGGTATATGACACATGCATGGTCGCATAATTAGCTTCGCACTAAGGCATCTTTAGGTGACAGTGTTAACCCATCCATCACTGCTTCTAATCATTCATCGGAGGAGTGTGGGATGTAATTACAGAGTGCTAGGCAACGACAGGTTTCACAGGTAAAAATAGTCATGCAGGATGAGAGACCTCTGTATGTGTTTGGCATGTGGGTTTGTGTGTGTGTGAGAGTATGTGTGTTTGTGGTATGCATGCCTGCAAGTATTCAGGTAATGAGATCTAGTTAGTGATGCTCCAGAGTGTCTTATTAACAAATAATAACAGCACTCCTTTGTTTTTTACTTCTCCTCCCATCTATTATTCACACCTCACAGATTTACTCATGATTCATTTATAGGAGCATCTTGTGCAACCTAGAAACCAAATGTCATTTAAAGCATCCCTGTCAGGTGTTGCTGTATTTACGTGCAAACACGTTATATATTTTTCTGTATCAAATGTGCATTAAAAATAGATTCCTCTGGTATTTTAGCACGGATTATTAATGTTACAATGACAATCCAACATGGTTATAACAAGACTGTAAAAAAAAAAGAATCTAGCTCCAATTGTATATACACACACAAGTGCAAACGATGGAGTGCTTTTGAACCAGATGAGTTGGATCTCGCCGGATCAGTAACGAGGGCTGTAGTGAGGCCATTCTGCCATTCAAGCCCCCTGTTGTGAAATCAGCATGACGCCCTGTGTGCTTTAGCTGGATTCTCTTTTCACTGAAATTGCCAGGTTGGAGAGAGGCACTCAGCTGGGAATGCTGCTCTACATATGAAGTAGGTTGTGTTTGTGTGTGTGGGCTTTGGAGATACATGTGTGCGTGTGCTGCTTGTATGTCTACATTGGTGTCACTGAAAAGGCTTTAGTAGATGTAGACGTGCAGCGTGTGTGTCTCTCTTTTTCTCTGGGTGAAGAGTCTATTCGGAGGACTCTGCTCCAGTTGAGGGCTCTTCATGTCAGCCCGGTAGCACTTTACTCAGGAAGAGGTAAACCCAAAGTTCGCTATCTGTCTTAGCACAAACACTTAGTGCACCATCAGACTGCAGCCACAAGTGGTTACAAACATGCATCTACTGTTAAAATATTCATCTAAAACTTGATTCATTAAATATTTTGGGTTTTAAATAGGTCTGCTGAGATTTGACAGTCAAGTGGAGGAATTTCAGGGAGAAATAGAAGCTTAATTATAGGAAATACTGCTTTTAGTCTTTTACTTCACAAAGTACTAGAATAATGTAAAAACATAAAAAAGCCTGACAATTTGGGTAATTTTTGAAAAGTTTCACCTTTTTTTGCAAAGTGTTAAACGGGTCCAGAAAGTCATCCAATTGGGGGAGATTAATTTCTATGGGTTAAAGAATGAGAATATTATTATTATTATTATTATTAGGCATTTCTTTTCTTTTTCTCATTTATTTTAGTAGGTTGTGGGGAGCAGTTATGTGCAGCCAGTAGTTTTCCTGCAGTAGACAGTCTGAAAGATTTCACTTTGAAGAATCACAAAATCTCATGGGAGAATAAAACTAAACAGCTACATTGAGCAGGAAACATTCAAGAGTAAAATTCTGCTTTCTGTAACTAATAAAATTCCACAAATTTCCTCATCAGTTTCTGCAAACATCCTAAAATTGTTTTAACATCATTTCACTTTTGTTTGAGAAAGTATTTTACATTGTACCTACTGTATTTTATTAACCAAACAACGTTCATATTGCTACGCTAACTCTGAGCATCATGACTGCTTGATGCATCCTGCTGCAGATAACCATGACTTATTTCACTTGATCTATTTCCACTCCTTCCACTATTTTATCACTGGTTAGGAAATTAAAGATATAGAATGAAAATGGGTTTAAAATGTCAGCAGTCTTAAGACTGAATTTGAGCGATACAGTTGCAGAATAGTGCAGACCTAAAAATGGAATTTAACTTTTTTAAAATCATATTTCTTTGAGGATTTATGATGTGCACATTTGATGTTCTAATTTTTTAACAACTTCCTGCATCTGATGTCCCTGTGTTTTAAATCCTTATGAGAAAAGCTTCTACTCTATCAGTACCAACACAATACTTACAAGTGCAGCTAGTTCATTGATAGTATTTTATCTTTCCACTGCCGTTGTTGACTGAAATGAAAATACTGCGACAGCTAAATGTTGATTGATATGAGAGCAGTGTCTTCTGAGAAGATGTCCACTTGTTATCTTTATCTCTGCAATAATCTGTCATTCTTCCTGTCCACTTCCTGAAGCTGAACTCTTAGATATCCTGAGAGTCCATGTGCCACTCCGCTGGTTGCTCGCTGCTCGCATATCAGTCTGAGTGCTTTGAGAGCATGACAAAGTAGAGGGAGCAGAGATGACTGAGGGAGTAAACAGCATCCCAGCTGCAGAAATGGCATTTAAGTGTCTCTCCCTTTGCACTCCAATAGTATTGCAGACCCATTACCTCAGTGCGTGCCTCTGTGTGCTCGTGCACGGGCACAAATGCATTCTCGAGCTATTCCTCCAATCATCTCCGTGCTCCCACGCGACTCAACCTCTACCTTTCTGTTCTGATCTTTTTCTCATTCATCATGCTTCTCTTCCTGTCCTCCTGCCAGAGGTCTTTGCTAAGGTGTAATTTAGCTCCTGCTGTTCTCTAATTTCTGCCGTAGTCAGGAGGGGCGTGGCTGGCCACCTGACACCAGGGATACAATCTGCCAATCATTTCCCACAGCCAGGAAATTGTGTTCAAAGTGAGAGTAATTATGAAGTTCGCCCTGTGTGGGCTGAATTGAACACCTTCTCATTTTGGCACACACGTCTTTGAAAGCAAGGCCAGGTGGAATTATGAGGCTTTTGTTTTGTTGCTGAGAACAGGATGAAGGATCTTCTCATCTCACCCCATCCATGTCATTTCTAACCTCATTCTTGACTGATTAATATTAATACAAAAGATAAGAAATATATTGTGGATTCCCATTTTTTTAATCCAGAAAAGCAACACAAAACAACCTTTCAGTCTTTCATACAGATAAGAACTTCCTCTTTACCATCTCTTGGCAGTTATAAGGATTTGAAAAATAATATGTACATTAGAAATTCTGACTATCTCTCTGATGAGAAATAAAAATAATATCTGTTTCCACTGTGAATCACTGAAAAATGTGAACCCAGCACATTCCTTTGGGTTGGGATAGTAGGGATTGTAGTTTTTTGTCAAATCACAAAAACCAAATGAAAAAACAAAGACAGTTTTAATGACGGAAAGTTGTAGAAAAAGTCATAGTTTTAATCAGGGACAGAACTAAGGGATGACCTGTGGTGTCCATGCCCATCACTTGACGACTGAGCTGTTGGACTCTAACAAATCAGAAACATAAACTAATAGAAGAAATGAAACATTCTTAAGCTGGCAAACATCAATAACTAAGCCCCTTAGCAAAACATTTAAAGCACAAATAAATCAAGTCTATCAAAAATGTCAATAAAAAATCCAAATATAGAAATTATTGTATATACCAGGAAGTAAAAATACATGGCAGTTATGGCGATTTCTTGTCTTTCAGATTAGCACCACATTTTGATATAGAATCAAATTATGACTTAACTTTTTTAAAACAGCTCTCCAAACTAAACTGGCCCTATGTATTTCATTTGTTCCTTAATATGGGGATTACTTTTTTCACAAAGACAAGTGCCTGTATATAAAGAGTTACAAGGTAATTTTTAAGGCTTTGGAGCTTAAGAGAACTACAGTGTGAGCTGTTATCCACAAACAGAGGGAAGATGGAACAGTGGTGAACCTTCAGAAGAGGGGCTGACTGACCAAAACTAACCCAGGAGCACAACAATGCCTCATCCAGTAGGTCAGAGAAGTCCCTGGAACAACATCTAGCATCAGTTAAGGTCAGTGTTCATGATGCAACAGCAAGAAAGAGAAATTGAGGAAAAATGTCATCCATGGGAGAATTCCAAGGATAAAACTACTGCTGACCAAAAAGAAAACAAAGGCCACCACCGAATGCTATAATAAATAAATAAATAAATGTACTGAAGGGGCTTCTCCAAAGTCCGGACTTAAATCTTACTCTGGCTGTGGCATGACCTTAAACAGGCTGCTCATGTTTAAAAACCCTCCATTGTGGTTGAATTAAAACAATTTCCTAAAGAAGAGTGAGCCAGGATTTCTCCAGAAACGTGAGGGACACATTGCCAGTTTTCATTTCCAGTTAATGCTTGATTGCAGTCGTTGGCACCGAGGGTGACACAACCAGTTATTAGTTAGCTGTTTGTATTTACTCAGCCTATCTTTTCCTGATATTAACATCTATTTGATGGTCTGACACACATTATTGTGACAAAAAATCACAACAAATGAAACCTGCGATGGGGCAAATGATTTTCCACAGCATTGGAGCAGCCGTGGCTCAGGCGGTAGAGCGGGTCGTCCGGTAACCGGAAAGTCGCCGGTTTGAATCCCCACTCTGCCCAGAGAAAAAGATCACCTGACCGTTGTGTCCTTGGGCAAGACACTTAACCCACTTTGCCTGTTTGGTAGTGGTTGGAGGGTCTGGCGGCGTTGGTGTCTGGCAGCCTCGCCTCTGTCAGTGTGTGTCCCAGGACAGCTGTGGCTACAACATGTATGTAGTTCATCAACACCAAATGTGTGAGTGTGTGAATGGGTGAATGACTGACTGTAGTGCTTTGGGGGTCGTAGGACCTGAGTAAAGCGCTATTATATATTTACCATAGCATTGTACAAAAGCAACAGATTCTGTGTCATCTTAGTGACAGTTAAGGTCTCAATCTGCTGACCAATATGCCTTTCCTTTTATTTCTTTTCATCCTCTGTTACCTTTTTTGTAAACATGTTAGAACTGATAAGATTTTGCTAATGTCATCAGCAGATCCAAATCACAAAATGTAAACCATAATGAGGACATGGATTTCCAAGATGTCTTACACCAACATTTGCTTTTAACTTCCTGTGGCAGTTTAAATTAACGTCAATCGTAGCTGCTTGTCATAAGAGTCTTAGTCAATCACCTGTATCATTGTTGACTGATCCGCAGTGTGCTGCCAACCGAGCCTTGTTAGAACAGCTACCGCATGGCTGACCCATTAACCTTTATTCATCAGAATTAACAAGATGTCTCTTCTGCAGCTGAGTGACTTCACTTTTGACCTTCCAACATCTTCACATGGGTCAGATAACAAAATTGTGTTACTTTTACAGAGAATATCTCATAATGTATATATTGTAAAGTAGTGCAGTTTGCTATTTCCGTATTTTAAGAAGTTTTTTTAGAAGATTTTCTTTCATTGTATTTCTGCTCAGATGCATTTCTACTGTCACTTTCCCATTTATCAGAAATCTGCTAATATCCACAAACATTTGTCTTTTCTGTTCAAAGGTTTTTGTGTTTACGGTGACTTTAGCCTCCAACTTCACAGTAATTGCATGTATTTATAGGCTTTGGCTTCTGTTTGTGATTGTGTTAAGACAAAAACCAAATGCACAGTTTTTTAAAGGTGTTATGTTTGAGATGGGCACTTAAGGCCATAATTTTTCTTAAACACACATTCACCAGCTGTGATGTTTTAAATGATGGCTTTAAAATTGACTGCAACAGTTTGGTGACTAAAAAAGATCAATTTCACCATTCTGCATGACACAAAAGTTCGGAGACGAGTTGGGATGATCAGAAACGTAGATCCAATGAAACCAGGAAGGAGAGGTGTAATGCAACGTCCGGAGGTTGTATTTATTTAACATGTTCTCAATGACATCTGACTGAAACTTCACTAAATGCAGAAGCAACTGTGCAGAATGTGTTTTGCAATGCATCATAAATATATGTTGTAGCCTGGCATAGCAATACATGAGGTATATGTACTAAACAACATTGACAAATCCAAAGGTTGGTATCAGCAGCTGGCAGGATTACATATAAATCAAAATAAGGCAAATTTAAATACTATTTTGGTGCAACATTTTCCTCTGAAATTCATTGTCTTTGCAGACTCTATGAGCATATCCCAACATGTTCGGATGTCTGCAGAATCATGGCATTTTCAGGGCATTAAAGATTGTAAAGCACAGAGCAAAGTGGAGAATCTGGATGGTGTAGAAGCATTTAAAGGCTTGAGGGGAAGAAAAAAAGGGATGGTTGGGCTAATTAACATATTAATGACCCCACCTTCCTACAGCTTCTGTCGGATAGTCCAAATACTTTGATAAGTATGCAAATGAGAGCTACACCATCTGAAGAGGGAATTAGCTCTGCCCGAGACAGCCGAGAGAAAAAGAGGGGAGGAGGGTGAGGAGAGAAAAGGAAGGAAAGGAGGAAAGACTAAAGGAGGAAGGGAGTGTTAGGAAAGAGAGGGGAACTAAGAAGGGGCAGGATGGAGAAGCAGAAGGGAATGTCAAGAGGAAAAAGAAGAGGAAAGAAGAGAGGAGTGACTAAAGGCAGAGAATGTGAGATGGGAAGGAGTCTCAGGCGAAGTGATGAACTGATTTCTTCATGTTTGTTTTAGCTGTCTTTAATTATCTGATGTACACAGTGTGTGTGCTGAGGAAGGGATGGTGATGGAGAAAAGGAAAAAAACAAAAAGATTTTCTGCTCTCAGATCAATATGATGGTGACTGTCAACCCTACAGAGATGAACAGAACGGCTGAATGAAAAATGGAAAAGCACAATGTCTTAGTGTGTTTTTGTGTAGTTGAGACAAAGGGAATAAAGAGAATGGGTGTTTTTGTATCAAAGTATGTTGTGTAAACTGCCAGAGCAGATATACAGACTGTTTTAGCTCTGACACAGGCAATTAAAGCAGTGGACACCCCTTTCATCTGAGAATACATCCGGTATGGAAGCAGAAATCTGAGGGGAAAAATAAGGGGCTTTAACAGTGATCCACCTTTCTTAATTGCTCTCAGCTCTCTAGTGCTGAAGCATACTGAATCTGTTCAAGATGAAATTTTGTAAATCCTGGAATATTTTTAATCAATGCAAAGAAAATAAGCTAACTGTTTACCTCTGCTGGCCACTTCAGTTTGTGAGACATCCTACTTGAAATGCAAAAAAAAAAAAAAAACAAGCATTTGATTTGGCTTTTGTGCAATTTGTAATTTTGTATAGAATCCTTTCAAAAACATGCAGACAAATTACCAAACATTAACAGCATAATGAAACATTCAGATCTATTTTTGGGTGTCATCCTGTAGGGAGCTTCTCTTGCTCAGCTGCACCCGTGAAAATATCTGCAGAGATCTTGCTTAAAATGAGGGGAATTCTTCATTGATCATTTGCACCATAATTAGCAAAAACCCTGTGCTGCCCTAGTTATGTAAGTTGGCTGTTTTTGTCTTTTGAAAATTGGATTAACGCAGGAGAAACCATCCATTTCCTAAAATGGAGAGACTTGGGGATTTTTCTTTTCTTTTGGTGTGCTTCCTCTATATAGTCTCTAGAACAAAGCTATTCTCCACTATTCAACTCATGTGCAGTACTTACACACCCCAATAAGCATGATTAGGATGGCGGACTGTAAATATGCAAATGAGAGAGGAGATGTGGGAAGAATGTTTAAACTGTGAGCTTTGAGTCTCCACCCCACCTTTTGTTTTATGACCATGATGAAGTTTATCCATGTGTGGTCTCTGTAACAGTTGTCTTTTTGGCAACATGATGCATTTATTCCCACCATCTTTGTTGCTTTCACTGAACAAAAGCAATGCTGTAACAACGGTTAAACCCATAAGTTTCTCACCATGGTAAGCGGCAAGTCTAAATATATGATGACAGTTTGGTGTTTAAAAAGTCAGACATGGAGCCAAGAGCCGAGGGAGTTGTAACTGGTACATTACTGATTTATATATAATGTATGAAACTGAATTAAAAAGTTAATCAGAGTCTATAAAATGTGCTCCAGGGTCCAACTGACACACTTATGATATCAGCAGATTTAATGCTTTTTCAAAACCTTTTGAAAATCTCCATAATTATGTATTTAAATGTTGGTATCTTCAGTCTAAAAACAGTCTAAACCATCTAACACATGAATCAGACTCAAACTGGATTGGCTCTGCAATAACGTACAACTAACAACAGCCAATACTTTCACCAAAATAACCCAAGAATTTAAACTCCAGGGATTTATTTCCTTTCTGAGCTGATTCATCATTAAAGTCAGAATATAAAGAACAGCAAAGGGGTGAGAAAGGATTGAGCCTTATTGTAAAAAATTAAGCAATTTCAGTTTTTGTTGTGTTCATTCAGAGATTTAAGACTAATGTCAGTGTGTATATACAGTCACACTAAAAACAGCCTGTCTGATTTCTTTTTACAATGTAGGAAGTTTGCATTTTTTACTAATTTATGCCAAATACTTTTGTGTCTTTCCATGTATTAAATTAAGGGTATGAGTATTTGTGTTTGACTCTTGCATCACTGTTGTAAATTAACACTTAAAATTAAACAGACATTTTCAGACATAGCACAGAATAAAAGTGTGATTTCTGATGTTGAAATTGAACACACACACACACACACACACACACACACACACACACACACACACACACACACACACACACACACACACACACACACACACACACACACACACACACACACACACAAGTGTGTTTTGTTATCCTTATGGGGACCGTCCATTGACCTCCATTGATTTTAGTAACTAGATTTATACCTAACCCAAACCCTTTTCCTAACCTTAACCATTACTGATCTATAACTAACCCTAAGACTAACTAAAACTCTATTCACACCATACCTATAAACCTAACCCCTAACCCTAAAAAGGGGATTCCCCCCCATGGGGACCAGGCTTCGGTCCCCACAAGAACCCTCGGACCCCAGAAAGATAGTAAAAGTCAGGAAACGGGTCCCCAGGAGGTCAGCACACCCACACACAAAACACACACACACACACACACACACACACACACACACACACACACACACACACACACACACACACACAAGTGTGTTTTGTTATCCTTATGGGGACCGTCCATTGACCTCCATTGATTTTAGTAACTAGATTTATACCTAACCCAAACCCTTTTCCTAACCTTAACCATTACTGATCTATAACTAACCCTAAGACTAACTAAAACTCTATTCACACCATACCTATAAACCTAACCCCTAACCCTAAAAAGGGGATTCCCCCCCATGGGGACCAGGCTTCGGTCCCCACAAGAACCCTCGGACCCCAGAAAGATAGTAAAAGTCAGGAAACGGGTCCCCAGGAGGTCAGAAATACAAACCCACACACACACACACACACACACACACACACACACACACACACACACACACACACACACACACACACACACACACACAAGTGTGTTTTGTTATCCTTATGGGGACCGTCCATTGACCTCCATTGATTTTAGTAACTAGATTTATACCTAACCCAAACCCTTTTCCTAACCTTAACCATTACTGATCTATAACTAACCCTAAGACTAACTAAAACTCTATTCACACCATACCTATAAACCTAACCCCTAACCCTAAAAAGGGGATTCCCCCCCATGGGGACCAGGCTTCGGTCCCCACAAGAACCCTCGGACCCCAGAAAGATAGTAAAAGTCAGGAAACGGGTCCCCAGGAGGTCAGAAATACAAACCCACACACACACACACACACACACACGCACACACACACACACACACACACACACACACACACACACACCTACACAGAAGGCAAGGAAGAACAAACCATTTTAAAACCCTAAGCAACAGCTGATCAAAAACTAAACCACTATTATCATATTTTTTCTAAAAATTTTTTTGAATTTGCACAAATTTGAAAGAGATATTTGAAACTCATTACGACTCAATCGTTCCCAATGATTGTAAATGTTCAAATTTCAAGTTTTAACTGAGCTGATGCAGAACTGTGGGTGGTGCCTGGTACCAGAGGAAACTGGACTCTACCATCAGACTTTAATTCTGTGCTGTAGAACCCCCCCCCCCCGTAATCCTGAGTTATTTCCTGAGCACAGAGACAAATAAAAGAGAAGTTTGATTTTAACACGCTGAGACACATAGAGTACAGATTGTGATCCAGCCCAGGCTGCCCTATGCAAAGTCCCTGTAGACTCAACTCACCAGCTCACCAGGGAGAAGGGCCATCGAGCTGCATTATCGACATTATAGACGCCTCGGCTTGGAGATAGGCTTCACATCGATCCCCTGATTAATTACTATCTGCAGGCTGCAGCGCAGTGAGGAGGAGAGTGTGAGACAGGCGAGAAAACGAGAGGAAAAGTGTGAGATGAGGAGGGGGTGAAGGAGAGAAAATGGAGGGAGATGAAGGATTGGGAGAGCCCACCTTGGATTATCTATGAATATCAGCTAAAGGCTATACAGTAATCTTCAAGGAGGAATATTATTTATTGATATAAAGGTAGGCTGGAAAGCTTATCTGAACTGCAACTACCACCTAAAGTCAAGGACAACATTTACACATTACTGAGGTGGAAACAACTCACAAAGACGAGTAGAGGACACTGAAAACCCCACCCCATGAATTCCCAACCAGGTTCTGCTTAATACTGTGTAAATAACACAGAAAATACTATCAGAGGTGGAGCTGTGAACACTAGGCTGGGTGGATAGCATTAATGAACTCCTCTTTGGGCTGCACTCCTCTTCCTCCCAAGTGCCTGTGTTGCACTTTGTGTAACATGAGTCAATAAGTTGTCACGACACCAGAGCGAGTGCTACATGTTCAAGACTGGGTGGTACATTTGAATGACATACAGCAAAGCTATTTTTAGTCATGTGCATCATTCCAGAAGCCGCTGGCTCTGGCTCAAACCTCATTTCTTCAATAAAATCATTTCAGATGCAAATGAAGTCGGCTGAAAAGATGTTGGCAGCACCTCGTCTGCAGCCACGCAGGGTACTCCTGTGCAATATCTCCAAAATGTCAAACCATTCAGACAGAAACATGCTAAAATAATTCCTCAAGTGACATGAAAATATTTCCTATCATGAAGCCTGAGAGAGATCAGACTGGGGTAAAATGCACTTCATTAATATGTTGAAAATTGGAAAGAAATACATGAGCTTTTAATAAATTCAGTTTGATTCAATAAGGGCCAGTTTACAACGAATGTCAGCTCGTTAATAAAGAAGAAAACTAGATTGTAACATTTCAACCCAGTTCAATGGAAACGTGCTCCTTGGTAGAATTTAGAATCAAATGTTTTTTTTTTTTTTTTTTTGTTTTGTTTTGAGTTTTGACTCATTTTTCCTCATTTAAAAGAGTTTTGTATGACATTTAATTTGCAAGAAAGTTTGGGTTGAGAAGTAGTTCTGTTAGTGAGGAACCATCAGACTTGTTCTTCCCCTTCGTGATGGAAACTTTTCCTGTAATGTCTGACAAGATGACTCTCAGTCTGCAGAAGCCTGGCAGTAGGAGAATATTCCAGGGAAATAATTGCCCAAAGCACACAAGAGATTAAAAAATAAAAAAGTAGTAACACTGTGACTTGGCTGAGTAAGCTACCCACACTGCATTCAATTGAACTTATTTGAACAATTTAAAAAGAAAGGAAGCACAAGAAGCCCTTTAACATCACCAACAAAAACTCTGATAAAGATTATCATCCACATGCCGAGTCTGTAAAAGCATCGGAGCTTGAAACAGTTACAAATTCAATATTTTGTGATAAAATGCAGAAGCTGCAGAGACTGTTCGACCCAGCCTGACTCAACTCAGCCGCTGCTGGAATGAGCTCTCACACACTTGCTGACATTTTCCATACATCCCAATCTGCAGCCAAAGAATATGTATAAAGCCACTTGGGAGCTCGTCAGACTCATTCTTGCACCAGATTCAGAGTACACCAACTAGTCTGCAAATGCTGCTGCTGCCACCGAATCCCTCATGCAGTTTATTCAGCTTAAAAAGGTGAAATATTGGCATAAGCATATTTATTCTTACTAGGAGACATTTGATCTCTTGAGCTGCAGGTGAAATGTTTTTTTGCAACTAATAAATAATCATTACTTTAACTGTTAAAATCTGACAGGTGGAATAACTAAGTTACACTATAATTAAAACAATTCAACCTTCAAGTAATCTTTCCACTTTTAACTTATGAGGAAACAAACATAATTTACTAGAATGGCTTAAAATATGCACAGAAACATTAAATATACATTTCTGTCACTCATACTGGCACATCTTTTTAGTTTGTGCATTCATAAAGCTGAGACCTGCAACTTTCTGGGATTTGACATGCTTGTTGTTGGAGTGAGGAGATTGTTTGCAGGTGTGCAGTCATGAATAATATACATTTCCCGTAACTGAGAACATCCATAATGTAACACACCTGAAAAAAGCACATCCAAAGCCTAAAGTGGGGTCTTAGAATTATTCCCAAATCTCACAACAATTATACTCTTTATATCAAGTTCCTGTTAACTTAACTGCAAACTTTGAGCATATGTTTTCCAGAACTGTGTTTTTATTTCAGTAAAAGTGAAAAATCGATCAACGCTGATAGGAAACTTTTCACTGACAAAAAAAAACTTCAGTATTTGAAATAATGTTTTACATTCCACCCACTCAATTCAACAAAAACTTTAAGGCTGCGAGTGCAAGAACAACTTATGCCATAAGTCCACGAAACTAACTTCCCACTATCATACTAAATATCATCAATAATACAAGAGCTGATTTATTTAATCACATTTCCTCCTTTGTTTAACATCCCATCACACAAACTGTAAGAAAATGTGACTTGTTGATGTCCAAAAGGGAGCAGCGAGACATTCACAGCACAAATCACAGATAAAGAGAGGAAAAAATCAGAAAGCAGGAAAGAGACTTCAGCCACGCATGTGAAGGGAAACAGCAAAAGAAAAGTGGAACTGTCTCAGGTTGGTAATAAGGTGACTGGTACTATTTGACTCTCTCTGCCTTGGCGCTGAGACAACAATAGGCAAATTGTGTGTGTGTTTGTGTGTGTAAGAGAGATAGAGTGTGTTCCGTATTTGTAGCTTTCTGGCTACTTCCTTCATGTTTGTGTCGGTTTGTGAACGTGTGCATGAGTATCGTGCACTTTTTCAATCCCACTGACCTGAAAAGCTCTGTTAATGCTGGATCCACAGGCACTGAGGGAGAGGCAGAGAGACAGAATCATTATGAAACTGCACTGAATCCACAAGCTCCAGCACATAAAAAGAAACCTGCTGAATTGTTGATCACTGTGACTTCTAAACTGCGTAGGTTTACCATGAAATAAATTACAAGTGAAACACTTAAAGCTGCCAAAATGTGGGAATTAGTTTGTGAAGAACTCATATGGAAAACAATTCATATGTATTTTTGTGTTAAAATGTTCTTATTCCCATGTTTATTATTTCTGCTCGTAGAAAAACAAAATTTATAGATTTAGTCAAAAAACAACCTGCTTTTATTGCACAACTGGAATTGGAATTAGTTTTAAATGTATTTTTCTTATTTCAGTTGTTCATCATTTTCTAAAAACAGACCTTGAACATTTATGTTTGGTTGAATAATTGAACATATAGATTTTTTGTTTATGTACTTTTATATTCTATAAAAAGAAAGGTTTTTTAGGACACGTAGAAAAATATTGCTGTTCAGACAATTCTGAAAAAGCTTAATTGATAATAATCATAAATTATTTATGTGCAGCACGGCTTTCTAACATCTAAATAAGAATCAATAAAGATTCATTCTGTGTACAGATAATGGATGGAGGCCAGTTGATATGACATCAGTAACTGCTACATGTTGTTTCTCTGTTTTTATTAATTTATTGTTGTGTTTGCTTTTTGCTTTTAATTGGGGGGGGGGCTGATAATAGAACACAATTTAAAAGATTTTCCTCCCAAATTTGCCTTTAACAGAAGTTATTTTTAATTTTTTAAATGATTGTTACATCTTCTTTTCTGAAATTATGCCGACAGTTTATATTTTTCACTAAAATGTGAAAAAATAATCAAAAAGTAAAAAACGAATGTCACATGTTAGACGTCAAAGATGTGGAATGTTTTGTTCACAGCAGCAATAATATGAAGTGAAAAGAGTTCTTTATGAATGTATGTAACACCTGTGAAGGACACCTGTTCTCACAACAAAAACGTTTCGTCTTTGTCATGTGGCTGACAAAGTGCTTGATCCACCCATTGTAAGAACAACAACACTTTTTTTTTTTTGATCTGGTCAAAAATATTAGATACTTTAATTTAAACGTTATAAAATATGAATCAGGAAGATTCGCTGATGTTTGAAACTTATCAGAGATTTTATTCAGTTTTATGTGACAAATTTAGTTGGGTAATGCTCTCTTAAACCATCCCCCAAAATAAAATAAAAAAACAAAAATTAATAAATGTGTAAAAGACAGAAACAGTTTTGTGAAAAGACGGTAAAAAAATATCAGTTTCCAAAAAAACCACGAGTTTGTTTTCATTTGCATGTGTGTAATTTTCAATTTGTACAATGATTTATTCAGAACAAAACTCTTAAATAGTGCAATTTTGTTCCTGTAAGTTTTCAATAGAGCTTGATGGAAGTGGATGGAGCAGCGAGAGAAAGCAACACGCGTGTAGCTGCACAGGATCTTTGCAGCGGTGAGTGTGTGTGCTCTGCATGTACATGTTTGTGTTGAGGGAGTGAAGGTCACCCTGAATGGTGGTGTGTATTTCTGTGTGGAAGTGTGCGGATACCTTTGGAGCGTGTACGATGGCGCTTATCGTCTGCATCCACCTCCATCTGCAGAGAAGGCACAAACAAGCTGTTACACACACAACAGGCAGCACTGCAAAATTAGTTTTAATTTGGATCCATGTTCTCACTGGTTCAGAGCTCTTTTTCCATCCTGTCAGAGATTTCAGTTTTCACCTGATGTGCCATAAGCTTTAATGGAGATAATGGGCAGCACTAAAACTGACCACTAAATTCTACTGATTTTATGTTGCTTGTCCATAAATGTGACCAAGGTTATCCTTTCAATTGCACATATAATTAATATACATTCATCTAGAGGGAAGTAACTTTTTCCTAAACATCAGTTAAATATTCCCTAAAGTTGTGTGTTGAATGTTCATGTCTGAAGATGGATTTGATCCTTCTAATCAACAAGCTGGCCTTTCTTTCAATAAACCTCTACAATTATAAAGACAGACTTCCAGTTTCCCAGGGGACAGAGTTTGGACACATCCTGCTGGAAGGCAGCCTCATGACAGATCTGAGACACATCAGATCTGCTGTTCAGCAGGAATGGGAATGCCTCAGTGTCCCATCGGAGTAGCTGAAAGCACTGGGTGTCAAAAATAGATGAAGGTAAAAATGTGTTTTTTTTTCCTTTTGTTTTCTCTCATTTCATTGCAAGTTATTGGTAATCAAAGACTATTTATTAAAAAATAAAAGACTGTGAGACATTCAACTTTTAAGTGCAAACAAACTTCTAAGAAGTTTTTTCCAACTTTGTTTGCTGTAAAAAAAATACAGGAGACGCCATTGCCTGGTTTGCTGGGTGGAAAGGAGACACATATTTTTCTCTCTCAGGTGATTTCAAATGCTTCAATTAATCTAAGCACAGAACTCATCACTCATTGGTCAGAAGTCATGAGCTGTGTCGCTGACATCCAAGGAGAATTGATAATTGTAAGTGTTGAAGTAATAAAAACAACACAAGGTTTTAGGAACAGCTCACTATGAAAACTGCTGAAAACTGAATTCTGAAGGGAATAAAATATAAAACTCAACCATATGTCAGGTAATTCAGAAATACGGTATATCTTAAGTCAAGTCAAGTTCATTTATAAAGCATATTTAAAAACAATCAAGGTTGACCAAAGTGCTGTACAAAAAGATAACATAGAAGCAATAAAACAGCACAGAACAGAATAAAAAGCTCTAAAAATACATAAATACATAAAACACCTCACTAATACGACCAATCAGATTAAACCTTGTTAAAAGCCAATGAGAAGTAAAACATTTTAGTATTACATATTAATAACTGACTAAAAGATTGATACTTTCAGTGTTTTTAACTTATTTTTCCACAAAATTTTATATGCAAAAAATGTCGAGGAGTTTTTTTTTTCTTTAGTGAAAGTTATTTATTTTATTAGTTTGACAATGTTACATGAAAAAAAGAACATGTTTACTTTTTCAGTTCTTTTTCTAAACACTGCTGTTTTATTTCAGTTATTATTAAAATAATACAATCAAAATAAAGTTTGATGATTATATTTTAATTCCATGTTTCTCTTGTCCAAAATAATTATCGATAAATGCTAAAAATCTAACTACATTCAGGTTTTCTTCATTTCAGTTTCCAAAAGTTGGCAGCCGTCATTCAGAGCCATAATAACTTCACTGTGGATCACTGTAAAGCACGTCTGTTGGTACTGAAAAAAGGAAAAGGTACTATTAAAATGAGACTAATCCCAAATGATTAATGATAAAGTCTCTAATTAATTAGATAGTTTAAAATGCAAAACTTATCAATGGTTTAATTGTTTGTTTAAAATAAGATTTCACTCTGGTATCTGATTTAAATTTTATTTCCAACCAGTCTCTTTAGTAAACAGTGTGCACAAACTGCACATTAAAGGTTGCATTAGTTAAAATTTGGCTTAAAAAATTGTAAGATGCGATAAAAAGCTGTATGCAAAGGTTATGTCACAGTAGCAACACCCATCTTTTCTATACAGTTCATGAGTTATTATGTTCAGCGTAAAATCTTCAACATTTTCATCACAAAAACAAAATAAAAACCTGCAGCTGTCTTCAATATTTGTACTTTTTTAGTTTGTTTCATTCCATTTGAGCATTTTTCAAACTCCTCCTCTGTTGTATGTACAGTAAAGCCATCCTACATAACCCTCTAGTTATGGGTTTATTACTTCAGCAACAAATTATAAATTGTGCGGCAGCATGAACGCCCCTGAAAGTTCTTCTGTTTTTTCCAGATGCTTCTAAATATTCATGTTCTCCAGGTTTGGTCTATGACGGGGGCCGTGTTTGGATGTCTTGTTTTATTAAACAAGATTTATTAACGCCATACTTACTTTACTGTAGAGCCCCTCAGTCCTAATGGTGTGTTTTTTTATGAATGCCCATAAATGCTTCAACAGGAGAAAAATAAAATGATGAAATGCGAAGATACCTTGTAAATCTTTCTGGTGTTGTAAAAAGGAAGCGACTCGCTGGATTTTGGTGATGGTTAGTTAACATTTATGCGTGAAGCAGCGAAGAAGCCTTAAATAACAATACATACATGAAATATAATGTAACTTTTGCATCGATGACAATCAAAAATACATTATTAATTAAGCAAGAAAAGAAAGAAGAAGTATAACCAGCTGATCCAGTGTTGCTTGTTCTGTTTTAGGTTGTCATAAAACCCTGTTGCGTAGATCCAAGTAGGTTAAAAAATAGGCAACTGCACTTATTTTCTTGGTTTTTGCTTTTGATCTGTGAAGTTTCATCAGCTAAATCTGTGCAGAGTTTCCAGATTTTAATATTATCTTTATCCTTTTTAAACAAAAAATGACTGTTCTTGTTCTTTACAACCTTCAGACCATAGAATTTATAAACTAGAGCGTGATGTTTTTGTAAATGAACTGGACTAAAATTATTATAAACCTTAAAACCTTCAAATGATCAATGGGGGAAATGAATATTGGGGCTATTGTTGTTTCTAAACGAAATATGTGAAAAAGACAACATTCTGTCCTGGTTTGTGGCCTCAGTGAAGAGTTTCTTTATCATATGATCCTAAAAAAATGTTTACTTGACATTTATTTTATGGTTAGATGGAGAATAAAGTATGGAGTGAACAATAGCTGTGATGTACAAGTTTCTTTACAATGGACATGTAACCGTTCTTGTAACCCAAATATCTGAAATCAAGACCCGTTGAAGAGTTCAAATACCAACAGCTGACAACATGCTGACCATCTTGTGTTATTTTTGCCTTTTATTCTTCAAGAAGATGGATTAGCTTGTTTACAGGATAAAAAGAGATGAACCTGCTCAGGTCAGTTGCCAGATTTGAGGTTTTAAACTGGGAGGTTTATGAGTTCAAGTGAAATGTATGAATATCCAGAGGAAGACATTCAAGCCTGCTAGTGGCGTATTTAATTTATCACAATATAAAACATCTACTGAGAATAAAATTATATAAAAGTGTGCACATGTTTGCACATGCACACTTATTATTATCTAAAGTTACACTGAATTTGTCATAGTTAGAGTCCTGCACATGGTTTGAACATATGAATCTGGTAAAATCTAAACAACAACAACTGTAGTGATGTTCTGTTAGGGTGGCTGGCTTGTGAGTCAGACCCAGTTGGACCCAGGAAGCTCACTGTATGTTGATGAGTCCTTTCCATTCTGTCTCCATTTTTCTGTCTCTTAGGGCCCCACGGGAAAATGTCATGGCTGTAATGAAGGTTAGCCTGCTTATTGAGGATTAGTCTGAGGCCCACTCCTTCTCCGTCTGTGTCTCAATTAGACCCCGGATCAATGGCGTTATATGCCCTGATGAATAAACACAGAGTCACGTTGATCCTATAGCTCCAAGATCCAGCTTGATGGGCAAACATTTATGGTAATGTGAAACCTGGAGAAGATTTCCCATTTTAACAAGATCTGTAATATTACATTTCTGAATGTTGTACAAAATCCATACGTGTAAAAAATCCTTGAATTACTCACTGTCAGATTATTCAAACCTTGGATGGAAGAGCATAAAATGAAGGATGTGTTTTATTTTGTTCCAAAATTCTGGTTTTGAAGATGAATGTATGTAGCCTACCGTAAGATGCTGCTGTGTTTAGAAACGCAGTTATGTTGTTCAAAAAGAAGCAGAATTGACTTTTAATTCAGCTCACATATTAGAAACAGCAGCTGTTCAAATGTCAGATGTGTTTGTGTTTGTATTGATCAAAGAGTCTACATCAATATACAATAAAATGTAAATTCACTTCCTTGGAAATTAAAGTGGCTTTGCCTATTATTAGTATCTCTCCTCATTATTCTGGGATGCCCTGGAACAAACTGAAAACACGCTCTTTTTCGCTGTTTCATTGAGAAGAATGCAGATTTACTGCAAATGAAACATGATAAGTGGTACAGTGATTGTAGTACAATGCATGAAGGCATAGTAAAGGCATTTTGTGTGCATTGGTGGGGGGATGGGGCGCTCAGACATCTGTCACAACAGTTCACATCGTTATCAGTTTCCCTTTGTTTTCACCTTGGAGTTATAAGGGAATGCATTTCAGGCATACGGCACCGAGCTCCACCCTCTGCCACTCACACACAATCACAGACGCTCATACTCCTCATGTCAGTATCCTGCACAGAAAAGCAGTAGGGAGCCACCAAAACTGTGCAGGCATTATTGAATTTCACTGCAAATAGGTATTTACGTCATGCATCATGTAGTGACAGCAAACATGTGCACCAGACCAATGCTAAGTGAATCTGAATTAGTGTGAAGGGCTGTGGTGATAGCATCTGAAGGGGTACTGAGCGAGAAAGAGGGTGAATGTGATGGAGGCAAAAGGGCTAAAATCTGGGAGTGATTCCTAACTAGTGTGGAAAATGGATCTGCTGGGTGACAGCAGCTGTGCAGGGATTTAAAAAGGGTTAGAGTGAGAAAAGCTGTGATTTGGCCACAACAGGAGTATATCGTCGTATACACGTCTGAGGGTGACCAGATGTTCCTCCAAGAAAGGATTCAAAGAAGTGTGTGTATCTTCACTGATTTCAACCATCTGTTTTTATTTCTACAACTTATTCCACTGAATATACATGAAGCAGAAATAAACTGAATTCAAATCTTACATAACATTGATGTTGTATTTAGGCAGGTGAATAATGGACAGCAGTAGTTTTGAGAAATGTGAGCAAAACCTACCACAATTTGGAAACTACATGAGGATCAAATCAGGATACAAACCAGGAATGTGTGCATGTGACCTAACAGTGGAAGCTGAACTGGATCAGATGTGCAGGCAGGAACCGCTACCTGAAATGTTCTGGGCTTCAGACACCTCTTTGGTCCTGACTTCTTCTGCCACCGTGATGCACTGATGTTCAGCTGGAGAGGAATGGCTCACCACGTCTCCTCCAAACTCATTTTCTACACAGAGGGAGGAAGAAGACGGAGAGCATGCATCATTAAAATCATTTCCAGAACAATCACATTTACACACAGCCATGATCTGAAATTTCCCCCTCTCCTTTGACTTCAGGCTCATGAATAGTCATATAGCATCAGCTATGCGGCATGCAGCAAAGCGAACGCTGATTTCCGCCATAAGGACGGACGCGTATCGTGTGCAATAGGCTTGGCAACATGGGGTAATTAGCTAGATCTATCATCTGCAGCAGGAAGTGGGGACAAATATAGCTAATGATCCGTGCCTGCCTCCATGATTTCTCTCCTCAGCTCTCCACCGTTGGCTGAGCTGAAGAAGCAAAGTGAAGGGAGAGCAGGAGTGCAGAAAGGGGGTCGATGTGTGTTACAGTACGATGAAGGAATAAAGTCAGAAGAGATGAAGGCGTGAGTCCTAAACATGCCTCTTTCTTTCCATCAGCTGCTGCTAATTGAGAAAATGTACAGCAGAGAACAGATGAGGTGTTGATAGTGTACAGAGAGATTCACAAAGGAGGAGGGGCCCCATAGGGAGCCTGCCAGACGGACGATACCACGCACGCACCACAGTCATCTCAAAGCAGCTTCAATCAAAACAAAAGCTGCTCCCTCAGGACAAACACAAGCACAGGCTGAGCTCAATCATCTGTTATGTAAAAGGAGTGCTGGTGCTTACGTGCACACATGGACTTTACTTTCAACCAGCAGGGGTTCTTTTCCTGCCCCCCCCCGCCATCAAACCACACACCTATCCTTTCCACTTTTTTTGTAAACTGCCTTTGTAGTGCACATAATAAGCATAAAAACAGTATGAGAGGGTTGTAGGGGACAGCAAAAACAACTTTCAGAATGGTCATTAACAGGAAACCCTAATGTGGGACAATGGGACACTCATGCTATATTTTCATTTAACTACTGCAGCCATGAGGTCTTTTGTTTCATGAAAAATGCATCAAAGGCTGGCGTGTATTTGATTACAGCCACCGGAGCACCCTGAAAGCATTTTCATAAAGAAAAAAAAAATTACAATAAAACAAAGGCAAAGTGAATTTGATAACCCATAGGTGCTACCTTGTGTACAAATAATGTATAACTAGAGATAAAAAGAATGACTTGAGTTGTAAATCATACCTGTGTTTCCACAAAATACAATAAAGAGAAAGTTCCGCTCATTCACACATTTTTTTAACAGCACAAGGCAAACACAGTCTGAAACTGCAAATATGAAGACGCCCAACAAGACAACATGTTTTTCCACAATGTCCAACTGGACAGTGAACACTCTACAGAGCTCAAGATCCTTCCTTTGAAAAGTAACTGTTCTAAAAGTCTCTAAGTTTACAGGAGTTGTCCACTCAAAAACCCCCATTGTTTATATTACCAGAGTGAGCGACGGTCGGTTCGAGTTCATGACTTGAAAACATCCTTGTTCAGTTCAAAGTTCACAGATAACAAGAAAGTCATTCATGCAAGATGCTGCTTCCAGCTCATAAACTACAGGCACACGTGCGCGTGCACATCCCTGGCCCCTTGGTCTTTGTAATCAGAGTGTAAGTGATGGGTCTGTCCTCTGATGAAGGTCTTTATGTGGCGGCTGATGACAAATCACATCTCTCTGATTCTTTATCAGGGCACAGCTTACATTCTGACGTGAGTCTGCATCAGGAAAAATGATGGAGGTGAGATGAAAAAGAAGAGAAAGAATAAAAGAAAGAAAAACATTCAAAAACCAAACAAATGGCAGGAGTTTGTATTAGACAAAAGACTCAGCAGCACCAAGCAGAATGTGTCCTGTATGAGCAGTTCATGCTTTTCCAGACATGCTATTGAGGTTCCTGCTTGTCTGCAATTTCAGCACCGAGGACAGAGACAGACAGAAAAGAATTGGCCTTTGACTGAAAACACACAAACTCCTCACGCACACAGACATTTATGGTCACACTTGTTTATTCTTCCATTTTGAAAGGGTGAACCCAGAATCTTACAAGTGTGTGTGTTTGAGTGTGACTTCCTCCGAGTCTATTCCTCAGAGACAGACAGAGGACCGGTCCTGGCCTTTACTGAGCTTCTTTATCTATCAAAGCAGGTGAACACTGTCCAAATAACTGCATGCACACACAAGCACATGCACGTACACACATGCACACACTGCAATGTAACCCCATTGTGTGGCTGTGTGCTACACTGCAGCAATGTCTTATTTAGAGTTTTGTACATGTGAAAAATCCCAGTGGCTATACACAGAAATCTACATGTGGCACATGAGGACAAATAAGCACATATTACAGCAGAGACACATGCTTTATTCATGTGATGTGTATGCACATTTGAGCAGCAATCTCCTTCTCTAAGGCTTTGAGACTGACTGGGGCTGCCTGACCTACATTCAAACAGATATGTAGACAGGGAGAAAGGAGATGAAATCTCTCTTTCTGTTGCTCTCCATCTATCTGTTCCACATCCTGTTCTGCTCGGTGCTCATTGCCTCATGGACACACGGTGGAGATGAAGAAGCAGCTGTGATTTCTCGGCCTGAATGTCCTCTTGCTGTAGTCAGAGTATGAACCATCAGAGAATGGTGGTGTTTGTTTGATGGATTTCAGTGTGAGCCAACAGCAGGGCTGTTGTTCTTTGCTAAAGATGAGAAATTTCCTTATTTGTTATTTTCTTATTTAACTATGCAAATGAATTAATGAAATTCCCATAATGTCTCCATATTCAGCTGAGAACGGGGGATTAAATATGTCATATTGCACACATAACCAAATAAACAAAGATCTGTAGCTTAAATCAGCAATTAAAATGTTAGTGTTGTCATTGAAAAGCTAAAAGTGAACTATTTGTGGCAACTTCAGGGCAGTTTTAGAAGAGCACAAAACGGTGAATATAATAAATCCTTAAAGCTTCCTGTTTGAAACATTTTTACATCATAATTTACACAAGGGCCTGGAAGTTTGTTAACCTCACACTGGTTAAAACAACCTGTTTTTTTATGGTAGCTTGAACTATCAAGACATACTGTATCTGAATCAAGGGATCCGCCAGTTTTTAATTTATTGGATTTAGGATTGATATTATACTGTACAATCAATGCTGAAAAACTTTGATTCAGTCACATGAGGTCAAAAGCTGTTTGGTTAAAAGTTGGGAGCAAAAAGAGTCAAAACAACATCGTAGAGTTCATATTTGTCAATATCACAGCAGAGCAAACTCAGACAACCAACACAAGTGAGCTGCAACACACTGTATAACGTAGACGGGCTTGAGGAGATCTGAAACATAAATGATGGAGAACCGCATTCCAGCTTTACACCATTTGTGTTATTTCATGCTAAGCGATGACTGTAGAATGACATTTCTTGTTGACGTTTACTTTTGTTGAAAAAGGTAAAACTGGCAATAAGCAGCTGGAGAGCAGTTTCCTGTGCACTAAAAGGTGATGTAAATGGCTGTGGACTGACTGTCAGGAAGTGACATGTTGAGGAATGAGAATGCATTAGTTGAGCAGGTAAAATAAGGAGATGACTTGGTGAACAGACCTGAAATCAATGCATGTCTGTGTGCAAATATGTTTTTAATTAGAGTTTGGATCAAACTGACAACAAAGACAGCTGGGAACATTTTGATTCAAACCACTAGGTGGTACTTATTATTCCATACACTGCAAACTAATTTCTAATGTAAAGAGACTGTTGCCTCTTATTATGATGGGATTCTTTGTTATCTGCCCAGCTGCATGAGGGCAGACGATCTTGATTCATATCCACATGAAACTGAATTTATTTATTTTTATCAGCTGTATTGATCGAAGATTTCAATATGCAAGGAGCATTTTTTATTTCTTTTGAAAAAAATAAAATAATAAAAAGATGCACTAGAGTTAAATTAAAGTTTATTATTACAGGTAGATTTTTTCTTTAAAAAACAGAAGGCTGAAAAAAAACAACATAAAAGTAGAAAAAGGGTGTTTGACTATAAATTGTGATAATTTGTTTCTTTAATAAGCATCAGAAATAATTAATTTCACCTACCTAACCTATTCTTGTAGCAATTAAATTTATTTTCTGATGTTAAGCCACATTCATGACTTATTTGTTTACCATTTGGTGAAAAGGCTGATTTTAGATCCTTGTGACTGCATTTGTTGTCAAAAATAGAAGCACAACTAGTAAGTGTGCTCCTTTTCTTGATTTTGAAGCCCAAACTGATATAAAACTGACTCCTTTTAATCTGTAGTTTACTTTTTTCCATCAGAATCCCTTGTTGTTGTTGCTTTTGTTCCACATTCATCTGCTTCCTTGTGTTTCCACTTTGGTTTCTATGTTTCCTGCTCTTCTGGTCCAGGTTTGTGAATGTCACACCTGCTTTACCTCTTCAGTATTTACAGTCCCTGTTTTTTCTTTGTTGCTTGTCCTCATATTTGACTCTTGTTAGTTTGAGCTAACCTAGGGTCTATCTCAATGTTCTCCCTCAACTTTTTGATGTATGTTTCTGGACCACCTGCCTTTGCAGCACCCTTGGACTGTTCACCTATTTTAGCTCTGCGTTCAGGTCCCTCAACCATTCTTCATGTGACATGTGAAGTTTATCTCCGACAGAATGCCTGGCAGTGGGATGAGCTGTCATCTTAAAAAAGAAAGCATTGCTCTATGAAAGTGATCTTAAATCAAAGGCTACAAGCATACGTGTCAGACAAGGTAAGCTGCAAATAGTCACATCTTCTAACCAAAATAAATGAAAACCCACTTATTTTTCTAAAAATTGATCATGTTCATCGGTCATAGTGATAAAATATAAAGAATAATTGGGTCCAAAATGCTTCTATTTACTAACACTATCTACTGTCATCCAGCCATCCTTTTTTTCTCTTCCACTGATCTTATTCAGGCCAAAGGTCTACAGCCAGCTCACACCAGCACAGAGCTAACCACAGAGTCACCTGTCTTATATTTTAAATAGACAGCAATCTTTTGCTGCAAAAAGGAGAGAAAAAATGAATGTGCCGGTCTGTTTAACCTTATTTCAGCAAATGTCTTCGGACAGAGCTGTGATGTCTGAGATGTTCCGGTTTTAAGGGTGAAAGAAGCTGCCTGCTAGTGAAGTGGATGGCTCTTTGTGACTTTCCTTGCTCCTATCAAGGAGAAGGCACAAGCTGAGGTAAAAGCAGTCTCTGACCCACTTTCCTCTTCAAGGACGAGAGAGATGAAACTGACCGCAAGGGTGACCTGCTGAGCTTCGCTGAGCACACAAACACAAACAGATACACAACACCCATGAACACAAGCCAGCAGCCTGGAGAAGGCTATAAAGAAATATAGGAAATGCACACAGGAGCACATGCAGAGCACTTGTTATTAAGCTCGCCCCTCCCGATAAGACACAAACACAAAGCTGAAAAAGTGCTCGACTTTCTCGAGGGAAGCTTCTGCTCTGCAAAAGCAGAGAGTGGGGGAAATAACATCGGGCAAACAGCCGCCGCAATTACCCTCAGTGGGGTAATCACCACCACAATGCACTCTGGTTTGGCTGCCTGCAAGAGCGAAAGAGTGAAAAGCTCAGGTGAGGAAAGAAGCCAGACAGCAATCAGCCCAGCAGGAAGACGAAGAGAGAGACAGACGAGTGCAAAGGGCCATTCCTTTAATTTTCAAGGGAGAGCCAGGGCCTTAATTACTTGATGAGTCTCCCTCTCTTGCTTTCTCTCACAGCTGTAAAAAGGTGTGTGTCTGAGAGAGAAAGCTAGGCTGTGTATATGTGGCCCATTATCAGACCAGGAAGACTCCAATCACCTCTTAGCACTGATAGTGAGTGAAGAGAACAACATTGCACAGAGAAAGTGCATGTGGGGGGAGCAGAGTGGTATAGAGAAGGGGTTATTTACGCCTTCAGAAGTGTTAACACCATCTCTCATCCCCAGCAGCTATAGAACACCAAGGTCGAGGAGTGACACAGCCGAGACAGGAAAACAAAGAGCTGTGCCTCTGCCTATAGAAATCACCACACTGCTCACGCTCACTGTTACATATGATGTCGTCAAGCAGCAGATCAAGCAGATCTCTCCTGAATCTTTGAGGACGTGACAAGAGATGGAGTTTTATTTTGTAAGTAAAAGAAAATTGTACATGAAAATGGATGTACATGAAAAATGATTGTGTTGAGACTGAATTAACTTTTATTTATTTATTTAGAATATAGTCACGTTGCACAACATCTCAACAAGAAGAAAGAAAGGCTGAAGCTGAAGCTACTTCATGCTGATCATTTATCAAACAGAGTCCAACATTAAATCGATCCTAAAGAGAGACCAGATACAAGAGCAGATTTCATTATCTTTCAGTTCTTCACTGTTTAAACATTTTAACAAGCTTACATTAAAACCTGTAATTAATTTAGATTACTCTGATCTAAAACCTTTGAACTCAGAAAAAAGACCCTTTCATAATCTGACCTCCCAAACAGAAACACATCTCTATTTCACTATTATTTTCATAAAAACCTGTTAAATAAAAAATATTGAATAGTTATAATCTTTCCTTAATTACAAGATTAATAAATTCTATTATTTTAAGAAGTATAGAGCATCTGGATCCTGATAGAATCAAGTTATTAACTATTCATCATGTTAGACTGTATATAGTATATTATTTATATAGATCTTTTTGAAAATTTTATCATCTTTTTCACATTTGATTTCTGTGCATTTTCAATAAATTTGAACTATTATTATGAAACAAATTCTGAAATTTCTTGTTCAATAGTTTTCTAATTCTAACCAGAACAATATTCATAAAGATGTTTCAAACAAGAATTGTAATGACAAAAGAGTGAATGTAAATAAAATTTTATGTTTGGAATGAATGAATGAATGAACGAATGAATGAATGAATGAATGAATGAATGAATGAATGAATGAATGAATGAATGAATGAATGAATGAATGGATAAATGAATAAATGAATAAATGAATAAATGAATAAATGTACTTTCTACTGACACACGTTATCCAAACTGTTTCTGAGCCATTTGTTTTGTTAAACATTCGATATTTCTCAATATTTGATTACAAGTTTAATTATATCAGTCATATAAAACTCATTGAAATTACTTAGGGGTGTTATTTTGAAAAAAAAATTCTAAGGCTGAATACACTAAATGCTAGCTCAAATTAGAGGCTAATTTTTCTTATTTCTAAAAAAACTTTAGCCAGAATTTAAAACCTTATTTTAACTGAGAAAGGGAGCCATGTTTTTCCACTAACCTAGAAAAACCCAAATGAACTGAAAGGACTGATTCAATGCAGCTCACAATATTTTATCTGAAAAAAATCAGCTCATGACAACCCAAAGGAACATAAAACTCATCAGTAGTCAAGATATAATGTGATATTTTACACTTGAAAAATAAACTTTCTCATAGACAGACGCATCTGTTCTATACTCCAGGTTTTCATTAACTGGTTATTGTTATTGATCATTGATTATTTGAGCTCCAGCTCAGAACTGATGAAATGTGATTAAAACTGCTCACAAACATTTAAACTGTCGGATCTGCTGATTATTTGATCTCAAGGCATTTCTAAAACAAATTTGTGTTAAATTTTCAGTGACTGATTTTGATAAACAGGTTTCTGATAAGGTCAGCTTGTTAGTATCATGGTTAATGTTAATAAGATAATACATATCTTCAAAGAAAATTCATTTGCTCAAACAATTGAACATGCACAGATATCAGTTATTGCTTCACTTGTTCTCAGACATTTCAGAATAAGCAGATCTGAATGTTTTGCTGAGAAATGATATTAGATCCCAGGCCCAATACCCCTGCATGCTGCTATTTGTCACTGAAGGCTGTATCCTTATTTACAGAGAAGTATATGATCCCTTCTCACGAGACAGACAGATGGGATCAATTCAGAGAAGCAGATCTGTGCAGTAAAATGGATGGCGAAGCGTCTTTGAAGGTTAGCTGTCTTTTATCACATCAGATGGGAGTTTTACCCTGAAGAATACTAAAAAAATGATGCATTGTCAGAGAGCTTTGCACCTATTAATGAAGGAGCTCTTTGTGTGTTGCAGCATTTGGTTTGTGAAGGGTTCTCGTTATTCAAATAAGGATATAGATTGTGCACATTCAGTAAATCTGTTGCTGGTTTGTGTGGATATAAAGGCAAGCCTAAAAAAGAGAACAGATTCATGACATATTTACCATTTGAATTTTTGTTTACTTCACCAAAGACAGCAGTGGTAATTTCAGAAATCTGTGGCTTCAGGCCATTTGCAGAGAAGATTTAACTGAGCAAGTCGATGGGTTTGCAATCAACACAAAATTCTTTTAAATTCGGGTTTTTCCTGCATCCATGTGTGCATAACAAATGAAAAAATTTGGAAAAAAATCTTCTTGCAGATGCCCAATTTTTTTATTTATTTATTTTTTGCACTCGTGTGTTGAATACTGCAACAAATTCAGTCCTATTGTTACAGTTTTGTTCTTTTGGTCTGGGAAACTTTGACCTGAAATAGAAAGTTAAAGGAAATATGTCAATTAAAAATGTGCTTATGGTTTTGAGGATGATTACTACCCATGATAAGAATGCGCTTCCCTTGTAGATCATCAACATAATCTCCACCTACTAATTTGACATCATTGACTGGGAATGGAGAGGAAAATATCAATTAGAAATAATAAATCAGTTTAGTGTAGTTATATTCTGAATGTAGAAGTCTGCATATGATGATACATTTGGATTTTTAAAACTGACCATGAGTGTAGCCGGTTTTGTCTGATTGCACCTCATTTTCAATTTACTGATGAGCTGCATTGTTGTTTCCCTACGTTCTCTCATTCTGTTTGTCTTTTTTCACTTGTTTCAAGCACCACCCCACACACACTTCTACTCTGTCTCCATGCTGCCAACCCTCCCAACCCCCCTGCCTGACTGCCAGTGTGTACCCAGAATACCAATGATGCTGGCTGCAGACAGATAGGGCTGCCTGTCACATGACCCTATATGTCCCAGGGCTTTACCCCAGGATGACAGCAGGCACACACACATATACACACAAAGGTACCCTCAGCATGGCATGCTGTATCTCAGGCACTGAAGCATGGCAGTGAGGCAGAAACACACACACACACACATTCACATCCAGGGGTACACACACATTCAAGCAAGCTAATGGGCATGCACACATCGAATCACCGCAGGGGAGTGAGCCAGGAAGCTCAATCTACCTCTTTCTGTCCTGCAGGCAAGATAGAAAAACACTGAATACACCCCCCTTCAATTCCATCCATTTCAAACACACATACATGTCTTCCTGTGGGAAGGCACCCCACCACTGTTTCTCACACAAACACATTCGTCACTGACAGGGCTCTACACAGTCACTGGGTATCCTGTGGCACCAAAAATAGCAGCCTAATGGAAAAACGTCCCCTCACTCTCCACTCAAATAAGCTCTGTATTTCCAGTGTGGGAGTCAAAGGCGCTGGACAACATGAGACAGAATTTGTTTCGATTTGAATGAATCACACGGTAATTCAGAAGAGCTCAGAGAGAGCCGACAAGAGCTCACACAAACAGGAACACCGTGCCCTCTTGACTGGCTGAACTGCTCCTGTCTGCAAGCTTCAGGCTGGAAACTCGTGAATCTTGACAAAGACAGAAAGGCTGCTGAGATCTGCGGAACTACCCTGATTTCATCACTCTTTGTGTTATGTATTTTTTGAGTGTGTTCCTTGATTCTGCATATCATTCTGGTTTGTATGAAGGGGATTGTCTTGGTCTAAATATAGAATAGAAAGACATTTAATTGTAATAGGGTTGAATTATATTGTTAAATTGGACCTGTTTCAGTTTTCTTTTTTTTTTTCTGTACAGTACCCAAATATAACTTTAGTTGTGAATTGGTGGCATATAAATAAAGTACTGATAGAGATTTATTTTATTTTGAAATGTCTGAACTTGACTGAGTGATTTGAAACTTAAATCTAACCCAACATAGCAATGAAAACAAACACTGAGTGCAAAATAACCACCTTGACCTTTTTTTCTTTTGTTATTTTATGCATTAGAAGGACTTAACGCAATCAGAAATGTATGGGCAAAAAAAAGAAAAACATTTCTTTTCAGCCTGGGCTGTGGCCCATTTGATGTAGGAACAGCCCACCTGAGTGGGAGGGTTTTATTTATGCATGCAGGCCATGTTCTACCTGTTCTGAAGAGTAGGTGTAGGATGTGGGTGGTAGGTGGTTTGGGTTACAAAATACAAATGGATAAATGTCCCAAAAAAGCTAATAAAAAAGCCGCAGCACAGCTAATTAGAAAGCAAACAAATTCTTTAGATACTTATATATTCAATATGTATTCAAAAGCAACATTAACTTCACTACTGTGAGAAAAAGCATCAGTTTTAGACACACTGGGAGATGATTTTAGAGGACACTGATGGAAAATGAAGAGGTGGAGGAAAGTGTGTTGATGGAAGTTGATTTGAATAAAGAACAGAATTAGTTGAAACTAACGACGCAGCTGTCTCTTCCAGTTCAGTCAATAAAAACCTTGGAAAGCATGACTTATCTGGTCATTCCAGACGGCTTGCTGATTCCTTTTATATATAAAGAAAACAGCAATCAGCTAGAGCTCCTATAAATCATAAACCAAATCTCTGAAAAGACATAGATGGTTGATGATGTGGATGTGGCAGTGAATTCAATTCTGAGATCCTGCCAGAGTTATGCCAGCAACAGCAAGTCACAAGCTCATTTCAATAATTATCAGCTTGGCAGCCAGGCACACATGCCCACACTGAAATACAAGCTGAAAAACAATCATCTGCAAACACTAGTGGTGTGTATTTGTAAATGTGCATGCAGGGAAACAGAACTGGAACGGCTGTATTCATGCAGGTTTGTGTGTTTCGAGTTTTTTTTTCCAAACTCTTTTCTCTTGTATTTCCCCCAACACCTGTTGTGAAATATGTATATGTGCATTTTTGGATTCTTGTTGGAAAACTTGTTATGTTGATATCACACTGCGTATTGCAGCTACATCAAGGTGACAGCTTGAGAAAAGGTGGGATGTTTTTATGCAAATGGCAGTGAGAATGAAGATAAGTCTGAACAGAGCTGAAACAGGGAAAAGCTGCCTGCACAGGTATCTGCTGAACGTCTGAGGTTCTGAGATAGTTTCTGCATGTGCTTGTGGGAATGCTGTTGCGTGTGTTTGTGTAAGTGTGGGGGGTGCACTTGTGCATATGTGAGTGGGCTCAGGTGGGTTGTGAACTCGGCAGATGGACATTTGGAGCAGCTTTGCACCCTGAAGCAAAATACACACGAGCGCAAACACATTCACACTCCCACGCACGCCTGTAACATTAACCTCATGTAACTCTAGACAAGTGAAAGCCAGCGAAAAAAAAATAATGATAAAAAAAAAAAAAAAAACAACTTCAGCACCTCAAATCCCATATTGACACACTGATCCAGTATTTCAACTGTCCAAACACAGGGAAAGCCAAAACAGCTATAATAATCTAACATTTCCTCCATGTCCCGAAAAAACCTCCACAGGCTTTGGAGAAACAGGAAGTTTTTTTTTTTTTTTCAGCATTTTTTACTGGCTGGTCTGGAAATATGAGCATAATATAAGTAACTGCTGCACTCAGCTCTGTTTGGAGGAATAAATCTGACCTTATCATCATAACTATTTTGGTTTATTTTTAATGTGCTCATCTCTAAAATATTTCATTAACCTAGACTCTGACAGCTGCTTTTTATTGGGGAAGTAGAACCCATTCATGATGTTGCTTATCGGGAAAGCTTACTCTGCTGCAGACTTATGACCAACATGAAAACAATGAATATGGTCTATAAATTTACATAAGTGGTGATATATAGAACAAGATGGTGCCAAGAGTGTGGTTCAGATTATTAACTGGTGAGTATTTTTTCATTTAAAAATGACATATAGATTAAACTTGTCCATACATGTCGAGAAAAAGTATCCAGTGATTAATAGATGTGATTTTAGCATTGAGTCTAGTCATAACCCTCATTCAGTCCTGATTTTCTCAGGCAACATTCAGACTTCATTTAAACGAAGTCTAAATGTTAAACGACTCCGGTTACAGACCACATTAATAACTGAAAAGATGTAAAACGTACAACCCAGGTCTGTAAACCAAACAAAAATTTCAGAAAGCACATACAAAAAATATTGGAATGAGGAAAAAAGGGCAAAATTCCAAACCTTAATTTGTAATCGTAACTGTTTGTAAAGTCTTTGGATGTGATATTATCATGATGTTTGTGTGGAAGATTAGGACGCAAAAAGAGCTGAAAATATAAAAATCTTAGGTTTGAATCAAACACGAGTTGTTCTATCTGCAAAATGTGGCCAAATTTGTATCTAAACAACTTCGACTATGGCTTGACTTGGTCTAAATTTAGCCAAAGTTAATGAGGGTTAAGACTGAACTCAACACTAAAGTCATGTCTGTTGCTCAGTGTGTGTTTTCTGCCAAGAAGCACAATGGCCACGATATAGTACGAATGCTGCGGTAAGTTCTGTTAGATTGTCCATGACAGAAGAAAAGAGACCATTTTTGGTAATTTTCTACACATAATTTACATGCCTTCAGTCCTGTTTTTCAGTCTTGATAGGATAGTGTTTATCATTGTGACTCCATATCTGCTGTCTTTCACCTCTCTGCACCACTGTTTGCTAAAAGTCTCTCCCTTTCCAGGCTTGTCTTTCCATCCCAGCTGGGTGATGGAGGGATGAAGGGCTTGGGGGATGTAGATGGAGGCTGCACTCTCCCTGAGGAGCCTCTCCTGCCAGCCCTGTGCCACAGATCAACAGTCAGCCAGCCAGCCATGCACTGACCTCATCCCTCTCCCTCTCACTCCCACTATTTCTGTCTCCTCCTATCTCGCTCTGCCTCTCCGCCAGAGGCCATTGTCGTCCCCATGTCTCCTTCCCACGCCAACTGCCTGCTCGCTACCAATGGTGCATGTCTGTCTGGCAACCTTTCTGCCCGTCTGTCTGCTGCTCTTCCTGCCTGTCTCTTGGTTATTCCTCTAGTTTTACTGTCTGTGTGCATGGCTGTCTGTCTGTCCATCTGCCTGTCTTCCTGCCAGCTGCTTTTTCTATCCAATATCCCTCCATCGGAGAGCGGCCAGGCTGTCAGCCGCTCTGCCAATCTGCCTGTCTATTTGTCATCTGTTTGCATCTCTATTTGTTTTTCCTGCACGTCTATGTGCATGTTTACCTGTCTGCCCATCCATCTGTTTATTAGCCTGTCTTACTGTTGTGGTGTAATGTGAAATGGAAAGAATGAACTCTTAACCCTGTTCTTTAGTAGACAGGACTTATTTCAATACCAGAAAGATTGACTGGCATGACAGAGGAAGGATTGTTGTCATGACTGGAGCCTAAATCCTATCTGCTCATGTTTCTCACACTACACATCGTTTGCACATCCAAAACAAACTTTAGATTAACCCATACACACATGAATTATCATATCCTCAGTCAAGGTTTTTGTTCTAAGGTATTTTAATCCATCTTTATGCAAGGAAAATGCAATTTTGAACATTGTTTGCATTTTATTTTTTACAAACATATACTTTTTATTATAGGTTTCCATACTCAGGTGGACAACATGGATTTAATAATATTTTAAGAATGCACATAGTACGAGTTGGCAGCAGTCCAATATAGTGGCCAATGTGCAATAAATAAGTAAGTAAATAAATAAATAAATACCAAACATATAGAAAGAAACAGCTTCTAAAGAGCTGTTCACTGTAGTGTATGAAAGGGTTTACATGATCTTTCAGCATAAGTTTCTGCTTTCATTGTTCTGTACATTTGTGGTGCAGCTTTGTTTTGATGTCCAGTTGCCAAAAAAGGGTTAACTGAGCAGACTTGAGGTCACTTTGCTTTCTGAAAGAACTTAAATTACCTCCAGCTGAGCACTTCAGGACTAAAGGGGTTTGGAGGAGTTGTCTCTCTTTTGTCAGATTGATCTGATATGTCTGATTCAGTCAGAAAAATTTCAAGAAAACACCACACTTAGATTTTCCAGTTGGTGACTCAGGTAAATAGAAAAAGATCTGTTATATTTCAGCTTCTATTTACACCAAATGCTGCAGAGAAATGTGAGTGGGGAAGCATTCATTAATGTTTCCTGTGACTTTTGAACTTGTCGGATTTTTACCTGAGGATCTGAAGTAAGTGAAGCACTAAATAACAGAATAATGTTCCTTTTTAGGAGTGAACAGTTACTCTAATCTTGGAAACCTTATGGACAAACTTAGTTTTTAGTTGACCCAACTGATTTCCTTACAATAAAAAATGGAACTACATGGTTGTTTTGATGTGCATAATGTTTAATGGACCATCACAGTAAAGACACAAACCATATCAAAGTTCTACTACAGATAGCATTTGATTATTGGATTAAATAAGTTGGCAAAACTATTATAAATGTAGCACAATAGCACAAAATAAATCTGAAACTCAGACATGAAACTGCAGAAAGTGAGAGAATAGTTCTCTGATGAGAAACTAGTAGATCCTACCGGACCAGTACCGATCAATTATTGGTAGAACCAACCAAATAGAAGATTATTCAGCAAATAAGCTGTTGTAAAGCAATTAACCAGAGTCCGTTCATACTGTCACCCTTAAAACGAATACCATTCTGACATTTCATAATGAGGTAAAAACTCCCTTGGACAGAACACTCCATACAGCTGATCTCATGTCAAGAAGTGATGCGTTACGTTCATGATTCATCGTCTTTCCCAACAAGATGCCCTGAGCTTTTGCATCTCCCAGTGTTTAGTCCTCATACCAACTTCCTGCTAATACATCTGCTTCATTCACAGCTCTTTTAAACCTGTAGAAGATGTTTGCAGTATTAAAATACAGACTCCCGAGCTCTTTTCTCTCCCCCCATGTCCTCTCCTATTCTTGTCTCAACGGGGAAGCAAGAGAACATTTGACTGGCTCCTCTCAAGCAAAGACTGCACTGCGCGCCCGCGTGGCAGTCAAGGACAACTCTAACAGTGGTAGAACAATAGAAAAGGGGAGTGGAAGAGGGGCACGGAGAATCCGATGAAGAGAAAACAAGCTTGGTGTGGAGCAAGAGGCCTTTGAAATTTTATGTATTGTGAGATAATAATGGTGTGTAATTCCCTTTTCAGTAGTACTAACTTCAGCCCTGTTCCACTGTCCACAGGTAGAGATTGAAAAGAAATTCACAGCTATTTTACGTGTTTACGTATTTTCTACCATCCTCTGAGCATAAACTTAAGAAATGTGTTCTTTCTTTCTTGGTGCTTTACATCACAACTATCTCTTGGTGAATGAATTTTTCAGTCCTATTCTGTGTTTTTCCACATTCTTTTCATGCATTGAATATGGTTTTTTTCTGTACAGTATCCTGTAGTTCCACAAGAACATTTCCCCCACATTAAATCTTAAACAGGTGCTTCTAATGCAATGCAGGAATATTGCATTCTCTTTGTAACACATCTCCTCTCCTGTATTTAAATTCTATGTGACATCCAGTTAAAAACGAATAAAAACAATGAAGCATACTGCATGTTTCTTATTTTTCTTTCTTCTCTGTGACACCTAGGTGTTTGTGTTTACCGTCACTCCCACAGTAAACGCAGCAGAGCTTGATGTGAGCACATTTAAATGCTTCTGCAGCTCGATAGTTAATCCCGGTTGTGGATTGGCCCAGTTAGTGGTTTCCATCTTTTGGAAGGGAAAACTGGGGATAAGTTCGAGGGGTGGGGGTGGATGAGGGGTATCTGTCTATTTATAATGATAAACCCAGTCCATGTTTCTACCGTGCTGATAGATGTTATCTGTGTCAGCCTTTGTTTCTTCTTCTTTTCCCCTCATGTTCCGTCTGTTTCTCCCCACACAGTCTCCCTCCTCCTTATACCCAGTGTTTTTTTCTTCTTCTTCTCCCGTCTCTTTCAATCTGTTGCCCAGATGCAGAGAAGGCAGCTGTGTTGTGTTTTAAAGTGTGCCTGGTTTAAACCATCTACTGTTGGCACAAAAAATAATAACCAACCCCCACTATAAGCCTCCACCTCTTCCTCTGAAATGAGATGAAAGTGAATGGCTGCTCTTTTAGAAAGGAAAGGGTTAACCAGCTACAGAGCTCCTCTTCCAGCAAGCTCACTAATAACCACCAATTATTGAACTGTACATCATTGTACAAGGAAAAAAATAATAAAAAGTGACCCTCCCTGCATTAGCCAAAGCTTGTTAACCCCGAGGTAAACAGCTAACTAGCTGGCAAACTAGCTTCTCAACAAGAGTAGCCCAAATTAGGTCCCTACAGATTTGTAATTCCACAGTTTGCTAGACATGATATAGAAATCTCGTGATCAAGCTAACAAGCTAAACATGCTGGGTGACTGTCTGGCAGCCCATCTCCTAACTGTCAGCTGAGAGAATGACAGTATAGACAGCTAGCTAGGGATCTCATTTGAGCCGGCTAATCAGACACTGCCGAGCTTTGTGCTTAGGTGGAGCCCTCCTGAGACCAAAGCTTGGGAGACGAGGGGAGCGAATCATCCAATGCTGCCAGGGAAGATGCACCCAAACATGGGGGCTGAGGGAGATGCAAGCAGGCTGTGGGAGCTGCGGCTGTAATTAGGTGCCCTGAGCTTAACGCCCACATGCCTCGAATGAGACGCCATCCCTCCATCCCTCTGCAAATACGCTCCTGGACGCCTGCACAACTACACACATGTGCAGACACTCACAAAAATATATGGCAACGGTATATTTTACAGCATGTCTCATCAAACACAGCTGGTGCCAAAAAAGCAAACTTTGGTCTCAAATGTTCTAAAATAAACCTGATGTCACATCTTCAAATGCAAATAACGGTACTAAATGGTGCTTGCTAATAATCTGCTGAAGAACACAGACTGAGGAAACAAAAAGCCCTGTTAAATCAAAGGCAAAATGTTCCTAATGTAAATATGCTTCAAAAGAGAAATTGCTTGTGCATTAAGTGAATTTTACTTAATAAAATAAGTCAGGCTGTTAGTCATTAAATCAAGTCTTAAAAGAGGGGGGGGACGACACTCATTTAAAACTATTTACTTAAGAGAAGATATTGTAAACAAGCCCCAAAATGTTTCCTCTTTTTAAAAGTCACAAATAAAGGTAAATTGTCTCATGAAGACATTTAACTGACTTTACCTTAGAAATACAAAGGGTCTTCTTACACTTAAGAAACTGCATTCTAGAAATTTGACAAAAAATTTGAACTGCATTTCTTGTGGCAAAATGCAGATTGAAGGTAAATTACTAGTTGTGCAAAAGAAGAAGCTACTTTCCATTGATATCGATGCTAAAACTCTTATAATTGTTAGGTTCCTCTTCAGTCTATTTGTTGAGCAGGTTTATTATAAAAACCTATTGTTAGGTTTTTGTAAGCATACATTATACAGTTAAAAATAATGTTATCGTTTCTTTTTTATTGAGTGGATGAAAATCCTACTGTTTCACTAAGGCAGGGCTGTTTTTGCCTGTAACAAGACTGGCCTGTAAAGCACAAAAAGTAATCTGACCAACACTTTTCCTTCTTTATAATCTGGCTCATACAGAAATATGTTTTACCTCCTTTAAAAATACTAATCGTCTTTACTTACTTATTCACCCAATTTTACTTCATGTAAGTAAGGCTTTGGATTCACTCCTGGTCAAGTACGAGTTACAACTGATTGGGGGAAGGATGTGATCAGCAGCCTCAGTACACTAAATAATGCACTGAACAAGAACATTGTTCTGTTAGGAGATTAAAAACTAAGTAAACAATGTTCTCATGCAAAAATTTTAAATGAAAATGTCTCCTTATTCTCTAAGCTGAGATCATTCTGATTCTCTACAGTCGTGAGTATTTACTGACTGCTCACATCCACTCCTTTATCAGGGTCTGGTGAAGCTTCTGATTGGATTTTGTGTTTCTAAGTGCTGCCCATTCTGGTATTTGAGGTTTGAGTTGTTTTCAGATGTTAGAAATGTGCTTTTATGTGTTGCCATTTTGAGTGGACCAGATTCCCTCCAATTAAGTAAACTCTGACTTTTTTTTTTGTAGGTAGGATACTTACTAAATAAATCTCCCATAGTGCCACTTTAAAAAAGTACAGCATCATGGATGACCAGGAATAACTCTTATTCAGAGGACAAAATGGCAAAAACATAAACATATTTGCCAATATACTCTCCGCTGAGGACAAAAATAGAAACCAAAATTGTATTCCTGTGAGCCATACAGAGAAAAGAGGGTTCGCTATCTCAGCTGCAGAGCCTGTCTCCCCATCTCCCCTGGTCCATGAGAGCAGAACACACTGGAGCGCTGGCTTTTGACCATGGCAATTTTAATCAGTCTTTTTCACACTTCATTGGGAATTCATCGCCGCCTTCCCCCTTCAAACATTGTTTGGGAGAGTTATCAGCAGCAGGCAGCATATCCGGTAATTATACATGCAAGGTAATGCTGAGAGCAGGGCTGAATATTTCAGCCAAATGCATGTGCTGCTGAGAGCACTGGAAGGTACAGCTGCTTCATAATGGGCCTGTGCAATGGTTCTGATTGGTGAAAGGTGTCCGGGAGTCGCATCCAAAGAGCAGTCCTTCAGTGGAGGTAATGCTAGGTAGGTTAAAACAGTAACTCTATAGCAACTTGATTTGCATTACAATGAGGCATTGCATCCAAATGGCAAAGGTGTTATTCATTAATGTAAATCCAACCCATGAATTAAAGCAGATTGCAGTTACAGATACAAGCGTGCAGCAGATGGAGAGTGTGAGTGTTTTTGCATATTTGAAAGTGTTGCAGAGGCGCGGTGCAAACACTACTTGAAACTAGATCGCTAAAAATTTTGATGGTTCAATGTGATTGTTTACTGTGTGAGTAAGAGGCCAGCTGTTAATATGTTCAGAATACACAGCCAGGGAAAAAAAAACACTCTCACACACAAACAGAATAACACACACTCCATAACCACCAGTCAGACACTAGTGGGTCCTCTAGGGGAACATAGCAATGGAGGCACAACAGTGACTCATCCAAACGGTTTCAGAACACACAAGCACACACACACGTTCTCTGTGGCAGTCAGGCTGTCAGATAGCATCACCTCTGTGCTTATGGAGCAAGTTGACAGGTGTGGCCCCCGAGTCACGCGCGCACGCACCAGCCAGCCACGTCCTCCAACCCCTTGCCTGACAGGAAGCCACATGTGACAACATATACCATTCAAAGACTGTGTGTGTTGGATACAGGCAAAAGTGTTATGTGTTATCAAACTGCATGCATGTATGCTCACATTGTATTTTCATGTAACTGCATTAACATGTTTGTGTACTGTATATGCATGTATTAATCTGATATATAAGTGTGGTGTGTCGAGGCTGATCTGTGCTGAGTGTTTGAACATGCAGCTTTAAATACTGTGCAGAAAGGCATTGAGACAGCTCAAGCATTGCAATAAGATCAATAACACAGACCTTGACTAATTATCACTTCACAGTGTGTGGGTTGTATAGTATGGAGCCTTACTATACAGCCATGCATAGGTGTCCGTTCATGTATTTTCCTTGTGGGAATCGGTCTTTTAGGGTGGAACAGAAGCACTGACACTGAAATCCATGCATGTATGGACAGACTGCATACAAAGTAATAGTTAAAGTGAAAGAGACCTGCACTCTGAATCCATTTCTTCAGGAGAATGCAGGAAAGCAGCACACAAACCCGGGAGATGTGTGCCATTAATTGTGAAACTCTGAATAGGCTTGCTACCTGTATCACTATTCATTGCTCAATCTTTATTAAAGGTCCATATGTTTAGAGTAAGAAACAATAGTGCGTAAACACACACAAAGACACATCCAACGCATTGAAACACATGAACAGATGGACAAAACACGCACAACCAGGCATTCAAATACAAACAATAGCCATCCACACCTGTGAACTATAAACACACATAACTGAACACACTAACACCCACAGACATATACAACCCACTCTCTTGCCTCTGAGCATTTTCGTCCAGTTACTACAAAGCCCACCAGGAGCTCTTTGCAGATCAAATAATCATGCCTTCCATCTGTTTCCATTTCTCTACATTAGCTTGGCGAAGGCGCCCTACAGACCACGTTAAGAAGCACCACAGCCATCAGTAAAATAATGATTTCTCTTTCAACCCTCCTACTCCCTATAATCTCCATCTAAAGCTAATTCAATGACAAGGAGTAGATTCGCTTGGTCCTTATAGTGTGCTGTAATGTCATCTTGCTGGGATATGATGTGGGGCTCATACTAAAATGGGCTTTTAATAGCACATGAATAGTTATTTTAATGCTGTTAAGAAATACACTATGTTATGATGCATCTTATACGTTTCCCTGAAGCCTCAAGGGACCTCTTTGATTTAGCTTCACTGCCATCACTATAAGACGGGGTATTCTTTCCTTGTTCTGTGTCTTTTATTCTATGACTGTGCACAAGCTGCATTATCTATTAATTTGACATGTTCAATTACCACAACTGACTGAAGGGACATAATGCACAAACTGTGGGATAAAAATGAGTAAGTGAAAATGATAATTTCACCATCTTTCTCACACAGTGAGGTGGGAAGCCAAGATCCAGCCTGGGAGAGTAAGTGCCATCTCGCCACTGAGCTTAGGCGGGGGGGTGGGGGGGTGAAATGTTTGGTCTCTGTTATGCAAGATGGAAATGAGTTTGCCACGCTCTGCTGTAGCCAAGCTATTTTGGAACGACTCACATCGGCAAACGCAGGGACGAGCAGGAAAATTAGGTCACATACATGGGGCAGGGCAGTACCGCCTTTCTGGGGTGTAAGCGGCGACGAGGGCTAAGACTGAAGAAGCAAAACGTGTTGCACTATTTATTCAGGGTGCAGATTTGAGTATAAAAACATGACGCTGGAGGTTACAGAGAAAAAAACCAAAGAAGCGTTTTAATAGAGACCCAGGAATGACCTGAATACATTGCAGCAATGTAAGAGAAACAAAGATCCAGCTCTGAGTGCTTAGCTTCAAATTTCTCCTGAATTTTGCAACAGATCACACCAGACTCAACGGCTTTCTGTTCTGTATACAAAAAGCGATGCTGACACAGAGGGTTTGATTTATTATGCATGGGACAGTGGGGCACAATTGGTGAGGGAGAATGAGAAACAATGGCATCTTCCTTGTTAACAGTAAATATGCAATCCATCCTTCTCGTTAACCACTGAACTCAGATGAAGGAGGGAAGATAAAATTTGCATCATTTTCTTCACAGTTACACTGTATATGAACTAATCTTCCATCAGAACAGGAAAAATTATGTTACAAAGAAAGGGTAAAGAATTAAACAGAGATGCACTGCAGTTGCAGCTGAAGTGAACGAATAGACAGGGAGGGTAGAAGGGGACGTAACCAGCAGACAAGGAGGAGCTTTGGAGAATACAGTAACAGAAACAAGACAGACAAGCTATGATAAAGAAAATGACAGAGGGAGCAGAGGACGGACAGAGAGGGTAAGGCATTCTTGAGGGGAGACAGATCAGCTGTAACTGTTGGGGGAAGTTAGTCAGAAGACCCAGAGGTGCATTGTCAGCTCTTTCAGGGGGTAATGTCTGAGGAGGCCTGCAGGTGGCAGGTGGATATATCCTAGTTTGAAGAATGTCTTCCAACAGACACCTTTCAAGATGAGTCATGTACATTTAGAATGTAAACGAACACATCAGACTAGTGGTACATGTCAACCTTTTTACTTCATTTAACCTATATGTACTTAAGTATTCCAGAATCTTGGATGAGGCATGTGCACAGCAGAGCTCAGGGTTTTTCGAATTTTTCTTTTATTGCTGCTAATATGTTTTTTGATGTTGTTGGAAAACTGGGAAGTTATTGTAAAAATTCGATGTCTGAATAAAATATTTAGAAAACTAGTAGACTAAAACTGTCAATATTTGGAATTACAAAAATACAGTGGTGTTTTGGAAAAATGTAAAAAAAAAAATCCAAACTGATATTTATCATCACGGGGGTGCTTTTTGGAAAGGACGATCTATGATTTATGGTAGCGACTCAAGCTTGTGCAAAACAAATTAGTCCAATTTTGGGTGTTTTAGGCTGATGAGCACATCTTACTCCCAAAAACAATGTCTACAAATCAGCCATTGGTCCTTAATCCCTGCACAAATAAAATGAAAATAAATGGAAAGAAAATATTTATATTACTCATTTGCATCAACAGATATTAAGAATATTTTTGTTAACTGACTGATCAATCAGTGGAGAAATGAAACATATTTGTATCACTTTGTGAACAATTCAACAGGAGACCACTTTATCAAAATAAAATGCTTCTTTTTTCAATAAAAAACATACCCGACACAGTGAAACCAAATCAAAAGCAAATGTTTGACACAATCTCGTCGCGTCTGAGTTTGATTTTTCAAAGCTGGTCAAAGCTAAACGTAAGCAGTAAGTGGTCAAATTGAATCTAAGTCTTTGTTGTCCAAACAAAAGCTGTATGTTCATGAAACAAAGTATTGATCTGGACCATGTTTTCCAGAAGTCTCTGTGGAAGTCTGTGTGTGTGTCAATATTTATGCATCTATGTCTGTCTATGTTCCAACTGTTGCCAGCATTTGCCTCAACTTGTATATTTGCATGAATTTGTGCAAATACGCCTGGCCGCATCCACACATTTGGTGTGTGTGTGTATTCGATGAGCCATCAGTCCTAAACAGGAGCTGTTCTGCTGTCATGCAATGACACCTCTCATTTGCTGCTGTCCCGTGAAGCGGAGCTGAAGGCAGAGGTCAGGCCACCCTCACAGAGACGCTGCAGCTCAGAGCAAATCGTGTCCACCAGGTCTCGGCCACTCACACACAAACATGCACATAGTCATGCATAAAACAATCACAAATACCCTCATTTGCATACACACAAGCACAGACGCATGCTTGCTCAAGCTCCAAGAATCAGCTGCAGTCATTTAAATTTTCAATTAACTGTGTTTCTTTTCTCTGACCTGCCTCAAATACATTCAGCACGCATACACACAAAACATTAAAAAAATAATTCAATCATAAAAAATGTCTGTTTCACTGTCATCACATTGAGTTCTTATTGAAAAACATACAGGTTAACACAATGCCCTCCTCATCTTGCACATTAGTGGCTCTGTGAAAAAGAAATCCTCTGCATATGAAGAGATGTAATATACGGCTCTGTTCCGTAATCAACTCCTTCTCCAGCCCTCCCCCCCCTCCTGTAAGCTGTCCATTTGTCTTGACCGGTGTCACATGCCGTCATCAATTCCCCATTAGACAGAATAATATTCACCCAATATTGCCTGCGTGTGACTGGGAGATTTTAGAGTGATCAAAACCGACAAATCAGATTTACAGCACTTGTATAAATGAAGAGACTGAGCCCTCCCTGATTGCCCTGTTGAATAATGGATGCCTGTTTGGTAATCATTTTTCAATATCACAGCCTAGTCTTCTTAGTTTAGTTGCAAACTCCTTATTTTCTGTCTCTGCTTGGATGAGGTGGATCTCTGCCTCTTTGACCCAATGAATCTGGAGACGCGTCGGACTCTCAGCGATGACGCTACAGCGTTAGCATTATTACTGAGGAGGCGGGTGTTTTTATCGCTGAAACATCTCCTTTTCTGATTCATGCGATCATTGTTCAGAGAAACAAAAGGTCAAAAAGTGCTGATGTTACATCTGATTCAATTGCAAAAGTTTTTCAAAGTTCCTAAAGTAAAAATACAAATCAGTTTAGCCTGATGAGAGAAAAGCACAGGTTAACCAAAGTAAAGATGGATTTCAGTTTTTTTGGTGTTTTGTTTTTGGAGATATTTCAAAAAGCTATTAAAATCCATCTTATTGGTTTTCATTAGACAAGTTTGATACATGTGGATTTGGTTTGATGTCTTTGTTTTTGAGCTTGCATCATGTCAAAAGTTGTACCTTTTTTGCAACAAATGAACATTTAATTCTTTCCATTTTTTTTATTTGCTGGTGGCTTGTAAACAGGATCAGCCTCTTCAGACAGTCTTACACTATTTATTTCACTGCAAAGACTTTCCTTGTAACATCTTTTCAAAATCTGAAGTAAAACATTAGGTAAAGACATTTAAACTGTAGAAGGAAGTAGAGTCATTCACTTGTTTGCTGCACATTTAAATCAGTTCAAGGTTCTACACATTCATCTAGTTATGCCTGAGAAACACTGATATTCAACATTTCCCTAGATTCTTATGGATACTGGCATGTCTCTGATATCAGTTCATACAGACATTAAAGTGAGATACTTCACTGAAATAAATGAAACTAAATTTGACCAGGATGTAGTTTCATTATGTATCATCCAGACTTTTTACATTTGAATGCAGACAGAATTGCAGAGGATAACATTGTTCCATCGCGGATCATTTCTGCTGATGCAACCTTTAGTTCATGTTAAATATGACACTAAAGCTAATTGCAATCATGACACCAACAGTCGGATTCGGGTTCAGCGCTCTGATGATATCATAGCTCTATTCTGCACAGCTCCTCCTGATCTCTTTGTAATTTTCTTCAAGGCACAGTTGTGCTGCTAATGGGAAGAGGCCAAAGCAGGTTATGAAAATCTTTATTTACAGCTGGCTGCCAGGCTGTATGAAGTAGGTCACAGCAGCTCCTGAAATGGAACGAACCTCACTCACACCGTCTAATACCTTTCTTCTGAACGCTTGCCGCCTTACAATGGCACTGGATGGAAAAACACAAACACTTTTCAGTCCTTCTCAATAAGGGCATCTTAACTCTGCTGGTAAGAAATGTGTCTGCACCTTGTGGGAAACACCAGTTTTTCATCCAAAAATAATATAAAAATGGAGGGAAAGAATCTGAGCTCTGCAAATATCAGTGTAGCTAACTAATATCCACAGTAGGTGAACAGCATATCTTCTTAATGTCACCAAATGTCTCACCATGAAAAGAAGCAGAGCTGCACAGCCTGGTTTTAATCACGAGGCTGCCACACATCAATTGATCTCAGTGGCCCACAGATAAGGCAGGTTAATATAAAGCTACTGTAGCCGGGTTGGGCACTTTATGCTCATCATCACACAGTCAGACATCTGCAACTTATACAACATGTCAGATGGTTCTGGATAGGTGTGTAGCCGGTGTAATCCCCTGTGGTGATGGATGCCTGTGGGAGGCTGTTATGCCACAAGGTGAAAATGTCCATTAATCAGCCCCACTTCCTCTACTGCCTTGGCTTTCCCATTACCAGCACACTCCAAGCAGCCTGATTGGTTTTTAATTGGCCTGCCCGCCAGGAGATAGATCACGCTTTCCCCGAGGAAAAGCATGAAAAGCATGGGTGTGTATGTGTGTGTGTGTGTGTGTGTGTAGTGGAGGGAACCCATATTTTCTCAGGAAAAATACCCACGTATCATTTTTTTGTACCGGTAGTTTTTAAACTACGTATCAATGGAAAAGACAATCAACAACAAAAATATTGTCTTTCGATTGTACCTTGATAAAACAAGCACACCTGCTTTTGTTTAATGAATTTCACTTTTCAGTTCACAGAAACTAAATGTTAGTAATTATCGTAAGTTTAAAAAAATTCAGAAACAAGATGGAAACCCTGAAAACACAAGCATCCTAATAATTCACCTAAAAAATGAAGCATTCCCATTTAACTGTAAAACTTTAAAACGCAAAGCAACATTTTAAAACTATTTATTACTTCGTATACAGGAGATAAATTAAATTATTCATTTGATGAAGGGCTACAGTTATAGCTGAAATTTCTGTGGCAATGATTTATGTGTAAAATTGACTTTAAATTCAAAGAATACTCGTTTTTGTCTAATTCTACCTTATATCTTCTTAGTTTTTTTTTTTGCAAGAATCTGTAACATACCATGAATTTGGATCTGTTTGATGAATGTACCATTATTAATGGGATGTAGCAGCAAGCACGGCAGGAATGTATGTGTGAAGGACATGGGAGCAGCTACATCTTACACTGAGTAGACGTCAGTATTGACGATGTGTCTGCTCAAATGGATCATTCTTCTCTGCACCCTAGCGTGACCATGTCACAGAAACTGATTGGAAGACTGCATTGATTCCTTTCAGTATCTCCACACAAAATCACAAGTTCTCACAGAGCATGAACTGGCAACAGAAAGACAAAATATGTGTTTTTAATCTGTTTATATTAATCCTGCTTCTGCTGCTGTGAATTGTTTCAAGAAAAATGTCAGTCTGCCTGCCTATAAAGATGTTCTTATAGCTCTCATAGCAGGGCTATAGGGTCATCTGGTCAGTACTGGACAGATACGATCGAGTGGATTGAAAGTAGAACAATCTGAGGAAGCACCCAGTGAAACAGCAACAATCACTGGGACCTTTTTTTAGAGATTAGCCAGTTTTTTAGCGTCTATGGGAAAGTTATTCCAGACTGAACATTTTTTTTTTACAGAAATGGCCAAATAAAAACAATCCTGGGTTTTAAGTTCAATTTCAAACTGACAAAACTTAAATTTACGTGTGCTGCTTTTAAAAATGCAACCTGAAAGCCCGATGAAGAAAACTTGAATATCGTGCTCATCCCAGCTAATGTTCTGTTTCATACTGAACAGAGTCTATCACAACAAAGATGTGATTCCTCATTGTGTTGTTGTTGAAATGTATTTATTTTGAAATTAACGCAAAGTTATTCTATATGGCACAGAACTGCATAGGTTGGTCTTCCATTTTTTAGTCAAGAAAATGTCCCGTTCCTTTAACATGGAAAGGGTGGGACTTAAACTACACTTGGTCCAGCCACTAGGGGGCAATTGTTTAGTTTTGGCTTCAGCTTCAGGGTGCGTGTCAGTTTTTCATGTTTTTCTACGGTCTTTGGTTATGTTAAACGTGCAGATGTGGTTTTCAGCCTCTTAACATGGAGGCTGATATTAGCAGAAGTATCTCCCATCAACCCTCACCAACCCCTGTCATCTGCATGAAGGGGATCCCCAGGATACTTTTTTCTCTTCATCCATGAATAGATTGAAAAACAAAAGATTCTCCTATTCAAAGCTGCAAGCAGGTTTAAAACCCATTCATTAATCGAGCTCTATATTTTCTAAAAGAATACTTTTTGCACATTTAAATATTGTATTTAAGTCTAAAGAAATTGCATTTTCAGTTAGAATTATACTGCAAATGCTGAACTGAGTATGATGCAAAGAGGAGCAGCTGCAATATGTTACAGTAGCCATGTACAGTGCATCATATGACCCAACACTCAGTATTCAGCAATCCCATCAACACCCAATTTCCCCTTGCCTCCAGCTCTAACGAGACTGCTGTGATTAAGAAGGGCTGGGTTCCTTTGGTCTCGTTCCACACAGAGAGAGATGATGATGGAAGAGAGAGGAGAGAGAGAGTGTTCCTGCAATGGACTTAGTAAAACCCAGGTAGTGTCCTTTCCTGATATAATTTAATCACATTCAGCTGTCCGCCTGTCCTCGACTTGCTCAGCAAAGCACATCAAGCACCACGGTGGCACAAACACTCAGCGTGGCAACACAAGTATTCCCATAACAAGCAAGACATCTCCTTCCTCCTGCAGCTTAAGGAACATCCCAGAGAACATGGCTTCACCTCATGCCAAGCAGCTTGTCTCAATCGCCTCAAGAAAACCTCCACATACACATGCAAGGAACTTTAACTGTATGCAGAAGCAAACCATGAAACAATGAATGAAGCTGTGATAAAAACTTAACAAGAAAACTGAAAATGTTACAACGGAAATAAATAGTTTGAACAATCAGCAAGAAACCAAATCTATGAGAGAATTATGACAAAAACATCTTGTTTACAATAAAATGATGGAATATAATAACTTTACAGTATCTCCAGATGTGTTCAGATCATCTTTCAATTGCTTACATAAATAAACCTTCAGTCCAACACACTTCAAACTCTGTGTCGGAGCTTTGTTTGTGTCTTGACAGAATGAACCATGTTGCAGTGAATCTGCTTTCTGTTGTGTGTATACTACAGTAAATGCCACCCACGGGAGTGCACTCAACAACATCTGCATTGTGCTTTATTGCATGCAAACAGAAAAAAAAAATCCTGTTAGTTGGAAGAAGTAAAGCCTAAAGAGACCGGCGTGAATGAGACACTGCATGCATGCTACTCAAACAGAGACTTCGCTGCATTTTGAATTTAAAAAACTCAACTAAAATTTTAAATATGATCTTAATTTCTGGAATGAGATCCATTTCACTGCTTCTAATTGTTTTTCTGCAGATTATCTCCCACACCTCAGACTGACAGAAGTCACTGAACCTCACACCACCAGAGATTAACAGTAAACACACTTAAAATACAGCAAAATTTAAAGTAATTTCCAACAACCTCAGGACATCAATGCATGCAATGCATCAAAGCACATTTTTTAATATAAATTAAAGACATATGAAAGTATGATGATGTTAAAAGCTCAACTGAAGTTTGAACCACCAGCGTTCTACATAGCAGGAAGACAAAACTTCTAGAACATACTTTCAAATTAGTACTACTAGAAAACCACAAGTCTATGCAAGAAAAAAAAACAATTTGAAACATTTATAACTTGCAGCACTCAATAAAACAAAACTTTAAATATGTTTTAGAGCATATATCACTTCCAAAGAGTTTAAAGCAAAATTAAACAGTAGATTTATCAGAAAGGTGTGACTGGAACAACAGACAGATCACATCAACCTTAAAAAAATGTTCAATATTTTATGAAATGGACCTCAAAAGAAGATGAAGAACTATCACCTGAAGGAAGGACACTAAAGAAGTCAGAATCGAACGTCAACCAGCAGCAATGCAAACACACCAGATGTCTCAAACAAGCACGAGGTACCTACCAACTGCAGTCGTGTCTTTAAACTTTTCCTCCTGCTTTCCACAATGCACCTCCTCTCCTATTTTCCCTTGTTTAACTCCCAATTCCCTCACTCAGCTCACTGCAAAGTTCTGCTCTCCTCCTGCATGCAAATCATTTTTCACGACTTGAGAGATGACTGTGGGAAGGAGGGAGAGAGCGGAGGCAGAAAGGATGACAGAGGGGCGGAGGAGTGGAGATAATGGTTAGGAGGCAGACGACCAATGGGCCTGGAGCCTAATGGAAAAAAGGGGGGGAATCAGGACACACCAATGAGGCGCAGCCTGAAGAGGGAGCACAGTCCGGAGGAGACGACGATAACGCAGACTAAGAGAAAGAGGGAGCTTGCAGAGATGGAGGGAGGGAGAGAGGAGAGCTGTGCATAGAGGATGAGAACGGTAGGTGGAGAATCCCAAGCGAAATGGAGAGGCTGTAGATCAGAAAGAACAAAAAGAAAAAGAAAGAAAAGCTCAGACACAGAGAGAGGAAGCTGACTTACCCGGGTACAGCCAGTGGCATCCTTTACACGCCGCCTCACAGACTCCACACACACATTCACCCACCCCGATGATGGAGGCGCACGCCGTGCTGCCGCTGAGACCAACCAATAGCAAAAACAACAAAGGAGAGGACTACCAGAGCCGACTGGTATACCCTAAAGCAACTGTGCCTGTGTGTGTGTCGGGCAGATAAACTGGGAGTGTTTATGAGCATGTATTTGTGCTGGGAGGGAGGGACAGCTGAAGGAAGCTGAAACGCTCCTTTCTCAGTCCTACAAGCTGAACTGCTTCCCTCCTCTGTATCTGATGTGTATCTGGCTCTACACTCGGCATGTATGTATCCTCCAACACTCTCAACCTGCGCTCCCTCTGCCTGCTAATGTGCCCTCCCTTCCCCTTCTCTCTCTTATACATTTATTCAGGGCTGCAGACTGTCTGCTCTCAGAGTCAGATCTTCCCACGGGGAAGAGCTGAGGGGAGGGAGGGGAAGGGAAGAGGGGGAGAACAGAGAAGGGTTGAAGATGATAGTGAGCCATGTGGAACATGTTCAATGCCTTCATTTTAAATTGGATGGATACAAATTTTTGCTTTTTTAAAAAGGCTAAATTAGCTCCACTTCTGGGTCAGCGCACACTCTTTTGTCACAAGGTGGTGAAGCAGATGATCCAAATGCAGAACTCATTGAAGGCATCTGAAGAGGAAACAAAAATCTGATTTAACAGAACAAACTAAAAGCTTTCAGGGTAGGTAATCAAACGACAGCAAAGCAAAAGGTGTGTTGGAATGCTTTTAAAAAAATATGAAAAGCCTGAAAGTATTTTGAATCATTATCCAAAAATATTTCAGGGATGTCCGTGGTATGAGCAGTTTAACTTATCTAAAATAAGAAGCTGTAATAATAAATATTCTAATTCTTCTTTAAAACACTGGAACATTCTTTATCACTATAAAAGTGAATCATCTTAGTTTTTTTTTTATCCAACAACCATTTGTGACATATTTTGCAAAACAAAACTTGAAACTGACCAGCATCACAGAGCTACATGTGAACTTTTGTCTTTTTTTCCCTTCTTTTTATGTGAGAGTGTGCCAATCAGCAACAAACTTCAGGTGTGAAGGTAAATCAGCAAGCAAGACCAGCTCATGGGCACATGAGCATAGAAACAATAAACCCAAGATTAACTCAAACAACCAGTCCTCCCCAAAAACCACAAACCATGACACACATGGCCTCATTCAGAGAGCTAAGAGAGATACAAGCTGTGAACTTAAAGAAAGTCTCAGGCTCATCGCTTGCTGTTAATTAATGCTTCCCATCCCTTTCCAGCTTTCCTGACTTCGAGGTTGGCTGAGCACCAGAATTAAGAGTGCAGAAGATGAATGAGTATTGAAACAGGCTAGTTGCAGCCATGTGTTCAGTGATGGGCTCACTGCTCGCAAACAGTAGACCCTGTTTACAATATAATCATGCTCAAAACCATAAAGAGGGTGACATTCATGCGCACTCTAGTGTGAATGAAAATAGGAATAACAATGTGATGATTTCCATATTTACCCAGATTTGCAAACACAGATTGCTAATTTGATCCCTAAGACATCATCATAATTAGATTATAAATTAGGCTCATTTCTTACCGGACAAGAGGTGCTAATACATTCATTTTCTTATGGTGGGATAGATTCAGCTGAAAGTGCAGCAGCCCCTCCAGGCAGAAGAGCATATTGGGAAATCCTCATATGGCAAAGATAAGCAATAACATTTTCAAATAAAGTCATGTTTACACATAAATATTCAAGATTTGCATTCAAAAACAAGGGCGAATGCTGTGCTCCTCACATCAGGAAAACATGTATATGAGGCGTATTGTTTTGATGTCCCACATAAAAGTAAACAAATCAAATGGCATACAGCAGTATTTTACAGAACCAACAAGCAGTGTTCTCTGCAGCAATGCTGCCAGGCGGCTGAGGAAGGCTTGATAAGTACTCCTGTGGGTTGGGACACAGATGCCCTCTGGGCATTCAGTATTACCAAATTCAAATTTTTATTTGGCTATGTTAATGCCAATCAAACACAATTAATTTACCAAACACTCTTAAATAAACAAATGGGACAAATGCACACAACACAAGAAACACAGTGTTAACCTTAAGAATTGTGATACATTTGAATTAAACTGGCTAGAAATCAGAGTCTAAACAGTTGGGAAGAAAAAGAAGTGATACAGCACTGATAAAACTATTTCAACTTTAAAAATTGTGTTTACCAAGTAATAATACAGCTGCACAAGTTCTTCATAAGCCTATATTGTTAGATAGTGTGTTTTGGTTCTTGATCCATTGGCTCTTTGTATTTATTCATGATCTGGTGGTCTGGTTGTGTTTTGGTTTTGATTTTTGTCACATTCTTTCTTGTTTTCTTCCTTTTTTAACATTTAGTTAGTTTGTGCCTCCATATTTGATCTGGTTTGTTTCACTTCCTGTTTTATTTTGGAAAGCCTTTTCTTTGTTCAGTCCAGTTTATAAAATGCATTCACATAGTAAAACTAAATAAATTAATAAATAAATAATATAGTTTCATGTCCAGTAGCACATAAACAATTCCAACTGGGTTTGATGAGCACAAAAACTATGGTTTTCAGAATCTTTTAGTTTTCGCCACAAGAAAAAGTTGTTCAGATGGGATTTGGGTTGGGTTCACAATGTTGACTTTACAACTTGCAACCGTAGGGAAAATCAATAAGCTGAAAAAAAATGCAAAACTTTTTATTGTTGCTTTAAGCAATAGTTCTGACATTATGAATCGAATTCCCATGGAAAGTTCATAAACAATAAATATCTTATTTTTTGTAACAAGCTCTCTGAACAGCCTCCATTTGGAGACATAGAGTTTAATTCTGACTGAATTAACAAACCAGCAACTAATGCAAGCAGAGTCCAGAACAAACAGCTCAAGTCTAGAAAAAAATCTGCAGCATTCCACATTAATGGTCTTTAATAACCTTCATGTGCCTGTAAGTTTTACATTATTTAGTTATTCTAATGAAATACAATGAAACTTCACCCAGAAATGTTACACGTTGCATCTGAAGTTCTACTGCAAATAATCAAACAAATTAATGTACCAGTAAATGATACTGTAATGTAATTCATATGACATACTTTTTGTATGAATTGCTGTGATATTTTAAAAATTAGAACAGTTTAAAGACAGCAACCATCCTGTTTGGTCTTGGCCTCACTCAGACTAACCCTCAGGGTGTCACAAAATATTCTCTGTTCTTCCAAACTGATTTGTTCAAAGAGCTTTTCTAGAACAAGTAAGATATAATTGTTCAGATCTATCACTTTAAGGGATGAAAAAAATTCCAAAGCATGTTTATCCTTGATGGTATAATAAAGTGCACAGCTCGTGGTTTGTGCAAAGGATGTTGCAGAGTAACCCTGAGAGCACTTTACAAGCTTCCATGTTTGGAAGCATAAACGGGAATCCTTGACTTTTTCACACAACAGTACTTATCAAGAAAAAAAACATCATTGTTTGAACTCCATAATTATTTCACAACTATGAACACAATCCTTGAATACAGTAAAGTTTCAACACCGTATCTTTTACTCCAGTGACTGTGGAACAAATAGTCAATATATATTTTAGTCTAAACATACAGAAAAGCAAATATGTGAATTTTACACATCTTTTTACAGATATTTAAATGACTGACGGTCTCAGTATTTTATATATTTTTTACTTATATTCAATGAAAATTTGAATGAGAAAACCCCTCATTAAAAGCAGGATAATTGTGCTTGAAGTTCTGATACTTTCTTGAGCTTTTTTTCTGTTTTAAATAATTAAATGAGCTTCATATGAATTTATTATTCTCATGAATGAATAAAACATCCTTATAGATGGATTTATAACATTTAAAGGATCTTACTGTTTCAACTGCAGGTAAAGATTAAGCAGAAGAAACACAGTTAAAGCTGCAGTGGTGATGGGAGGAGCACCGATTGTTGTTCAGGTTAGAGGTGTTGATGCTGCAGAGTGGAACCAAATGAGCACCAGGGAGCCAAAGGAGAGAGGGGGAGCGATCGGTGAGTTGTGGGAGTTGAGATGATGGCACTGAAGAGGGTGAGGGCTTGTTATTCAGTGGGACTGAGGGAGGAAAGCAGGTGGGGTGAGCTGGGAAGAGAAAAAGGGAGATGTAAAAAGGAGGAGAGGTTGTATTGCTGGTGTATTGGGAGCGAGAAAATGAAGGAAGCTTCAGCCTTCCTATGCACCAAATGTGTTTTGTGTGAGAAAGATGCTTGGGTCTTCGCAATGAGATGACAAATGTGCCAGACATGAAAGACCAGAGCGCACACAAACCCACAGGGAGCCTCTGTACCTGCACACAAACACATCGGCACACAGCAGCAGCTTCACCGGATCAACACACTAACACACAAATACACAAACTGTGCAGTTTCTACATTTGTAAAGATTCTCAGCTCTTAACCCTGAAATTTAAACTCTGTTACTGAAACATACACCTTCAATCATCTTTATACTTTATATCTGCTCTTCTCTAATTTAAAGCTGTTTTCTGTCATTTTTATTTTTCAGTAACAGCTACTAAATTTTATGATTCAACTTTTCAAGAGATGCATCTGCTGCTCTTTTCAGAAAATATGGTCTTTTATTAAAATTTAAAGTCTTCTAGTGAACAATATACATGAGTTAACTGTCTTCCATAGTATCTCTGACTGAAGATCATCACATCATTTTTAGGACAAGTTTGAGCTCATGAGTTCATGTAAATCCTGCACAAACAGCTGAAAATATGTAAGATGCACAACTAAAGCTTGTAAATCATAAATCATATATACAACATCAAATATCAAATTTGTCACTTTAATTTCACTTTTTATGCTCTGTAATCTGATGTAATCTAATCTAATCTTTGTTTTTGCAATGTACTATTGCATATCTGTCACCTTTTGAAAAGGTTCACATCTCAATGAAAAAAATGATGCTAAAGAAAAATAAAATAAGTTTGTATTGTTTTAGAAATGCCCTGTGATGGACTGGCGACCTGTCCAGGGTGTCCCCCGCCTCTCGCCCAGTGACCGCTGCACCAGCTCCCTGCAACCCTGAACAAGAAGAAGCAGGTTCAGAAAATGGATGGATGGATGGATGGATGGATGGATGGATGGATGGATGGATGGATGGATGGATGGATGGATGGATGGATGGATGGATGGATGGATGGATGGATGGATGGATGGATGGATGGATGGATTTTTTTAAGTTTAGTTTTACACAGCTGATCAGTAAAAAGGTGTTTACATAAAAAGTTTATTTCATGTGTACCATCTTTTTGTTGTAATTTTATTGACAAAACAAAAGTGCAAACTAAAAGATTCAAACTTCTCTATTATTTATTCTAAACAGTGCAGTGAGTTATTCAAACAGCCACCTAGCGATCATCTACTTACCCTGAAGAGGGTCAGAGGGTTCAAAACTTATTCCTGCTGGAACTGAACCAGAGGCAGGTGACACTGGCGTCTGAGATTCAGGTCAAGATCCCAGTCCGGCTCAAACACAAAAGGTTTCTATGAGGTTCCTTATTCCTATGAGGAGATTTGAAATTAAACTGTTGTATAAGTTAAACTACACAAATGAGCTGTAAATACTGAAATATTCCATAAAAACATATTTACAAATAATCAACAAGGATTACATTTTTTAATGTTTACTGTTTTACTTCAACACTTTTATACATCACTCTGTTGCATTTAAAATATGCACATTCTTCTATATATAAAACAAGTGTAACAAAAAATGATGTTTGACTAACACACCTGTAAGAAGGTAAGAATGAATAGCTTGTGGGATAAACATCAACATCATCAGGGAGCGCCTGGGGAATAAATTTCTCACCCCTGGATACAATAAAACACGCTCAACCACCTGATTCACAGCTTTCTTTTATTGTTAATTTTCAGAATTAAAATACCAAAAGTTCCATCGAACACAGACCTTCCCCAACAAGAACCCACACAGACAGACAAATTCTGATGTGGAAGCATGCAGTGACATAAAATTACTACATGCGGCCATAATGGTAGCGCTACACACACACACACGCACACACACACACACACACACACAAACATAGCCAAGAGCTTATGTAAATTCAAAATCATCCACACAAGAACAAAGGCATGGCAAGAGGGCATACATAAACATTACATGTCAACAGATTATGCAGACACATGCACACATCTGAGCTCCAATAAACACTCAAATGCACACATACACCCCATTTAGCTTATTCACAGAGGTAAGACCATGCATCATTTCACCCTCTCACACTCTTTCTCTCTCAAGTCCCCAAATCCATGGCATATGACCTTCTGTGGAACAGATAAAGAATGTGCTTATCAGTCATGCAAATGAGGCTGAATTCATTTTCCACAACAGATGGCCCCATAGATAATGATGATGGAGGAGAGAAAATTAAATGTCTCTCGCTCGGTGACTATGGCAACCGTGCCTCTGCGGCGTAATATCAATAATAAGTGTGCCACATAATAAGGTTGTCAGTCCTGTGAATCAAAACCGCCCATGATGGGACAGACTGAGGGTTGGGTGGGGGGGCGGGGGGGAGGGTGGGAGGAGCTTGTCTTAAAAAGTTTGGCTTGACTCTCAGAGAGACTATGGGAGGTCTGTCAAAGTTGTATTATATTATTTTATCAATTGCCACATAATGAATGTACTTCATCTTTAAAGAATTGAGTCTCTACACTGTTTTTATATAACTAATGTCTTCAAAGATAGTTTGAACACTGTTTACTGATATTGTATTAATTGAGGAGGTTTTGTGTTGCCAACAGTTAGCTGACAGGTTTTGAATTTATTTTTTGCAAGTTACTTATCATTTATTTTGTACGATGTTTGGCAAGGCCTTTTAATACATAAAAATATCAGAAAAATGTATGAATCTAGTTACAGTTATTTTTTTTTTTTTATATACTACAACAAGTTCTTCTCAGACCACGCCCAAACACATTTGGTCCAGGTTCTTAGCTAAACCAGATGTGTATAACTTTGACTTTGATTGTTTTATATTTAGTCTCAAATGCACCAGTTTTTAATCATACAAGATGTTATTGGGTGTAATTATAGTTTACAAATAACACACAGTTTATAGATTTTCTAAAAGTGAATTTTATTGTTTTGTAGGATAATCTTTCAGATCATTATGTATGCGACGGGTACCGGATTTCCCCAGAGTTTAACTGCTGTTGGATTCTCAGATTTTTTAACTGAATTTACAGATATAGTCATCTAAAGTTCTACTTTTATGATAAATACATTTAAAAAGTATAAATTGATCCAAGTTCTTCTTACAAAACTTGATAGCACACAGTTTGAAATAAATTGAAAACGTCTTGAGATAAAATAACCAGATCAGATTTTGTCCTTTAATGCAAATGAGATCTTGTTCTAGTATCCTATGGATCTATATTTCTCCCCTAAAAGCAGCTTGAATTGATATGTGCAGTTGACATAACTTGTGTTGTTATTTATCTGAATGTAAGTTTGAGCGTCACACTGCAGAAACAAAGTTTCCTCTTAGAGTTGAGTTTTATCTCTGTTTTGGTGGTTTTCATTAGGAGAATGAAAGTGTTGCAGAGAACAGTGGAGCTCCAGTCTTTTGCACCACACATTGCCTAATTACAGAGCTGATTTATCCACCACATTATTTAATTTCAATCCCTGGTGTTGTTGATCCTGATGAAAACAGTGATTATGACTCAAGTATGAGCCTGGATGGAAATTTCAACTTCAGGGCTAAGAATTTAAAAAGTGCTTAAAGAAACATGAAGACAGATTTGGTGAAGTTCTGTTGTGTACGAACACATATCAAGCTTTTTTATTTTTTTACCACAATCTTTTCATTTTTATTGACCAGTTCAGTCAAAAATGATGAAACATGTTTCTAGTTTCCTGTTGCATCAGCAAACACCTGTTCAGAGCTGAAGCATCACATGGTTGTTCTGATACAACGAGACTTCAACAAAATTTGCCTCAGGTCCAAAATTTTAAACCAAAAGTTTTATTTGATTTTTTTATTTTTAATTTTTATTAAGAATTTCCCAATGAATCATTTTTTTGTTTTGTTTTTCAATTGTTTGTGAATCTCTGTAAAACTGTGACAAACAATTTAACTTTTTTATTTGTTTTTTGAATGCGATCAATTTTGGCTTTTCATGTTATTTGTTGAGTTTTTTTTTAATTCAGGTTTTAGTTTTATTTTGTAACAAATCACATATAATATTTCTTCCACAGCTCTTTTTTGTCTTTTTAAAATAATATCAATAATTTTGACATTGAATACTCTTTAAAGCTCATTTCATGCAGTTATCATATAGTTATTGTTGATTTTACTTCCATTTATTACCATTCTATATTTTTACTCATACACTTAAAGACAAATGTCTGATAGTAACTGTAGAGAAATATGAAATTAATTCAATTTTAAAAATTAAAAACAACAATGGACAACATTTTGTCTCATTCTGCATTTTGTAGCCCTCTAAGCATCTAATTGGGTGATTAATTTCCATTAATAACACTGAGATTGGTAACACCTAACTCCTGCATTAGATTTTGTGTAACTCACAAATGTATTACTTTGTGGGCCAGATGGGGACGTTTAGGGAGCCTGGGGGCCGTCAGTCGACAGGCAAACACAGACTGACCAAGGATCTGCTTTCTTTCTTGTTGCTGCAACCTAATTTCTCAGCTGATTTTAAACATCCTCTCCTTATAAAACAAGACTTAGTAAAACAAAACTCTGTCTTCTTCTCAAAGATCTAATATGTTCAGATCTGCTGACTGTAGCGTCCTCTGGTAGACTGTGTATGTCGTTCTGGTAATGAAACCACAAAAGAAGAAAACACAATGTTTTATTTCTTCTGTAACCTCAAATACGCAGTTTCGTGGAGTCTGTGAGTGTTTCAGTGACTCAGAACGAGGAGTTTCACAAATCCTTTGTACATGTTGAAAGCCACAGAAGGTCAGCACCATAATTCTCCCACCATCTGTAGAAATGTTAAGATGTCTGACTCTTCTGTCTGACTGTACCTAAGAACACAAAATAACAAGAATGAGGCCACTTTCAGACTGACCTCAGTCCGCTGTGAAAACATGCATTTGAACGAAGCCAGTGATCGCCAACTCTGTCTCATCGTCTACTAAAACATTACTCGTACTGCTGTGTGGTCTTCTCACAGGGTGGCGTGTCGCACACTGCTGCTTAGTATTTGTATTTACCTAAAACAAGATATTTCTTTGTGATCATCGTAAAAAAAAGAGCATTGTAACCCTCTGAGGTTGTAAAATTTTATCTAAGTCCCACAAGTCTTTGAACACATGGATCATATTTCATTGTCTCGCTGGTACCTTAAATAAAACAGCCCCAGCAATGTTACAGTAAGTTTAAAGCCAACTGTCTTTTATTCAGACCCAGACAGGCTTTAATCTTTATAAGAACATCAGTATGCTTTCTGGAGGGCATCAACAAACACAATTTTCACATTTAAGACCATATAAAGTTTCTAGGCTGATATAAAGTTATAAGACATACAGGAGACCCATAAATATCTGCTGTGTCCTCAAGAAAAAAGTTTTCAACAAATTGATTTTTATTATTTTTGCAGTTAAAGATTTTCCTGTTTTTGGCATAAACCATGTGGGTCTTTTTAAGGCTGGAAGTGACCATGATTAGAAAGGATGAAGGTGCTTTAAACCAGACTGAACATTAAAACCACCTTTAGAGGATCAATGTTCAAGTTATTGATACTCTTCTGATTTCATCAGCTGTTTGTTCAGGTTCAGGAGAAAACTCAGTGTTAGTAATATGTTAATCAAGCAGCTCTTTCACCTCAGGAGGAAGAAGAGTTTTATAATCTAGTCTTGTGGCATCTACTGAGCTTTTAGGTTGCAGCAGATATAGATGGTCATCACACACGAATATCTTCCCTGCTAATGATTCACTGTAGCTGCCGCCATTAACACACCCACCTTCAACTTTGAGATGCCAAGAGCTGGAGGCTTCTTTTTGTCTTCTTCCAAATATAAACCAATCAAAGGAGGGAGAAGACTGGATGACTCATCAGATTATTTTTTAATGCCTTTAGGGCTTGTGCTTCTTCAGCTGGTAAAGAGTCTGCACAATGACTTCAGATATGAACAAGAGTCTGGTGTCATAAGATTATATGTTCCTCTTTACATCTAGAAGTCAGAGCAAAATAGTTGTAATGAACTCGTGCAAATATTTGCAGTTAGTAAAATCTGAACTGGTCCATTGGTAAACAAACTCCAGGCCTCGAGGGCCACTATCCTGCATGTTTTAGATGTTTCCCTGTTTCAACACACCTGATTCAAATCCTCTGTATTTCAACAAGTCCTTCAGAAGCCTGTTAACGACTTGTTCATTTGAATCAGGTGTGTTGAAACAGGGAAACATCTAAAACATGCAGGATAGTGGCCCTCGAGGCCTGGAGTTTGACACCCCTGCCAGATAACAGTTTGGTTGGAAATTTATCATCCTTCTTTACTTTTTTTTGTGAAAAATTTTAAAACTATTTGTCTGTAGTTACAGATACAGTTTCAATGACCAGGTCTTAAAGGTACAGTGTGTAAGAATTAAGCTGGATTCATACTAACGCAGCTCCGACGTGTCGGAGACACGCACTGCCATGATACGACGTCGTATGGGCTCTCCAACTGCCTCGGTTGTTTGGTTGGCGTCACGCTCTATTTCCTAACTTTCCGACGGCCGCGTCGGATGACGCACGTCTGTGATTGGTCAGCCAAACAACCCAACATAATTTCCGGCACGACGTAGCTTCCCTTTTGTAAACAGCGTGAGTGTTGACAGTCTTGAAGACATGGAGCAGATCGAGGAACGTCTCGCAGAAGAAGTGAGGAAGTACGATCATTTGTACAACTCCTCTCTGAAAGAGTACAAGGATGCACAACTCAGCTTCAACTCCTGGAAGGAGATCGCTGGAACCTTGGAGTTGGAGGTTGAGGAGTGCACGAAGCGATGGAAAAATAAGGAACGCGCTTCCTTCTGTCCTGGCGGAGAATTGCTTTGGAACAGGGTCGGGGTAGTATGAACAGAAACTGTCTCCGTCTGTACGCCGCCGTGTGGGAGCACATTTGCCTTTGCGTAAGCATGAATCAGCTTTAGACCTTGTTGTCAAATCCAAATCCTGCAGTTCATGTGGAACAAAAAAACATCCGCTCTCAGCCACTCACCCCCTCCCCTCCCTGATTTTTCTGTTGGGTTGCCAGTTCTGATGTCGATCCTCATTTAGTTTCTCATGTATTTGTTAAATTTTTGGGAATGTCTGAAGGCCTATTTGTTCAGCGTTGAGTTTTCCTAAGTGTGTTTGAACGCCCCATCACCTGCAGCTCGGCTGCTCAGTTGGAAGGATGTGGTGGTTTCTTACTTTCTGCTGCTGCTCGTTGCAGAATTCCAGCTGCTTGTGTTGAAGACTTGGCAGCCTTGCAGACTCACATGTGATTCGTTATGGAACCAGGAAGTCTGGACGTGTAAATAATGATTCCGGTCCGGGCTAGCTTTTCTAGTGACCACCCAGCCGACTGAGATCCAGATCTGTTTCAATGTGACTTTATTTTCAACATCAGTGGAACATTAGACTGTTCTGTGAGTATTTCACTGTACAATTCTTACATACTGTACCTTTAATGTTTATTTATGCTGGTTTGTGACAGCACCCTCTACTGGTAGCCTAGCAATCCCTGAGGTCAAAGAAAAACAAGGACATGCAAATGGGTCAGAAACCCTGGTACACTGTTCTGACTTTGTTTTATTTTCACTCATTTTCTGTTGTTTTTCTAAACCCAACAGAACTTTCATGCACAAACCAACAAAAAAACAGAACAGATCAAAATGTAGACGTGAGGTATGAGTTTAACTAGAAAGGTCCGTCATGAGAAAGCCAGTTTTATCAGTGAAAAGTGCAAAGCCCTGTGTGAGCATCAGAGTCTACTGGTGAACACATCTGTTTGAAGGTACCGATGGTTTAGAGGCATATGTGGGAGTTTCAGGCCTAATTCACTATCTGTCACCACTTACTTCAATTAGAAGATGTTTGATCAGTTGTTTTATAAATGTGTTACTCTGTCAAATTCAAGGTGAGCAAAATATTTATCAAGACATATAAATATCAGTTAAAACCATGTGATTCTTTCTGTTTAAATTAGCATTTTACATGCTTTTTGACATGCAGGTGTATTATTGTTCCCTATTCTGAATTATCTAACAGTCTATCTTTGCTCTGCATGTCATCCACTCCATCTGTCTCACTTTCTCTCTTCTCAAGCCTCATCATACACTCTCGCCTCCTCTTTCCCTCTGTGTCTACCGAGCAGACACACTCAATATAGCAGTGCTCATAAACACAGAGACAAAGACGGAGGCAGAGATGGTAAGTCAGTAATAAAAGTGAAAGCGGGGCAGGCGAGAGACTGAGATTGGGGTGAATAAGTAGGAGGAGAGCAGGAGGATTGAGAGGACACACTCATGTATTGCAGCATACATGTGTGCATACAACCATGTATGATTGAGAGAGCAAGAATGGGGAGTGGGTGAACCAAGCAAATCAGACTGATAAGTCAATGAGCAAGGCAGTTGGTGAAAGAAAAGAAATGAGAGGGGGGAGAAATTGTGAGAAATGACGCAAGACGGCAGGAGACAGGAAGCTGAGAAAATTAGAGGCAGGGGAGAAATGAAGGAAAGAAGAAAAAAGGACAGAGAAAAGATATGGAAGCTTTTCATTGAGGTGGTACTGAAGGCCAGATTGTTCTAGTTCCTCTAACTGCATAAATGACAAATGATGTGTTTGTCGTGACCACACCTACACACACACACACACACACACAAATATTTATGTCTTAGACTCACCACTCAAACATCACCTCATCTTTTTTTCTTTATCATAACCATATTGAACACAAAATCCACCAGCTTCACTGAAACAGACACAAAATAAACAGGGTCTGATTTAATGTGTCAACAGCCTTTTCCAAGATAAATCTTGGACCGGCTGTGGTTGTAGAAGACTCACCAGTCCGATCCACCAGCTCGTACTCAAAGTTGCCCTAATTAATCAGCAGAAGTTAGTGTGACTGGCTGAATGTGGTTTGTTCTTTATCAATACTTTGAGTGGTTCATACACTGAAGCAGGTCATAATGGTCTATTGTATTTGATCCATTAGAACTGCTTAATGATAGTTTATAACATTATAGAGCTGAATTCATTATGTCATTGATGTTTTATTTGTCATTTACGCGGCTAGTCGTGTTGTAAAATTGTATCTTTTTTTGTCAGAGATACATAACAAGATCATTCTATAAAGAAAAGAACAAAGACTGATTCAGTTGTGGCATCATAGTCATTCTGTTTTGATCAGTACAAAAGAACATAGCGTAAATACTGATTATACATTTTGAATTATTCATCAGTTTTATAACACTAAAAATTGACAAAATTAAAAAGCTTGATTATTTTAGCAAAAAGTTTAACAAGCTTTACCCCTGGGTGTTAGAACATGTCTGTCTTTTTAAAACTGTTGTTCTAACAGGGGATTGTAGGAGTCCGAGCTCTTTAGAGATGGTTTGAGCTCGAACTGTATGAATGAAAGAACTGAAGCCATCTCTGACTATAGCTTTTCAGGCTCTCTTTAAGTGTGGCGACTGTATGTGTCATGTGAATGCTTGTCTTTATTTAGCCAATTGCCTTGAACTTCCCATTAACCTTGAGCAGACAGGCTTGTAAGACAGAAATGTGTGAATGGTTGGTGGAGAGAGAGAAGGAGTCAGAATGTGAGCAAGAGAGAGAACACAACATTGTAATTACCGGCTACATGCTGGCTGGCAATCATAGCCCCTCTCCTCTTTACTTGTGTTTCTTCCTTTGCTCCTCCCTCCATCCTCCTCTCCTGCAGAACTCTGATGCCTCTTCCTCTCTGTCGCTCTCGCAGGGGGTCTGAGCAGGCCTCTGCAGGCAGGGTGCAGCTTTTTGCATGGGCCCCTGCTGGGTAGCTATCAATGTAAATGTACACTTCAGTAATCGAATATTCACTTTTGATTTTTTTTTTTTGCAGAAACTAAGGATAGCAGCTTGGAATAATTGGAGACATAAACATACCTGAGCAGGTAGATGTCTCAGTTTCATAGTGCTCTTTGTATCATGTCTTGTTATTGGGTTTTTACTTACTCACTTGCTTAATTAGTTTGGTAAAACTTAAACTTGAGGCTTCTACTATATGCTCTACTTTTTTAATGGACCTGTAAACAGGTATAAACACACTAATGTTCATCTTTCTAACTGTTCTACAGCACAGCCCTGAAACTCTTGTTTTTCTTATCAAGAGTTCCTATTGTAACAACCCATCTCCATGCCACGAGTTTCCTGCTTGGATACTTTGACCATTTAACAACCTTCTCTTAATTTGTATCTGTTTTGTCTAAAAAAAAAAGAGATTTCCTGGAAATGAAGGTTTAGCTACACTGCAATTCTTGTTATAATTTTTTTCAGAAATTATGTTTGTCAAGACAAGAACCATGTTGAAACCCTCTTCTGCAGTAATAAAATAATAACCTTAAAACACAAAGGAAGAACTTTTATAACATTTTTAAATAATGTTTGTTTTTTATTGACATGAATTACTTTTTTAACAATAAATAATGTTTTCAGTACACTAAGTGTTTGTATGTTTTTAATAATATAAATGTATTTTTTATAAATGTTCATATTCTTTCTGGTGTTGAATAGACCAAAACAATGTAAGCCTGGAGCTTCTGTAGATCAGATCCTGGACATTAATGAAACATGATCCATAATATTGTATTTAATCAACAAATGCAGCTGTTGTTTTGTTGCGACACTTTGGAAACTGAGAATTGTACAAGTTGTCTTTTGACGTCAGGGCCTGGTAAAGCTGGTCATCACAAACATGGGGCCACTACAGGGATGCAGGAGTAAAGAAGAAAGGAGTCTGCTGCATCTTTGGTTCTGCATCCATTGCCTGGTGCTTCTCTCAAAGTATTCAACTATTCATGAGTGGAGCCTCCAGTTCCCTCTTACTGAGAATATGAGCTGAGACAGATGGCGGGCAGGAGGAGGGAGGAATTCTGCTGTGTTTTCTACTGCAGAATTTGGAGAAAACGAAGGGGAAGTTGCTTTCTGCAGCAACAGTAGAGGTTAGAAACATTGTGTCTCTGTATGGTGTCAGACAGAATCAGCAGCAAAGAATTCTCAGAGGACAAATCAGGGGATATACAAGAGCTCTCACAGCAAACTGTAACTCACCTGAGACTGTTAATGAGTTTATCATGTGAGCCAGTCGGCGTTGGTTGCGCTCTGGGAAATGCTAAGGATTAAACTCTATTTTATAGACTTGTGAGTCACTGTAATGATGCTGCCTACAGTACGGTGGAGAAAAAAATGCATGTATGTCCAAGTAAATATCCCAAACTATTGATCTGAGTTGTATTTGGTTAACTTAAGACGCACGGGTTGCCTAGATGTCAGCAGATAAGCCCAACACAAGCAGAATTTACAAATCAGTTTTGCTAACATTTAAAAAATAGTCTTACTAGTTTGAGTTAACATTATGTTTTGAATGGAGAAGGAACACGTTTGACCAGAATCTAGTCCTGGGTTTAAACAACAGTACTTCAGTTAACAGTGCTGGATACACATAAACAAGGTGAACACACACATTTTTTCAAATATTCGGTTAAGATGGGGCTGCAAGGATGGTCACAGCTCGCTTATTATTCTTATAAACACAAGCTTACTGGATGGAAAAATAATCATATATATTGGCCTATTAGTTATTGGTGCAGTTATTAGTATAATAGTTTAAATATTTTGTGAGTCATTAGGATAGCGTGTACTATTATATCTTTGAATTGGTAGTCACTGGATGTAAGCCTTCAGTTCACTTAAGCACTAAAGGAATTAACCAAGCTACATTCTAGCAATAGGAAAAAAATAAACAATACTTTCTTTTTATTGATAAACTTTTACAAATTATTAAAAACAGACAAAAGATGTCGTGTTTTTTTCACAATTTGTTATGCTGTTCCAGTCGTTGATGCCTGTTGAGTCACATAGTTCTTACCTTGATGCTCTATGTTCAAATATTCTTTTATTTAATCTTGCTTGTTTAGCTATGTCTTTGTGTGCAGGTTAGAAGGTGTCTCACAGCTAGTGGACAGTCTACAGCTCTAAAAAAGATCAATTGCAGCACCTGAAAACAAGACATTGTCTCAATATTCTCCCAACAGAGAAATACAGAGCTGCACCAATATTCTGTACATCCAGTCATATCGGGAGTGTTCTCTTACTTTTATAGTGGTTTAATTTCAGTATGCACACATATACAGACACCCACAGGAAAGCAGCTAATGATACCCACCCGTATCTGTCAGTGGAAACCATATAATGCTCACAGACAGACACACACACACTAGAACACACATGCAAGGAATGAGTGCGTGGGCTTTTGTCAAGGAAGTGAGTCTGAGTCACTGCTGTGCGTGTGAATGTGGTGCATATTAACCAGACTGTGTGTTTCATGGACCCACAGCTCCCGTGTGTCGATTTTTATGTGTTGTGTTTCACCTTTACTGCATATCTGTGTGTTCACGTGGGAGTTGTTTGTGTTTGTCTGGGCCGGCAGACAGACAGACATAAGAGCTGATTGGCCGTCTGTCCCCAGACATCTGACGAGACATTCTGTCAGAACACGCTCACATGTAGCAGGTCACCTCTTTTCTACCACAGACAGACTCACAAAACACACATAAACACACACACAAGAATATGAACATGCTGACAAAAATGGACAAAGGGTCAAACATGGCCTTGTTCATACACACGTAGTAGAAGCATAAATCATTGTGACAGTTTGTATTATTCAGCTGTGAGTTGCTCCTTAGTGAATAGCCCAGCTAACAGAACTTGGTTTTATTTATATTTCACTGCTTGTTTACCTTCATCATTGGCTGACTTATGACTGACTTAGCTTTTTTTGTTGCATGATCTAAGCTATCCTGAGATCCCTCTAGCAAAGCTATGTAAAAAAACTTTGGTTTTAAAAGCATTTAATGACTGAAAAAGATGTTTTGTCAATAACAAACCAAGAAAGCTGTAGCAAAAATCCAAAATAAATTTCAGCGGTTGATATTTTCTTCATTAATGACATATTAAAAACTGTTGAGTCTCATAATGTAAGCGTAAAAACAATTTTTTATCATGCTGCTGTACAATACAATCCAGTCTCTAAATATGTGGGTCCATTACTAACAGATTTTTCTAAAAATTAAACAGTACTTGTGACAGCTTAATATAAGTTATTCACTTCATTTCATAGTCTATATATCAATAACACAAATTAAAATACTCTGTTGAATTTTCTGAGATTGAGGCTCATTTAATATCAGAAAATTAAACATTTATTCTTCCTTTTTAATAATATTTAAGTGTTTATGTACGTAGGTTTGTGGGGGGATTGTAATATCACAGGGAGAAGATGTGGGTTTGAATGTATGTTTTTAAATGTTAAGTGTTCCTGCGTGGGCATCTCTGATACTCAAGTTTATAAGAAAACTTGAGCTTTTCTTAGTTTCTGTTTGTGAGCACACTACATGTAGGTGGTGGAAGTGTTTCCTACATTTTGATGAGTTTGTTTAAAGCTGGAGTGCGTAACTTTTACATGTCCGTGAATGTCCATTTCAGCCAAGCCACTATCAGAGGAGATGACACAATGCAGATTAAGCCCATCGGCTCCTCAAACATCTCACGGTATTTTTCAATATATATCATTTTTACTTTGCGTGTCGACCGGCGACATTCCCGCACTGGCGCGCAGGAAATTACGTCTTTTACGTCACAACAAGAAGGGAGGGGGAGGACGAGCGGAGACTCTCGTAGCAGGAGGCAGAGTGCAGGTAGAACGGGAAAGCGGCCGAGACACACTTATCTAGAAGTTCTTCCGTAGAGTCCATCTTTTTTCAACAGCTGTCCTTATTTAAACAGAATAAAAATGTTGTGGAATCGCGAATCACAGCGGCAGAGGGATAGCAGTTGGGGGAAGGGGGGGGACAGGTGGGCATACGTCATATGGAAGCGCCAGCTTCATTGTTGTAATAACGCAAAATTCCGCTAGGGGGCGACAGAAGTTACGCACTATAGCTTTAAGTCATATTGATTTACTAAAAAAACTACAGAAAAGGAACTTGAAACTGCGGATTAAGTTTTTGTTAAATTTTAGCTTCATTCAGATTGTTTTTGTCATCACGTCTCATAATGTGTGTTGTCCTGTTTCTGTCATAAATCTATTTATTACTTGTGAAAATCATCACCCACCTTCTACAGATTTAAACTCTTATCAGCTGATCAAGTTCCTGGTTCTATAGCCTCTACAGGAAGTATCACTCATTTAAACACAAAGATCAGGGCTAAAGAGAACTCTCAACCGGAGATCAACCAGGTTAAAATTTAAATATGCAGTCATTATGGATGACATTTTATAGCCCATACACCTGATGCTGTGAAGAGATTTAAATGTTCACCGGTTTTGTGATTCCTTTCAATCCTATCAAACAAGTGCCTCTCGTGTCTGTCCGTTTGTGCATGTGTTCTTGTTTTATCTATTTGACTAGAGTACTTCACAAAGCATATGTAATTAACACTTTTAGGTCATTTTATTTGGATAAAAGTAAATAAATAAAACAGGTTATGCAGCTTTATATAAAGCTGAGCACACATGACACCCGTTGCTGGGAGACTAAAAAGATATTAAGAACAAAAGCTACTTTCAAGATGCACCTTGAATGTGTGTTGTGTCTGTCAGGTTGTCAAAGAAAAGCCCTCATTTCTTCTCATATAATGTCAGCATAAATTAAGGTTAGGTCTTATAATAAAAGAGGAAATCAACCTGTTTGGCAGTTGAGATCACTTTAATAAAAGAGGAGCTTGAAGCCAGCGAACATGAATTCCCCTGTGGACTGAATAGTTTCTTGATACAGTATTTGAAGCAGCTGCAGTCAACAAGGTTAAGCAAAAACATTAGCCTGTGGCTGCTTTAAAAATATGTCCTGATTTGGAATTTTTAAAGACACATTTTGTGCAGTAATTAATTCCTCACTCATTTAATTAGTGAATCTCGCTGTTTTTGAAATTCACACAAAGTTTTTAAAAGTTTGATGATGCAGGACTTTAAACCAATACTAGTTTTAAATACTTCAATATACTCCTTTAATGTGACTACTCTGCTCACATAAATTCACAAATAAACAAATTTTTTGTTTGTTAAAGAGTTTTATGATTAACAGCATGTGGATGATCACCATTAAGGAATCACAGAAGTAGGTTGTTCTGTTATTGCAGAGAACAATGTATGGATCCACGCACACATCCACATTTTCACACTCATATGAGGACCGGTATCTTGGCAACAGCAATGGTCAAGTCATTCGCAGGAGTGCCAGACAGCTGCAAGGACAGACGAGTCAGGAGATCACACAAACACACACACTGGCTCACATGCATGAACACACACACAGCGACCTTAACAAGGTTCATGTATAGAAATTAGAAACTAATAGAAGGAAGACAAGAGGCTTTGTGAGGAGAATGAGTAAACAGTTTATACTATACTATACTAAACAAAAAATAAATTTAGAAAATGTTATATCATAAACAAACTTTTACCATGTTTTTTATAAATATTTGAGCCAGTAGTTTAACCTGAGAGAAAGAACATTTTGACCTGATCGTCATGAATGCTGTGGTCAGATAATCACTCTACACTTACTGTAATAGAAAAAGCCTGAAATAGAAACTTTATGGTGACATTTTTGGTGGGATTCTCAAACAAACACATTTGGTCAATCATTATTTTTAAAACAGGTTTGTATGAAAGTTGCAGAAACTAAGTTTAGCACACTGTTTGGAACCCAAGTGATGGACTGGATGGTAAACAAACTGTTAACACTTGCATAGGCATTTAAATGTACCAAACTGAAATTTTGTTCCATTTAAATTTAATTTAATTTATTATATTGTAGCCATAAAATCTGCTCACAAGAAACCAAATGAATCAACCACAAGGTGCGCCCTCCTCCGCTGCAGCATGCAGCCAGACACCATGAAGTTGGGATTATGACTTGACCTGGACTGCATCCAACACATCTGTAAGATTACTGTGACTGCCTCTCAAAATGCTCTGAAGTCATGTCATTCCATTTTATTTCCCCTCCAACTCTTTCAAACCACATCCTATCAAGAGCTCAGTGGTTTTCTGGCCCTTCAGCATGAGGAACAGAGACACCAGCAGAGCAGTGGATTCAAGATTCATGCAACAGGAGAAGGAGAAGAGGTAAACTTTTTTATTTTGCAGAGGTGTCTGTGTCTGTGGTATTTTTTTTTTTTTTTTAATTTTGTGATTGTCAGAGCTCATAGTGGCAGTAATTTAGGCATTAACATTCAGAGTGTGTTATTGACAGGAGGTTCAATAAGCATCCACTGTTGATACAAAAGAAGCTTTTTCCAGAGTGCTCAGGTCTCAAAGTTTAGATGTGTTTAGATGTTTAGATGTGTTTAATTTAGATGTGAACAAGAAATTGATGTAGTTTCCTAAATTCACATGACAGGTCAGCACCTGAACCAAAAAAAAAAAAAAAAAAAAAAAAAAAAAAAAAACTCTCAAGAAACCTTTCCTTGTAGGCAAATTTCTGATTAAACTTGATGGTTCCATTGCAGCTGGTAGAGCTGTACATGAAAGAAATGTAAGGAGTTTTCAGATTTTCTTTAAACATTATGTGTGATTCGCAATTTATCAAAATTATTTGGACTGCTGATTGTTTTAAAGCAGCAATAAGACAACATGGAGCAGTTAAAACATGCAAATTAGTATAAAACCTTGTAGAAGCTGTAGATGAAAACATATAGAAATCTTTTAAAATATATTTTGTAGCGCACACACACACACCCACGCGTGCACACACACACATCAGGTCAGATAGCTGTAGCTCAACAAATATCCCTTCTCAAATATACACAAACACACACTTCTTGAAGGACAGCCAAGCCAAACACAGAAAGGCAGCATGATGGCAAATGGATCAGAGTTACACTGTGTGTGTGTGTGCGCGTGTGTAGTTTTTAAATGGTGCCAGTAACAAAACCAGGGCAAAGCTATTTATAATGGGTCGATGCTGGTGGAGTCATTTCTAGGATCCATACACACATTTAACAGAGTTCAGCTTGTTGACCACCATGTGACATTTTATCACCCAAAGCCCAGTATTGTTACTATTTCCCATGTCAGCAGCTTCGGTTTGAGTCAGACTGGTAAAAAGAAAAAGGATTCTTGCCTGAACTGGACTGTGACTGTGGACGAGCCGTCACAACAGAACTCACATGATATACGAGTCTCAGAGACAATGTAAAACTACATGTGATATGTGTAAACGTAAGCAGTAAACTTTATTTTGTCTTATTTTAGTTCCAGATATTTCTTTTATAATACTACTTTCAACTTGAAATTTTACATTCCTTCATATTTTATCCTGTCAGCACATTTCAGTGGCATATTACAACAAAACGTGAGTCTTGATTTTCAACATACAGTTTTATGGTTTTTATCTGCACAGAAAAAAAGTCAAAGTAAATGAAGTCCAAGAATCACATGATGTTGAATTTAATTTGCAAAGAGTGAATTATTTTAAAGTGCTGCTGTTTTGGAGTGATTTTTGGGGTCATGTTCATAGATTTCAATATTTTGGTCAATTTTGTTGTTTCGAGTGTTTATTCCCTCTCAGGATTTTATTTACTTGTGATCTGAAGTTAGGAATGCTCCTCTGTAAAGTTTGTGACATTCTGAGCACTATATGTTGCCATATATTTTGTCTTTGGCTGAAAAAACCTATAATCATCCTGAAAAGCACATTTGGTGTTTCAGATTGTTTGGAAAGGTTACATTCAGAGCACTGCTGTAGTGCTCTCTCTGTGTGTAGTGCACTAAACAGGACAAATTATTTAGGACAAAGTGAGACAGGAGAGGAGCTCCCCCTCCCTTTTTGTGACTATCTGACCTTCTCAAAATGGGTAGAGTAAGAGAGACCAAACAGAGGGAGGAGTGGAGCAAGGTAGAGCCATTTATCTACCCCATCCCCTCCTTCTGCCCTCCTCTTACATCCAAGTGGGACAGTGAAGCTGAAGGTGAGACCAGGCCAATATGGCTGTCCATTATTATCAAAATCAAAGCAGTCGTCATCCTCCACAAGACAATTTACACACGGTAGATTCATCCTCAAATTACAGCAGATGCAACATACAAAAACTCACAAATACAGTCTATTCAAGGAACTACTGGAAGAGGATCTGTAGAGCACAAACAGACTGTTACCACCAGTTAGCACAAAAAGCTAACATGCTACAACATGGATGCCAATTAATCCGAAAATGTGGACACAACTTTTAAAGATTCAAATAAAACCAGCAATATTTACATTAATTTAATGTAACATGGCCCCATTGCGTTACACTAGGAGACACACATTGTCAAAAGAATGGTGCACAAAAATAACCAGAAGGCATTGTGATCAATCTAAAGCCATGAAATATGTTATTATATGGTTAGGAGGATGAGAACATCGGAAGAAATACATTTTGAAATAGATGAGTTTTTGATAAGCTTTTGGGCATGTGTTGGTCAGCTGACATTTTGAAGAATTAACAGTTTTTAGTTTTTTTTCTGTAAATCTCGTTCCATTTTTCATTTCCGCTGAAGGAGGTAAGACTGGATCAGTCATCGTGTTAATTTCAAACCCTTTAAAATAGCTGCATGTATACCCAGTCAGTTTTTGTGTTTTAAGTATTTTTAAGCATTTATTAGACTGTATCACAGTGGCTTTTCAAGAAACATGGTAAAAACTATTAAAAAGTATCAATTTTTATCACCAACAATGTCATTTGCTCCCTGAGGAATCTACCAGGAAACTGTCAGCAGTAAAAAAAAAAAAAAAAAAAAAAAAAAGATAAACACTTTTAGAAGAATCGTCAATCCATGAGTTTCATAGCTGATATCTTTTTAATAAATGAAGAAACAGCTGGCATACAGCTGTCTGAGATTGGAGGAGCTGTATTGTATGAAAAACTCCTGATTCTGTGGTGATGTGCAGCATTCACAACCTTGAATTATCTGCCACCTCATTAGGAGAGAAGCACTGCCAAGGTGACTTGCAGCAACTATTGTCAGATGGTCCTTGCTTTTTCTTCAGCAAAGCGTGAAAGTGAAACGACCCACTGAATTCTCAGAGTCCCTCAGCGCTAAATGGAAAATATCACGATGCACGCGCTCATATCTTGAAATTAAACACGCTGAGGGAAGGACGAGGGTTGTGGAATATGATGTGAAGGTTTTTGTGTAAAGGTGTGAAGATAGTTAAACTGAGACCTTGACAACATAAAAATAACACACATCTGTTGAACATCAGTTAGAAAATACTGTTTAAGTGACAAATGTACTGATTTATTTGCTACATTAGAAGTCCCACAGGGGTCACAGTGTGTGCTCTAATGAATGCTGGTTGCTTATTTGGTTCTAATTTCTTTTAAATGTTGACTGAACAGCCAAGATGTTCTTTATATTTGGGTTTTCTTACAAGCTAATTGGTGAAATACACAGTGAACTGTCTCAGGAAAGTGGCATTTCTTCACTGAGCCATGAGAAACTTGTTGAAATAACTGTAGCAGACATGAAATCCCCTGATCCTTTTACACTATTTTCCTACATGTCTCTACATTCATTGCTGTGCATGTGGGTCAGCATCGTCTTTGGGTTCCAAGTGTGCTTCTGCGTAGTTCGTTTATACCCTCATTTGTTTGCTTGTTTGTTTGTGCCTTTGCTGTGCTCTGCAGCTGAGCTAACAAGGCGCCATTTTGCCCGCTCTGCTGATATGGTCCAATTAAAGTGTGTGATCAGCCAGAAAGCTTTAATGATGGTTGTGGAGCTGGAGTTGACCGGCTTACACGGAGAGACGGAGCAGGAGAAAAGGATGGCGTGCTGTGAGGTGGTGTCTGCGGCATAGCAGTAGTGTGGCTCAATGGCTCCACTGCAGACAGCAGGAGGGGTAAAATTAGCCCTCCTCTCCTTTTGTTAAGAGGAAGAGAAAAGGAAGACCAAAAATTATTGTTACTCTCTTAAAATAAGATTTCAGCACCTAGATTTCCTGATTAATTACTGCTTTATGATTAAATGCTTCAGGGTGCTGGAAATTCAAAGAATTAGTAAAAAGATAAATAAATAAAACTGGTAAATATCATTATAATTAGTACATTTTCATCTGAAAAGCCTTGTAACCAAAGAATGTGCTTCATTTTTGCATGACTGGATCCCAACATAGTTGAGGTTTTTTTGCACAGATAATGTAGCGATTTTATTTATTCGTTTTTGTGAGTGTTCATCGTGTATGTGGAAGTTAATGTGTGTACTGCATCTGACCCTTGGCTCTCAGCAGATGCCAACGTCTGTTGTGGAGCCCTCTAATGGACGCCCAGCTGGAGTCAGGCGCGCACACGGGCAGCCAAGGTCACAGCCACTGCCTCTTAGGACCCCATCATTTGGCAGAACTCTGCAGCCTGCAGTCTGCAGACAAGCTCTGTGTGTGTGTGTGTGTGTGTGTGTGTGCCTGCAGAATATGTTTCCATTTCTGTACATGTTCATGAAGAAACAATGTTTTTTTGTGTATGTTATTACATTTTTATGTGGGTGTGTGGCTGGAAAAATAGTAACATCAATGAGATATTATGTGTCAAGCATCTCAGGCTTGTTGTTCTGACACACAAAAAAAAAACATTTTATTGCTTCAAATGAAAATAGAGCTGTAGCCACTAATTGATTTGTTCTAAATATAATACTCATGTCTCCACTTAATTATTAAAAAAGTCCACATGTTGACACAACTGTAACAATGAGAAAAGCACGAAGGCAACAATCAATATCATACTGAAGACAAATCAATAAAGTACAACAGTAACCAGGAGACAATTTAGATTTTTACTGCTCCATATATTCATTCTTGTGCTATTAAATTGAAGTGTGAAGTCAAATGTTCTAGTGATTAAAGGGGGGGGGGATCATTGTCAGTCTAATATGTCTTGTATGGTCCAGTTTTCTGATCCAGATGCAGGACTTAATGAGTAGAGCATCAAACTAAATGCTGCAGATGTTTGTTATTTTTCCACAAGAATCAACTGAGGAGTAACTTGATGCTGCTTGATTTGTGTTTGATGCAAAATTTGGTTGCAGGTGTCTGTAGTTTTCTGTCAAGAACAGAAGAGGATGTTCGCTGCAACAACTTACAAAAAATATGTCAATAGACAAAAGAAAAAAAATCTCTCATGACACTTAAATCACCTGCTGCATCTTGCACTTAAAAAGGTGAAATCTCATATGTTTTAATGACAGAGTTTTTTAAAAATCGGGTGGGTGTACAATGCAGCAAATTTAACAAACACAAGGTTTTTGTTTTTTTTTAGGGGGGGACTTGCTAGTTTGGCAGAGCTCTAATAAGAAAAAAAAGTCTTACAGATTCAGTTAGCAGTTTTCTTTGTTGAGCTTTCTTCAAGATGTGTGCACGCTCACATGCAAGGAGTGCTTGATGCATTATTTGTGATATCTGACAAGCAAAATGTACAAATCATCTGCCGTCCTTGGAGGAAGAGAAAAGCTTTTTAGAATATTAAAAACTATACCAACAAAGGTTCTGCAACAAAGACAGAGGATGAACTCTGAAAGATAGAGGAATGTAAATTTGCAAGTTGTAATATAAAAATATGAAAAGTTTACCTCAAAATAAAATCTTGATGCTGCTGCAGCCTATAAAACTAGATTAGTCAACATTTCTGATAAGCAGCTCAACAGTTTTGAGATGTTCAAATTTTCTTGATTGCTTTTGAGTTAACCGTGGGTAAACTGGAAACTTCAGAACCTGTTTTCATCTCTCACAGAAGTCCAAAAAAAGAGCAAAAACATACACAGCCATATTTAGCTGCTTCTGAATTCTTTTAATTGGGTTATTACAGCCAATCTGAAAAGTGAGAAACTTGAAACTTAAACATTCCATTTGGTTTGAGGGATTTTGAATAATGGTCATCTAACCTTAGACCCTCCACATGGTTGGACATGTTCTGTTTGGAGGCTCAGATTAACCCCACCACAGCAATATAAAATGTGCGGGTTGTTAGGGCCAAAGGGGGATTAGGATTAAGTCTTCTGCAGCACATCATAAATAAAATAATGTGGCTCTTTTGTCCTTTAACAACCCTTACCACCAACGTGGGATGATTCGTATTCTGACTGTGCAGGTCATTTAAAGATCAGTGGACAAGAACAAACAGCTCTTTTATCAAGCAAAACCTTCTGTATAACAACATGCATCAGTTTGGACCAACATGTAAACATGGTACTTGTACTGTAAAAGTACAGTGGTGAATGATCATTCATCCAGAAATGTGTTTCCACACATATTCACTATAAGAGTTTTAGGTCAGATTCTTATGAAGTGAAAGAAGCCAATACATCTTAATACTTCTCAGTGCACTAAAACACCAGATGAACATGTACATGCAACAACTGCTGTTGTTTTTTCTACATACTGTACATGTTGTATGGTGTGATAGTTGTCAGAATTTTAACTGCAAAAGACCAAATAAATGATTTTCGGTTTGTGAAGTGTTAGCTTCAGCTAAAGAAAAGATGTGAGGTACAAAAATGCACCAAATCTAAAAGAGCTGCACAAACAGCTTCTTTATCATTTTATCAGCCATGTCATGGAAAAGAGTTTTAAACATCAGCTTCATTTAGAAAGACGATCTTTTAAATGTTTGCAGGACAAGGTTTCAGTGAGTTTTGGGTTGTTTCAAAGTAAAATGCAGAACAACAACATGTTGGATTCTGAGAGCCACCAGCGGTGAAGACACTTTAAAATGCAGGTCTCCTTTCATGTAATGGTTTATACATATGTTTAATATGTAAACATTACTCAGAGAAATTACTGATGATTGAAACTTACCAGACAGGTTGCAAAAGAAGCATCAACTCATGGCAGAAGCCCTGAATGAATTCCAAACTTTTCTGATGAGAGAATGAACTGCAGGTGCAACCACTGAGATCCAACACCTACAGCAACAGAGAGAACTGCCTCTTCTAGAATCACCTGCTCAAGAGAAAAAACACTGAAGAACAAAAAAAAAAAAAAAAACAGGAAGGGGAAAAATCTGGGTTTTAAAAAAGGAGAGAAAAAACAAAAAGCAGAATCACTAGAGCCCAGAATCCTCATGTTGACTTCATTTTTCTTTGTTGTAACATTGTTGAATCTTTCTGCTATCAGTTCATTGTGTCATTTTATCTTTGCTGTTTTTCGTAAATGCAGCATTTAAACTTTTTAAATCTGAACAGAAAAACATTTTTAAAATCTCGTGGGATTTTTAACATTGAATCATTACAGTTGAAAAATAAACTTTAAAACACAAACCAGCATTTCAGACCAGTCGGGCCTAAAATAATGATTTGACACTGTGATTAGACAAGTGCTGCAGCTCGCTTTGATTTCTATAGTTTGATTATAATATGATTTAAGTGCAACCCAGGGGGTGGTGGATATGACATTTAGTGAAAGCTAAATGAAGTGCACTGTTGCACCTTTCAGTCATCCACATCATATTCACACTGTGGCCTAACAGTGCAGGAATGAATCAATAAAACAAATTTAGTACTTCAAGAACTTTGAGTTTATAATTTCGTGGTAGTGATGAAATGTGATTTTCTTGTTACCTTCAGCGACTTCCAGATCTAATTCTGTACATGTGATCCCACAGTAGACTGAAGCTACCAGTTGGGTTTTTTCTGTCACTGTCAGCACTCTTGTTCATCCCGCCTGTGGGCTTTGAGATGTTACTGTGTTCATTGTTTGACTTTCTGCAGGGGCACAAATGCTCTCTCCATTGCTGGTGAGCACTGAAACATGTCTGATCAAACAAATGTTGGCACTTAGGGTGAGAGTAATGTGTGTGTGTGTCCTCTTCCTTTAACAGCTGATTTTTTGCTAACAAACACTGGCATGTGGGCTGTTGACTGTGTGCTTCGTATGTTTGTGCCTGTGAGCATCCACATGTGCTCATGAACCTGCACCCTCAGCAGTTAATGTATGCACGCCATCTCCGTATGCATGAATATGACTCTAAGGAGGTCTTATGTGTGTGTGTGTTTGAGAAAAGTCAACATCATCTTTCAAGTCTTTTTGACTCTGCTCTGTGCTCTCGCCACGTCTGATCCAAGGACTCCTCCTGTAAATCCAGCAAGACTGCCAGCCGTGTGAATAAATGCCAGGTTCACTCTACGTGCCCTTTAACAATCGCCTGTTGGGGCTGCAGCACTGAAGGCCGTGACATATATGAGTGATTCTTCAGCACACCTTTTTTGTGTGCCTGAACTACATGTGCATAGATCTGTATGGCTCATTCTTGTGCAGGCAAAATAATCATGACCTGGACAAGATGAAAAACCTGAAGAGAGACAGAACTGCAGCAGAAAGAACAAAATGTTTAAAGTCATTTTTTAATAAAATGTTTAAATATTTCTCCTTTCTGTGGGGTAAAACATTATGGTCACAATATCCATCTAACCTTCTCACTCCTGTGTCACTCACCAATGACTCAAACAACCGAACAAAAATCTCAGGTGCTTACCAAAAATCCCCCAAACTAGCCAATCCATTTGATCTGACTACATTTATGAGAATTGCTGCAGCCTGAGTATCTTTTCAGAGATGCATGTATGCCTTAGAAGAAATATGGATGCACAACAGTTACACAACTCCTTTTCTGTGTAATCGGGTCTCTGTCTCCAGCTTTCTAGTGTCCCAGTGTCCTTCAGACAGCACCAGTGTAACCTGCTCCCCTCCCCTGGGCCTGGCCCACTGAGGCTGTGAGGCAAAGACAGAGCACCGTGAAATGACAGCATAACCATCTCCTCTGCTGAGCTGCAATCACAGCAACACATTTACTGACAAAACTCTGAGCTCACCGATTTCCCTGTTTGCAGCTTCCAAAAGGATTCACGCTTCCTGCAGCGAGTGCAACTTTTAGACTGAACAAATTATGAACAAAAACGGGCGAAATGTTTTGCAACATCAAAGATCAAGCGTAGTAACAGCAACAATCAATGAGATACCATTATTTATTTATATAATAGTCTGTTAGAATTAGTAAGTTTCCTTAGAATTACAGTTTTATGCATCAGCAGGTTTTTTGTTGTTGTTATGACCCAGCTCAGCCATGGAAAAGGAGGCAACATTAAAAACCCGGAAATAAATTGTGGTTTAAAGGAAAATAAGTTTAACTATTAACTCTTTACTTTTCTCTCAGACATGAAGCTATGTGGTTGACTCATTGCTGCACCCTCAAACAGGTGATCTGGGTTTAAAGAGGTTGACTTTTCCATGACTGGTAAAGCAGGATGAGAGGGAGGGTTCCACCTGGTTAAGGACAGAGTTTACAGCCAATCATAGATGAGGGACTGTACAGCTGTGCCAGTGAATCAGAGACCTGTAAGTGATATACGAAACAAAGAAAACATAGTAAAATGTCTACTGGCTCAACAATCACTTAACTTTTTAAGAGTTGAAAACTAGTTGAAATCTCAGATTTAACCATTTAAATGAATTACAGATGACTATTGTTGAATAATTTAACATTGTGTGGACTAAAATCATTAGCTAATTTTAAATAAAACATAGTATGTCTCAGTTTTTAAGAAATCTTCTCTTCTGTCATTTTTTTGTTAAGTTTAACAAGATTATTTTTCTGAATAATAAGTATTTTTAAAGAAATAGTCAAAAAGATACTTGCCAGATCTCTCCAATCTGTGACCTTTTACACGTTGAAGAGTAAAACAAAGCTTTTATTAGCTCCCCTGAGGCTGCTGAAGTTAGAACCTCACTTATCTGACAGGGTTGACTGTATACTTGCTCAGAGCTGCAATTAAAAAACAGCCTTCATCACACTGATATTTTAAGGATTAGGTTATGAGAGAGAGTGGCATTTTTAGGGTAGATAAGAATATTCTAAAGTTTTTTGGGGTTTTTTTGGAGGGGGGGTATAGGATATACAGTTTTTGAGTTCTGCATTTTTTCTCACTTCAAAACTTTAATCCAGAAATTTGGAATAATGCATTTGTCAAATATAATCTGCAAGATTTTTCAGGTTAAAGAACAATGAAACATAAACATCTCATTAAAATAAACACTGTTACTATAGCAGAACTGTAAAAAAAACAAAAATACAACTTATAGATGTGAGTCATTAAATGTAAGATCTCTTTAATCTACATTTTTGTTTGTTCATGATTTGATAACTGATTATTTTACTGATTTATTTTGTCTTACAGAAACTTGCTGCAGCAGGAGGATCCTGTTAGTGTTAACGAGTCAACTCCTTCCAACTATCTAGGTTTTTATGTTCTTCGAGCAACAGGTCAAAGAGGAAGAGCAACTATTTTCCAGTAAGGTCGATTGATTAGTTCTAGTTATTATTAGTTATTATCTTTTGAATTAGTTTTTTCACCCAAATTTAAAATCAGAAAAGCCAAATGTATTTGTTGTTGTTGCATATCATCTACCCGACCTTTATTCTGAGTATTTGTCTGAAATTTATTATTTGACATGATTAAAGTCATTGAAGGAGATTTTTCATGATATTATTTATGTTGAAAAAGTGAATCTAAATATCGCATGTAGGATTGTGTTGAACTGAAGATTAAATGCAATCCTCATTCAATAAGCAACTTAAATTAGCATTTTATTATTCACTGAAACTGTTTACTGTATAATTGGATTGAACTGATTGTCTATAATTGGCTTTGAATCTGGACATGTTGATGAGAATTGGATTTGTAGTTCCTGTAAACTGCTTTGAAATGATTTTAATGTAAATTTTTGATACATGAATAAACTGAATTTAATTCTAAGAATGTTCAATTATTCCTTAGACAAAATTCAAAAGTAAACATGGAGGTAAACGTGGTGTTAACCTGATTCTAGCTTCAAGCTATAGAATCAGCAGGAACATGGTTTATATTTTTGAGAAGGAAGCCTTAAATAATGAGGAAATGATTGCATCGATATGCTATTTATAATAAAGATACCAGAAGGTATCACAGAAAGAAACACATGGATGGAGAACATACAGGAGGAGGAAAGGATGGAAAAAGAAAAGAATGAGCAAGATGAAAGATGGAAGAGAGAGGAAGCCCCTAATTCGGTAGTGAGGCAGGCAGGCGTGGAAGAAGGGATTTGGACTGAGCTCTGGTCCAGATCCCTGCCTGTTAGACTGACACAGCAACAACCCTGCCACTGGCCTAATCCTCCAAATCACCCCTCCAACACGGGAGCAGAGACAAGCAAGGATTGGAGGGAATCAAATGGATGAGTGAAGAAGGCTGAGAGAAGGAAAGAAGGGATGGACGAGCAGATAACGGAGAGCAGGAGGAAGTTGAGAAAAGATGACAAGATTGGAACTGTAAGCAGAATCAAATGGACAAACGATGAAGGAGAAACTGGGGAAGGAAACAAAATGAATAAAGGGAGGAAGGGGGAAACAACAGAGGGCCAAATTGGCTGAGAGGAATGGAGTGAAGATGGTGAAAGCATAGAGGCAAGCAGGAGGGGGCCGAGGGAGGCTGCTTTGAGCTGGTGTTTCAGCTTCATCCAACAGTGGGTCTGGCTGGCACTAATGAGTGTTTCTGCTCTTGGGTACAGAAACACAGATAGTGTGTGTTGTTGCAGTGAGGGTGAGGAGGTGGCGGAGGGTAAGAGGTGCAGGGTGTTTGGCTGGCATGACTGAACTACACCACCACCACTGGTGCCATCCTTTTTTCTTCCTCCTCTTTCATCCATCTCTTCATTTCTTCTCCCCTCCCTCCCTTGCTCATTAGTATGATTGAATGCCCCCCTCCCTTTTTCGCCTGCTATGCCAGGGTCAGTGAACATGCAGCACATACATCCCTCCTTCCATCTCCCACTATCTTTCTCCCTGCAAAACAGGCTGGAGGCTGGTCTCACTCCCAGCAATCAAGGATCTGGAGGTTGTGGCCTTAAGTAACCCACCTCGAGGTTCTTTTTACAGCCTCCCACAGAAAACTAACGACTTGATTTTGATGCGTTTCTCAGTCTCCTTCTTCCCAGAGGCTGTCCTCCTAAAACCAGTTCCACCATTGATTATGATAGGACGCGAAAAGGAAATCAATGAGCTTTTACCAGTGGCCACAAAAACTTTAGAGTCCATATGAAGCAACACGCTAAAGGTTCTGTATAATCTGACACAATAGAGGAAGAAAATAGTTGTAGAAAAGCAGTCCGCATGACTCGACACAGTCACACACAGAAGCACACTGCCCTTCCCACCCCGTGACAAGGGCCCTCTTTAAAAATTCATTCAGTCAATAATGACCCTTTGCCCTCCCAGTCTCTCCTAGGAGCTCGCATAGCTGCCTCCTCCCACACTGTTCCTCTTTCTCCTTCCTTCTTTCAATCCCTCTGTCTTTTTCCTGATAAACAGCACACACACACACACCCTTCTGAACACTCTCAGAGGCCTATGCCTACACACTCGTCAGTGTCCTCTTGGCCTTAATGTCAGCACCGTAAGGGGAGATGGTCACACTACCTGCATGCTGCAGTTACATACCTCATGCTAATTATTGCAGTGTTTTCTTCTCTGCCAGACTCTGAGGAGGTCTTCCTTTAAAAGATGACTGGAGTAAAGAGTCACCTTGTGACTTCACCAGTGGTTCAACAAATTAGCAGTGCTATCTTGTAGCAAAGCTAGCAGAGATAAATGGCATGGTTTTACAGTCTGTCAGGCTGTGTAGAACTCCTTGGAGATCCTTTCTATTTATCTGATTACTCATACCTCTAGATAACACATCGTAGACCAAAAATTACGAAAATAAATTACATATTTCAAAACACTGAGGGGGGCCCCAAGACCCAGTTGAGAAGCTGCAAATTGGATATAGTCAAACTCTGGGCTGAGAGCCAAGCTGTTTCTTCATAGCAATGTATCAGTGAGTTATTTTGTGTTTCTATCATACTTTAAACTCATTTGGTGGTTATACAGGATACGACTGCTTATCGTGCTTTCACATTCAAATCTGAATACAAAAACTACTTTTAATTGGCTTTGCAAAATGTTCTTTGTAGATACCACATCTTACACATATAAATCCAATCTTTTTCATGTCTGATCACCTCAAATTTTAGTGATTATCAGTGAAAAGGAGACAAATTTGATTAAAAATTAACAAAACAAATGGAAAATATGAGCCCCTGACAGGTGAAAAGAGTAATTTGACTAATTTTGTCATGATGAAACATTCTGCTTGGAAAACCTGTAACTTGGTGTTTACTTGCATGTTCAGCATGTGCAAAAAACAGAGATGGTGTCCAACAGGACCATGAATGACAAAAAACATCTGAAGGCATCAAAGACTCTCTGGTGCTGCATTAATGCATCTAATACATCCCAAAATCCAAAGAAATAATCAAACATTAGACATGTTATCTTTTATCAGAGATCAAAATAAAGCTCTCAGTTTACTGTGGACATGGTTTTCAGCTGCTTTTACCAGGACTGTATAGAGGCTGAATCCCATCCAAAACTAATGTTTGTAATTAATCTCAAAATACCTGTTGTAAAATAATAAAACATATTTTTCATCACTGAAAACCATGCTGTCATTTTCAACCTTCTACAAGTATTAAATCAACAAAGGCAAAAAGCATATGGGAATGCTGACCTAAAAAAGTGCCGTCACCTTTGACTCCACCTGTGTCTGTTCCCATTACCACCCATTACCACCATTCACGGTTTCAAGAAAAGGTCCCTGGTGGCACCCTGTTCCCAATGCACATGGGGGGCAACACTTCCCCTCTCTAACACTCCCTCCTTTCATTCATCCATCATCAGCATGATGCTAAATGGAGCAGAGCACCTCGCTTCTGACCCCTTTCAATGAGCCATGGGGTCTTCCGGGGGTGCAACACTCCTGTGGTTCTTGTGCAGCACAATTTGGATGTACCCATTCACATTGCTAATGTCCTATGGCATTCAGGGTGCATTAAGCCTCTTGAAATAACCTCCATTTACTCTTTCTGTTTAGCTATGCAACTGCATCCTATTACTCTTTTTTTTTGTAATATTTTATCTGTTAGAAAATAAGAATGTATTCCAAACCCTAAAAGTTTATTCATAATCCAAATTGCTCAGATTTCTAATATAACAAAGGTCTTATTAGTCTGAATCGAATACATTTTCTTAATTTCTGTTAGCCTACATTACTAATCATGTTCACATTTACATAACTATTTTTCCCCACTCTTATTGGACTGGAAAAATCCAATCATTTGGCCTGTTGTTCCATTATCCATAAATTGTTTGTGCATCTCTCTCTTAAACACTTCACTCAACCTGTCTACCACCTGTCCATCTCATCATCAAGTCCTCTATTCATCCTGTCACCCATCTATCCCCTTGTCTTCCTGGGTCCATCAGTGCATTTGTTCTCCCATCTATGCCTTTAGCACTTCTGCACTCCCCAGTCCATTATTTCATCCCTTCTTTCCATATCTCTCTTAGACCCTTCAGCTTCTCCATCCATGCTATTTTCTTCCATTCCTTACTTTACCCCTTTACTCCTGTCACTTTTCCAGACTTTTATCATCCAGAAGCTTTCAGACCCTTTCTGACCCACAGAAATGTTCCAGTTTCAGAGCGTCACAATCGAAGTGTTTCTGGCATTTCACATAATGAAACAATTTCTTCAGGGGCTCATATTTGAAGCCTAATTGTAGAAATTTAAAGCTGGAATTTGATATTTCTGTTGCTAATGATTAAAAAATACCAAGTACATATCATTAATCAAAGAAAAGTATCTTTAGATATAAATAAATATCTGGAGGGGATCTTTAAACTTCAAAAGCTGATGGCAAATACATTTTTTTTTATCAAAGAAGCTGCAATAAATTGACAAGTAGATTAATCATTTTTTTATGATAAAGAACTAGCTTCAATATTTCACACTCTTTAAAACAGGAATCTTATTTTTATATTTTCAACCATCACATCTTCTCTTGAACAGATGCTCTGGAACGTTATTACATCCACATATCCATCCATTTTCTATACCTGCTTGTTCCTGCGCTGCACTGTGGAGCTTGCTGCCTCCAGTGGTCACTGAGTAAGAGGGGGGGGTTAAACTCTGGAGAGATGTCCAGTCCATCACAGGAAACACAAGAAAACAAACCAGAATAATCATGTAATGCAAAATTGACAGCAGCGAGATGCTTTATAAAACAGAGTTCACGTGACCCACTCAGAGATTTTGAAGACAGGGGTTGTTTTATTATGACAGCAATCCTTTTTGTTTGGGCTCCTCTTGTTGATTAGCTTGTCAGAATTAAACTCTGTTTCTCCAAACTGATGCCCTTCAAAGACCTATTGTAAGATAATGCAAAAGAAGTGAACCATCCCTTTAAAAAGGCCCTTCCATTAAAAACAGTTTTTCTGAGGTTTCTGTTGAATATTTTAGCTCCACAGGTGTTCTTACCTTCATAGTCGGTGTGAAAACAGGTCAACAACTTCTCTTTCAGTTTTTAATCTCTCAAACTACGCAGGTGGCGATAAAACCCGAGTTTGAACAGCCTGTATTTGTTTCATCAGAGCTCCTTTGCTCGTTAGTATTTATCAGCTCTTGCAGTTGAAGCCACGCCTAGCATGCTGCTGCTAAAAGATGTAGCATAAGACCTAGCAAACAGGAAGAGACTGTTGCCATGCGCAGCAGGGCAGGAAACAGTATACCTTGCTCTCATAGGCTAGTTTGTTAGCCAGTCTGAGTCCAGCAAATTCGAATAATAAATATTAATGAGTTGCAGCCCGAAGCCTGACGGAACCAGCCGAATCTTGACGCAAATAGATTGAAAGGTCTGTTAATCAGTGTTTCCTGATGTTTTTTAGATATAAAATGTTTCATATTACTGGTTAATACTTAAGAAATAACCACAAAGTCCTGAAATTTGCGTGAAATGGCCTCTTTAAACACTTCCTCTAGGTGGTGAGATTCTTGTTGACAAATTGAGTTTTTGTAGCCTTAAATTGAGCTACCACATTATGATTTCCTCTATTTAGGAGAAATTGATTACTTTAGTAATCATCAAAAATTTGGTAATCTTTCGTAACTCTAGACAATATAAAGTCAAAGACTGAGGACAATCATTTGAAAAGTGCACTGACAAATATTATTATTTCTACATAGTATAAAAATAAAATGCTTTGCAGTCCTGGAATCAGCTTTAGTTAAAATAATTCCCTTTCAAGATCAATCACTTCCAGCCAAATACAATTATTTGACAAGCACACTATCAAGCCATTTCAGATGCAGCACCTGGATTCTTCTTCACATCCCTCGATGCACAGAGGAGTCAAAGAGCAAAACAAAGAAACAGCATCATCAGTCTGCAATTGAATCCTCCATTGTAATTCCCTGGTTTTTAATCAAGCCACATAATTAGTGCCTATATTATAGCATTCGTACTCATACCCTAAATTATGATTGCACGGAGAAGCTGTGATTATTTTTCTGGTTCTAACCCTTTCTCTGCCAGCATCATTGTGGCCATAAAGCTCTCAGCAACAGCAGGACATCAGCCCTCATGTCAGGCCATTTCGTACCTTGTTCCATGGGTGTCCACGACAGTTCTTAACAAATGTACCTCTGCAGCACCTCACAGGGTGAGAATAGCACCAGATGAATGTAGCAATCAGTGCTTGCTGGGTATGAAAGAGTCATAGAGGCTGATTGCACTGTGGGAGCCACAAAGCAGTGGCTCCTCAGACTCTCTCCATGCTTGGAATAACAAGCTCCATCGCCCACAGTGTGAAACAACAGACTGCTAATTGGAATCAGCATGCCTCTCCCTGAGCTTATTCTAATATCTGCAGGATGATGGGTTTGTGTTATAGGTAAGGTATGGAGGTGTAGTGCTGCAGCTGTTGTCCGTTTCTGATCTGCGTTTCCCCTTTTGGTGCCTCTTTCTCAGTGTGTTGTGCTGGAACATCCCTCATTTAAAATAAGAAGAAGAACCTATCTCACCCATTTTTCTTTAGTATTCTTCAATATTTCATCTTCAGACATGTCAGTGTAGCATTTCACTGTTCATCTAAGATAACTAATTAAACTAATGAACAGTCAAGTGACTGACAAAGCTTGCCAACTTTGAGTCTAATGTTAAATTTGCACACGATGTGAAATTTGATCTTCAAGCTAAGGTACCTGAACTTTTCCACTTTATAGACAATTCACAAACTCATTGTAGTTAGAGGATGAAATTACTGAGAAGAATAATCCATCAAATTATCCCAGGAGCTGAATTGGAAATTTTGGAGAACTAAATCAATATTTTTGGTCTGTTTTTAAAATGAGAAACTACAAGCAGATTTGAGGTGTGACAGATTGTCCAAATGCCAAATGCACAACATATCACTTAAAAATGAGCTCTTTGCCTAGTGAGAAGACCTTTACTCGATGACCACGGGAGTCCTTCTGCGTACATTCAGTACATTCAGGAGATTAATAAAAAAAGTAACTGATGTAACAACAGTAACTGCAGCAGCATCCATATTTCAATAACTTGGTCATTATGAGCGGTGTTTTTTTATTTCTCTTTGTATGATTGCTGTGTATGTTTGTTTTTGCACAAGTGTGTGATGCTGTATGTTGAATGTGTGCATGTGTAACAGTAAACCAGCTGCTAAGAGCAGACATCACTATTGAATGTTACTGATTTCTCATTACAGTCTTTGGTTATAAATACAACCTGATCCTGCTGTTGAGGAAGGAGAGACGGTGCAAACTGTTCATGTGTTGAGGTGCACACCTACACATCTAAAAATATAAACACACACACCTGCTTCATGCACATACCTGTAGGTGTTCACGGCAAACATGACACATGTTCACATTTCATACAGAATCCACCCTTTGTGTTACAGAGCGCCTGCATCCCCTCTTGTTTTTTTGTGTTTTTTTTTTTTTCCAATCTCCCTTCCTTTCACCTCACCCCTATTTAATTAAAGCATGCAGTAAGTGTGAAATTAACTCTCTCCTGCACCAGGCCTGACAGCTCTGAGTGGGAGGAGGGAGAATCAGACGCCTTTGTCTCCACACATAATTAGAGAGATGGAGAGAAAGAGATGGGAAGACAGAGAAAGAAAGAGGGCCAGTTGGTCCACCAACAGCAAGATGGAAGAGATAAAAGAACGACAGGCTGAGGAGCGAGAGATAAGAATACAAAGTGTGGAGGGAAAATGATGAAGTAAGATGGAGAGGAGGATCAAGGCGAGAAGAGATTCTTGGGATAAGAAAGGTTGTAGGGTTAGAGATGGGAAAGGCAACGACAGAAAGAAAGCATGTGGGGGAATGTGGTGCAGTCATTACCACCTGTAAAAAAAGCTCATGCCTGAGGATAATTTAACAATCTGCAGTCGCACTGCCTCACACTCAGAATGACAAGAAAAGGAAACCACAGAGAAGAAGAACTGAGCGGAAGAAGCAAGAGGCAGCAGAGTAGCACCAGCCTTGATAGATGGTACAATTTGGAGAAGGAGAGCGGCAGGGAGTCTTATGAGTTTAAGAATTGATGAAGACAAAATGGGTCTGGATGGCTGGGGTAATAACTTGTGGGGCTCGGTGCCGGTCCTTATGGGCCGTGTCCCCGGCTCTGTCCGCCTCTGAAAAGGCAGTTTCCATTCCTTTCACCATTGAGCTGAGCCAGACCACTGCAGCTGGTGTGAGAACAAGGAGAAGCATCGTGTAAGTTTAAAGTAACAGGAATCTTATCAGCTGCAGCACTGAGACCAGAACTCAGGTCCAGTTGTATATGAACTCTTCCTCTGGTATAGAGACGTAAACACATGAATGACACTGTAGATAAATATATTTATATCAATAAACAATGAATATCAAAGATGCAGAAATAAAATCTTTGATCTCTTTCTGAGATGTTGGGTGAATTTACGAAGCAAGACTTTTTCTGACATATCAACCTTTAAACTAGCTGGATGATAATATTTTATTTTACACTGAATCTTCTTATTATTATGTTCAGCAGACTTTAGACTATTTTTTGTAGATTATAACTTCTGGAATATCATAAAATTGCCTGTACACTGTCTGATTATGATTCACTGCCTACTTTAAATCTTTTAATACCTTTATCAGGTAAGTCTGAAGTAACTGAAAGAGCTCAGAGAGACTGACGGGGAGGTGATTTTAACCAGCTGGTAAGATGTTCAGAAAACTTTCAGATATATTCAAGCTTCCTTCTAATCAATTCTCTCATTTAAATCTGACAAACATGGAATATTTAATTCATTATTTCCAAAAGAAGGCAAGTAACTTAGAACAAAGATGGATACATACATCAATGTTTGCATTTATTGGTAAGAAGAAGAAAAAAAGTCTCACGTTTTGTCTGTAATTCTTCTTTATTCTACCAGAAATGTACCCATGATGCAGATATGCATCCTTAGAAATGAATATAAAGAAACTGGTCCTCTCAGCTTAGAGAAAAAAGCAGAAAAGTTATTATGTTTTCAAAGTTGTAAGTTTACATGTAATACAATGTCAAACAGATGATTAAAAACTGCAATAGTCAGCTGTGGCGACGTTACGCAACATGATATTGAAAAAAAAAATCCGACCTCGGGAGGTTTTTATTTTCTTACTGAGAAGTCCTGAATCAGTCTCGTAAAATCAGGTTTGCACTGAATCACTTTCAATGGACACCAGAAACAGGTGATTCAGTCTGTTTTGGCTCATGGTGGAACTCTATTTATAACTAGACCCAGTTCTAAAACAGATCGCTCCCCGCTGATATAAGTTACAGTCATGAATAGTTGGAGCTCCTTGCCAGCACCTGGAAACTTACTGTAGTTTCATTCCTTGAAAAGTTTTTGTCCTTGTTGTCCTCGCTGTCTTTATTAAATGAGCTTAATTTCAGCTGTTGTCTGACACCATCTCACCTGCTAAAACTGAAAACTAGTTGGTCGAGTGCGCAGCTCCTTCATGTTGGTTCGATCAAAAATCCACAAGTTGAATTTCTTAGTGATAATTCTAATAAAGAACGTATTCTGATGTTTATCTTTTTGAAATTAGTCACATGTGTATGTTTGTTCTGACACGTTTCAGGTCTCATGTTTCATTGTCTTATGCCAATAAGTTCACGTGTTTGATATTTTTATCTCAGCTGGCAGGATTCAAGCTGTAGGACCAGATTTAATCTGAACTTAGCCAAATAATGTCAAAGTATAAACTTTGGTTAATTGTAACAACTTGCAGACAAGGAAAGATTTTAGTAGAGAACTGAACCAGGTCATTTTTTTTCTTCACAATATATTATGTTAACAGCAGATTAATATGGCTGGCTGTGGAAAAATGTGCGACCAAAAAGATTTTCAATTCTAATAGAACTGGCGTCCTACATTTACATCAGGTACTAACATTATTTGGTATTTTGCTCCGGCTCTTTAGTAACTTTTCAGCTGCACTTTGTTAAAGTACAAATAGCTAAACAGATGTTTCTTAATTTGACACTGAAAGTAAAGTAACTTGTGCACTTCATCATCTGTTGAACATGAATTTGATAAACATATTAAAACAAACAAAAGACCGTGTCCATTAACATTTTAAGGGCTGTGATCTCGTCATTGTGTTGAAAAGCAAACCAGAGTCTTTTGTAAAGTATAAAAACACAGTGTCTGTAAACAAAATAACATTTAGGAGGTTTTTGCATTCTCTTGTCTATATTCTGATATATAATTTCAGAAATGTAGAAATAATTTTTTGTTTGTTTTTTTCATATTATTTTCTAATTTAAAGATTTAGGTACTGAACGGTTACCTTTTGGGTACATTACAGTCTGCGTCCAGGATTTGGTTCTTGTGCTGTGTCTGTATCAGTACTGTCGCCCTAAATACACAAGATATCTGCAGGTGATACAGCAACACAATTGTTATGATTTAGACAGAATAGGGGCACACCTTGCATTTGGTTGACACACACAAAGTGTTTTGCCAATCTTTCTCTGGGAGCTGCAGGATAAAAGTGGGAGGAATGAATGTCATGTGGTGGCAGGGAGGGAAAGCAGAGAGAAAGAGAAGATGTCAATGGTAATCCCAAGTGGATATCTCACCCCTGAGGGCATCCTACCCTGCGGCTAGAGAAAGAGACACCTTCACACTGTTGTGCTAGTGGAGTAACACAATCAACAAGCAGCTCAACTATTCAGCACAGGATCTGCTGCCTAAAGCCTGGAACATAATAGACCTGAAGATTACTGACATGTGTAAACACTAGACATCATGCACATCACAGAGTCCACGAAAAGACACTTTTTTCAGTCAACGTGAAGCAAAATGTTAAATTATGAAACTGAAATGATATTGCAGACACACTGCTTGACAACCCACAAAATCCCCCCAAAATCTTTACTAATTTACATTTCAGGTTATGAGAAAGAGGCTAAATTGAAGTCTGTAACAGCAAGAATCTGTTGATGTGGAGTCTATTGTATTATGGTCACATGATATTAGATCAAAAATCAGAATGTGTAATTATCTATTTGCATGCAAACTAGGTTCAGCCTCCTAAATAGGTGCATTGTTTTCACCGTAAAGACGACGTGCCATCTGAGTATAAATAATCTCACTACTTTGGCAGTAATATGACAGCTTTTATTGGAAATCATTTTTATGTATGTTATTAGAATCCTTTTTGCTCACAACTTGACAGTTTTATGGAACATTTAATGTCTGTTGTTTATTAATTAACATTTTGGTCCTTTTATTTCAGCATCAATGTTTAAGACTAATGGGAATGCTAATAAACACTCATAATGGGTGTTATGACAGATACTCATCAAACAGAAGGCTCCAAATAATTTAAGATGATGAAAAAGAAAAATTAACCACACAATGAATTTGACCAACTTTTTTTGGGTCTATTCTGAATCAACCACTTAAACTGTCCAAACTATGACAGGGGATGTGTCAAAGTAAAGTGAAGAAAGTCAACTGGTGGCTTGGCTGAACTCTCTGTCACTGATCTCAGTGTCTGTCTGTACAACCTTACAATGCTCCTTCTGTCGTGTTTACAAAAATCCTGGCTCTCAGTGTCAACATCCTCCCAAGTCTTGCCAATAGAGTCCTGTCTAAGCTGTCCATCAAAATACCAGCTTGACCCCGCCCCCTTTCTCCTCCATTAGATGCACACAAACCCCTGGCGGCTCCATGAGACCAGACAACCCTTCTCTGCCCCTGGCTCCGACTATTGACTGGTTCATACGGTAATGGGCGTCTGTCTCCCTTTTGTCTAATTGGCTAAGTGATGGGATTGATCCTCAGATGGTTCTCTAAGTTCATTTGGTGTGGGACCAGCAAGTGGACTGCTCTGCACTGCATGCTGGGAGCTGCTGGGAGCTGTGGAAGACATTCACAGTAATGGCTCTCTAATTGATCAACTGCAGGCAATGGTGGGATGGGCTGGATTTATTAAAGCAGGAAGACATTTGTAGAATGTTGATCAAGACTCATTATATGATGATCAACAGTTTGTTGTTTATTGCTTGATGTGACATTTTTGGGTGAAATCAAAAGTCATGTCTAAAGGGTTTGCTTTTATCTGTCAAGATGGAGTAAAAGAGACCAGCTTCTGAGGTAGAAATGATTCAGATTGTGATCATCTTTTCTTTCCCCATTTTTTATTTCATTCATTAACAAACATTGATTTGTTCCTTTCGGACCTGAAATTCATTCCCAGAAAGTTGAAAGTAGAAAGTTTGTATCTAGTGGTAATGTTGCAGTTCTTTGTGTCCACCCTTGAAAAACATTGTGGCACCAAGAAAACCAAGTTTTAAAGATTTTTAGGAACTATTTTGTCAATTATTTTCCTTGAAACAAATCTTTAATTCTGCAAATACCGTCAGGTTGTTGTATCATTTTTAGTTTCTAAAATCTCCAGGACTGACATTATGCAGGTCAGCCCTGTGCTTGTACCATGTTCTTCTTCAGACATGTCTTTGTAATGTGTGCAGAATGTGCTTTTTCATTGCCTTGTTGAAAAGAACATTAATGTTCCTGGAAAATGTAAGGTCTGTATGCTAACAAATATTGCTCTAAAAGCTCTGCGGACTTCTCAGCATTATTGCTACATCACGGGAATGAAAATGAGCTTTACTAAGAAAACTGTAACAAGCTCATACATCACAGAGCCTGGAAGTTGCTGGTGGATGTTCTGTTTTATCTCTGGAATGGAGCACACAGTGTTCACTTCTTCCAAAGAACATCTGGAATACTGATTGATCTGATACCAGTCAACATGTCCACTGCATGATGGTCCAGATGCCTCAGAGACTAAAGTTGATGCTGCCTCCAGAAAAGAATAACATCAGGTTGGGGTTTGAACACAAGTGGTCTAAATCATGACATCCATTTCTTATGCTCACGTAGTCGTGCTCATGGTCTCAGGGAGCCGGTGCTTGTCTTCAGTAGCCAATGCAAGACAGAGAAACCCACACATGCACAGGATGAACATGCAAACTCCATGTAGAAAGGTACTTGCAGTGAACTGGACTGGACCTTCTTAATACAAGACAAATGTGCAAACAACTGCTCCACCATGTGGCTCTCCATATCATATTTTTAGGACTTGGCAAAGGTTTTCCAAGGTAACCTTTTGTCCAGGTAGTTTTATCAGCTATTGGTGATTGACAGCTCCTGATGCAGAGCTGTCTGAGGGATCAGAGATCACGGCTGTCCAGATTGCTCCCTTGTCATTCACACACTGAATATCCTCCTTCAATGTTTGAATAACATCTCCACAGTGGAAAGAAAAATACACAAGTCCCTTCCAGTCTTTCTTTAGGGAATATTATTATTAAACAGATCAATACATTTTACTCCTTTTCCTCTCATTATATCACCAATCCTAAATGGATTTCATTTTATTAACTTTTGGGTTATATTTACACAATATTTTAAGCATTTTTGCAGTTTCCACATTCCACTTCATCTCAAGCCAAAATAGTGAGTGCAGACTGCTGGCGGCCTGCTTCCTCTGAATCCCGTCCCAGGAGTAATAACACACTTAATTCCATGTCTGAGTTTCACCTTGCTCACTCCCACTTTCCTCCTATTGTTCCTCTGCTTGCTTACACAGAGCAGGCAAGGGGAGATCGAGGTGCAGAGATAATAAGATAGAGTTAGGAACACACAGACGTGCACATGAATCTGCACCCCTGCTAGCATCAGCACAGCACAGTCATTGATTAACACAAGATTAACACCTCTGAGTGCACACACGCCCGTCATCACACGTGCACTTGCCGGCAGCTTGTGCAGCTCTCTGCTTCCAAAGCTATGTGTTATCTTCTGCCCATATGTGTTCCTCAGGGTCCTCCCTGGTCTCTGTAATAGACTGTCACAATCAGAAGCATGCTGGAGGGGCTGCTGGAGCTGGGGGAAGGGTGTGTGTGTGTATGTGAACAGCTTTTATCATGCCATGTCACTCTCCTATAAAACAATTAAATCCAAAATCCTACCCCGCCCAAACGTACTGCAGTGTCCCGCAGTGACTGCGACAGTCACACAGTGACACATCCGTGTGTGTGAGAGTGTGTGTGTATTTGTGAATATGCAGAATGCTGTATCCAATCTACACCAGCTATTATATGTGTTTACGTATGCCTGTCATTAGCTTTCTCCTCGATCAGCCTCATTATGAGTCCCTGACGTGATGTGAAACTCACTATGAATGAGCTTCATTCACTTTCAGGTGAATAAACATCACTAATAAGATCCTTCTTTGTTTGGAGAGCAGGTTGTTGAAAAAGGTTCAGCACCTTGCACCTCACTGACCTGCTGGAGTCATGTATTATGTTGCTCGTTCATCACTCTGGGTATTTGTTATATTTGTGCTTTTCTTTGCTGCTTTAGTTTTAGGTTTTCTGTTCATGTGGTATTTTTCCAGCCGGCTTTTTACCAGCGGATTGAATATTATCTTTGGTTTCTAGACATGTATTGTTAGATTCTCATCAACATTTCCCCCATTTGGTTCACGTTCTTGATACGCTTGAATGAACTTTGTGCATCTGTACAGTTTATGGACAATTATTTTCTTTTCTTTTCAGTTTCTCAAAGTTAAAAATTTTCATTTGACTTCTTTTTACCAACTTTTAAGAGATATATTCAGTGAGAAGTGTCAAACAGAACATATTTCCTCTTTGTTTAGAGTAAAAAATCTTTTGAAATCCTGATTTTTTTTTGTCATCTGTCATTCTACTACTACTGTCATTTAGCAGATGCTTTTATCCAAAGCGACTTACATTGAGAGAACATACAAGCAAGAATTCAAAGAGAAGGAAAAAAATATAAGGAGGCGGACTGTTTGGAGTCCAGTTTAATTCCGACGCTGATACATCAAGTGTATCAATTTTTTTTTTTTTTTTTTTTTTTTTTTTTT
>SSNP01000026.1:724756-752498 GCA_006937955.1 Pachypanchax playfairii
AATTTTTTTTTTTTTTTTTTTTTTTTTTTTGTGAGAGATAAATTCTCAAATCGATATCATAAATCATAAATTACTCCTACATTAAGACTGAAAGTGTTCTTTAAAGAGGTGAGTCTTAAGTCTGCTCTTAAAAGTAGCTGCAGACTCTGAGGATCGGACCGAGTTTGGTAGGTCATTCCACCATCGGGGGACAACAGAGGAGAAGAGTTTGGAACATGATCTCATGCCACGTTGTGGTGGAAGCGCTAGGCGTCTTTCAGCGGCTGAGCGTAGCTGACGCGTGGGAATGTAGGTTTGGATGAAGGAGTGAAGGTAAGTAGGAGCTGTGTGTGTTAGAGTCTGGTAAGCCAGAAGCAGAGCTTTGTATTTGATGCGTGCTGCAACTGGAAGCCAGTGCAGAGAAATGAGCAGCGGAGTGACATGAGCCCTCTTGGGCTGGTTGAAGACCAGACGTGCTGCTGCGTTCTGAATCATCTGCAGAGGTTTAACCGAGGACGCCGGAAGACCGGCCAGCAATGAGTTGCAGTAGTCGATCCGGGACAAGACCAGGGCCTGGACCAGAAGCTGTGTGGTGTGGTCTGTGAGGAAGGCTCTGATTTTCCTGATGTTGTAAAGCGCGAATCGACATGAGCGAGCTACGGAGTTAACCTGCTCTTTGAAGGACAGCTGGTTGTCCAGTATGACACCAAGGTTTCTGGCGGAGGTTTTGGGGAACAGCGTGATGGAGTCAAGCTGCACGCTTATCTGAGGAGGTAAGGAGTTACTGGCAGGACAGACAATGAGGTCAGTTTTGGACAGATTAAGCTGAAGGTGGCGATCCCTCATCCACGCCGAGATATCTGAGAGGCAGGCAGATATCCGCACTGAGACGGATGTATCGTCTGGAGGGAACGAGAGGAGGAGCTGAGTGTCGTCAGCGTAGCAATGGTATGAGAAGCCATGGGAGCGAATGATCTCGCCTAATGAGGTGGTGTATAAAGAGAAGAGGAGAGGACCAAGGACCGAGCCCTGCGGGACACCCGTCGCCAGCTCATGCAGACTGGACATCTGTCCATGCCACGAGACTCTGAAAGATCTTTCCGCAAGGTACGAGGTGAACCACGAGAGGACCGGTCCCGAGATGCCAAGCTTAGATAGCGTCGAGAGGAGAATGAGGTGGTTGACGGTGTCAAAAGCAGCAGACAGGTCAAGGAGTACGAGTACTGAGGAGAGACCAGCCGATCTGGCAACCCGTAGTGACTCTGCAACTGAGAGAAGAGCGGTTTCAGTGGAATGGCCTCGCTTAAAGCCTGATTGATAAGGATCAAGTAGGTCGTTGTCGTGGAGGAACTGTGAGACTTGAGTGAAAACGGCTCGCTCTAGGATCTTGGACATGAACGGTAGGAGCGAGACTGGCCGGTAGTTTCCTACCTGGGCCGGGTCGAGCGACATTCTGGCAAACCTTTCTGCACCCCCCTGTCTCCGCGCGCTTCATGTGTACATCAAGTCTAACCTGTAGGCCTAATAACACCATTAATATTAGTGAAGTCCTTCTTTTCACCTTTCAGGAAACCTTTGAACGATCATGCGCTGATGTTTGAGTGATTATTAATGTGAAGCAAACATGATAAAATCTTGTTGGAGCTGATTCTCCTGTCTTTATTCAGACAGTGGTAGCTTGTGAGTATTTTATGAAGCAGTAATACACTGAATATCCCCATAAAGCCTGTTTTCCCTTCTTGTAGAACCCCTTTGAATTTTTTCACAAACATAAATTGTAGCAAAGTTGAGGTCATTTAAGAACTTGCATATAACGTGTCACCAGCAACAGACTATTTCTAAACCTGTTTTTAAACAGTTAAAAACATTTTTTTTTTATTTCATTTTGAAATAATCTCTGAACTGTACAGACATTGTTGTATTTTACTCATGTCATATGACAAAGAAGAATGGAATGTATCACTTCACCAAACTGAAATATGTTGTTTCTTTACATTAAGGTTTATTTCCATCATATTAAATGTTTTAAAGTCCATTAAAATCATGTCTGCTAGAACTTTTTTATTTCACATGTGAAAACTTGGATGAAAAGGATTAACTTAGACATTTATAAGAAGCCATTCACTGGGTTGGAGTATCTGATTTGTGTTCAGTATATTATGTAAATAGCATTTAAAGCTGTTAGGATTGCATCTGGTTGTGTGCTTGATTTTGCAATGATGTTGATATATTTAAAACTACGAGCTTGGTGCATCACCAAACACAACGTTCCACCTTAGAATTAGTTAAGTGAGATCTTCTAAAGTTACACTGAAAATTTTAGAACCGGTGCAGACGTCTGGTCCCCTGTATAGGTAACCAACAGCAATAACAAACTCAGAGAGGCCCCACCATGTTTTATTATCACCTGAAATGTTCAACCTGAAGGGTGAGGGGTTTCTGCATGGGGGGGGAGGTGTGGAAGCAGTGCAGAGATAAGGTGTACAGAGAGTGTGTGAGGAGAAGATTGTGAAAAAAGGGTGAAGGGGAGCCAAAATAGGAGACATGGTGAAGCAGAGTGATATGTCGTCACAGAAGGGGAAAAATAGGTTAATCCATTTAAAGTGTTGTATATGATCCCATAAGCCATACAGCAATGATAATATCTCTACAATACTGCATAAACCCTTCAGGCAACATCATTCTAACAGCACACAATTACCCTTTAGAATATATTGTCAAAGTCATGTGGTAGCTTGTAACTGTCTTCTCATAATGTCTTACATTTTGACAATATGTAAGTACCTACTGAGGTCAGCATGAACAAAAGATCATGAGACTGGAGCATTAAGATAATTAGATTAAAAGCCCTGTAATGGCTTTTGTTTAGGTTAAAATTATCCTAATGGTTGCTCACAGTAGCACAAATAGCTGCAGCACTGATTAAAAAAAGTCATGTGTGATTTCCCAAGACAAGGTGAAGTGATGAGGGTTAATGGTTACCTGAAGTGGGTCCTGCTTGCCAGGACTCAAACTGCAGACAGCAACAAGAGAAGCAGTGCTATAGGTCATTACTGTGAGACAGACCGTAGCTGGTTCCTATGTGTTTAATGGACGTAAAGGTGTTTGGACCATTAGGCTGCTTCTTTACAGCCATTTGGTCATCCAAAGAAACTCCTACAACATCCGAACATCGCACATCATTATGGCCTTGGCCGAACCGAGCGTGAGCATGTGCAGGCGTGTGTAGAAGTGTACGCTTCAAGAAAACGGAGGTTAGCTCCGGGTCGATGATAGAATCTGCAAATGGACACCGCCTTTTGCAGCAGGACAAGTCATTTTAGCAGCCTAATGGAATTTTACAGCAATGGAATACAGTGTAGAGGGAGATATCACTTTGTGCAATAGGAAGCTTCACGTGCTGTAGTGAATCCTGATATTTCTATTTATTCACTCCTGCTGGAAGATGAAACTTATTTTCAGTAGAGGTTAGTTGAGATTGCCAATATCTCAAGCAGAGTTCACTGAGAGACCAAAAATTATTCCCTAAAATACAGACCAGAGCAGGTTTTAGGGAGCAGAACAAACTCATTGACTAAAGAGAAATTTCCTTGCTGTTTACAGCTTGTCAAGCACCACAGTATGAATACTCATGTCTCAAATAGCTAATTTATGACCACTTTTCGCTTCCAAGTCTTGCTTTTAGTAAGTGAAGCTTGTAAAGAAGAAGGAGAAGAAAAAAAGCTTCATTAAATCATCTGCCGTTAGTCACTTTGTGTGTGTTGTTAACACAAGCTTTTGCAGGGGAAGTTTATGTGTATTTACTGACCATGTGAATTTTTAAGGGGGGATTCAAGAGAGTGGATCAATAGCTCTTCTATATACAAGTTCTATACTAAATCATTTCACATAATATTGTGACAATGTTGATGATGGATGTCGGGAGCAATGGATGCCAGAAGAAAACAACTGAAATCACAGCCGAGAAATATAAAAACAGAAGAATACAGTTCCTTTTGATTCACTTACTGGTTTGAAGCTGCACATCTGTAGAATTTGCCAGCAAGAAACAATGACACATTTTGGAAAAAAATGGGTCGTAGAACTTTGCGTGTTTTTCAAAAATAGTTTTAAAACATTATGACATGAAAACTTCTCATATAAAATAATTGTTTGATCCATACATCAAATCTAAATCTGCAGCAGTCCTTTATGTACAATGTAAAATCACAATTTTGACATGTTGTGCTTTCCTGCTTGTGCCGATGCAAATATATTGCCAAGATTAACTGTCTTAATTACAATTAATCACAGAAAGGTTTATTTCCATATGAAAAGCTCTACACGCTCCTTACGTGTGCCATTTGGAGCCAGACCTTCCCCTTTTAGGGGGTACGTAATGAGTTGATGTCATTCTTTTGGGAAATCAGAGGCAATTGCAGAATGGATCCAGATAGAGGTGATTAAATTAATTAAAACAAACCATTAAGTGTCCAGAGGGGCTCAGGTTTCACAATATGTGCAATCTAAATGTTGTTCAAAGAGTCGAGTGTCTCAGAAATGGAAGAAAAGACTCTCTTGATTGAAGATTGTGTCATCATCTTTCAGACTGCAGTACAAAATCTGCAACGACATACAGCTAAATATTACAATACTTCTTCCTCTGAAATCTAATTAAACCTTTAATTGAGATCAGTAATTTTTTTTCAGAATATGTTTATATATGTGTATATTTCAGCCATAATCAGTGCTGCAAGTCAAATATCCTTTAATTAACATCTCACATTGGTTTGATGCATTAAAATGTGAAACACTGAAAACCATTTCTCCCATTCATTCCTGAGAAAGTGGTATTTTGTTGCTTGGGTTTGCTAAACAGGGCATCACATCAGGTGGCCAAAGGCAGATCACAGGCTCGGTTCCTGAAGAGGACCAAGAAGCGTAAGTCCTTATCTCCTTAGCAGCAAGCTGCTTTAGACAGGCTATTGAGGAGGGGAAACTGGGTGTAGAGAAGCTGTGCATACAAAACATTTAGCCACAGATAAAGCAGGGAGGAGAAGAGATTTTCCCCTCACTGTTTTTTTTCCAAGTTGCTTCAGAGGCACAAAGCTGAGCTTGTTGAAGTGAAAAAGGTGAGCAATAAACCATAGAAAGGCAATTATTGCTATCCATAGCTGGTTAGGGCATTAATTTTTTTATTTGCATCTGTCTCCTTTAAGGTTGCATCACCAACAAAGTCCATGAACATTCTTGATACTATTCTATACAGAAGAAAAGTTTCTTGCTTTCTCTTTTTGGATTCTGTGTACTGATCTTGTCAAATTAGCAGCATGTCATGTGTTTAGTAAAAATTTGAGTGAGCTGTTATGTCAAAAATACCCTCACAAGTGTGTGGAGTTAAGATGTTTCTAGTCCTAAAAGCAAAATAAAAATTGAAAATTCATTAAATAAATGATTTAGAGATCCTGCACTGACTTGGTCCATCACTGATTCTCTCATTCAAACACTAAAAATTCCAAAAGTTTTTTTGGGTTGGTGGAAAAACTTGTTCAACCCATCCATCATTGCTGGGGAGCCTTCCCTCCTCTGGTAGGACAGCTGTTTGGGCAGTGACACGAGCGTTCCAGCTGTGGCCCTTACATCTGCAGCAGCGTTGGTTTTGACAGGGGCATCTGTGGATTTGTGTAAAACAATTTATAGTAAAGTACAATCTGCTTCTGACAGGCTGAGAGGAACAAAAGGGTCTGAGGGTGGAAGGAGTCTTTGGGTCAAACTGAGTTGATAATCAACTTTGATTTGAATCGCTGATATACTTAACTTACAGAAAAACAGACATTTAAAGTGGCCCTTTTCTGCATTATATTTTATTTTGAAGTTCTGCAATATAAACATCCACTGATTCTAATAAGTATTGGAAGAATAACTTTATAAAGCAGCTCGTCATCACTTCACACTCCTCTCTTTAATTTCAAATTGTAAACTTCACTTGGTTAAGTAAGAAAATACTTCCTGACAGTCTCTAGAATCCAGTGTCCTCATAAAATCCTTTACCTTCACATTTGTCACCACACGAGCTCTACAATGAAGCTGTTTTGAAGGCCCTAAAATATTTTCTCGTTTTTATTTTTACATAAAAAACTGATCCCTCTGTTGTTATGTGTAGTTAATAAATGAAAAGATTATACAGTAGTTATTTAAGAAATGCAGGTTAAAGGAGCCTTAACTGATGTAATTATTTAGAATGACAAATTCTGCTATTTTTCACAAGTTAGCATTATATCCTGAGGTCCAATGACACATTCAAAGTCAGTTAAGATCCCAATACCATGGTACCCTTCACAGCCATGCCTTTACCACTTTGTTCATATCAACTGGTTGGTTAGCAATGAGATTCTTCAGCAGCTCCTCGTCTTTGGGACATGCCTCTTTGGAGATTGGGCTATCATGGAAACACAAATCACACTTGGTAAGCCGTTAAGCACGTTATCACATTGCTGTACAGATGCAGTACCTAAAGTGAAATATTAAGCTGATTGAAAAATGGCGACTTTCAGTTTCAGACATAATATACTGATGTTGATCCTCTACTGAGTCAGCTATGAGCTGTTAGCAAGTATACGCTGTGTTACACTCAATCAACAATGCTGCTGGTTCTGAGATGCCAGCTTCATGTCTGTAAGCTTGCATCACTGCAGAACTTGGATAGTTTGATGGTATCTAAAGGCCGATTGAAGAGTATCTGGTCTTTGTGGTCATATTGTAAAACCATGGTGTGGTTTCAGACAGCTGGTACTAATCTTTCTGTTAGCAAAGTCTTATTGCGACTCATGTGATAAACAGTACCGGTTGGTAAAACACCATATTTCATTTAGAAAAGCTGAATTAATTTAACAGCCAGCTGATGACTGATGGTCGAGACAAACTCACTTTGTAATTTTTTTGTCTAATATCAGCTTGGGAAACTCTGAGCTCCATTGCAGCTTCATTTTGTTCCTGTAGATGGATTCTTCAGGTGAAGTGAGATATGTAACTGCTGACAAGAATTTGTTATTAATGGTAAAAGTCAGTTGAGCAGAAGAGTTTCAAAGTCTTACTTCCAAGGCACAACATCATTTGAAGTTAAAGTTTGAAGAAAATAAAGATGGGGAGGCTGGGTATTTGTTCTCAGAGTTGGAGCTGTGATGTAATAATAAATCTGATTATTTTCCAGATCCAGACATTTAGCTGTTAATCTTTTCCCATACATNTGCACAAGCACAGAATAGATGATTTATTGTATACGTTCCTTATAAAACTCAAACATTTTCAGTCACGGAGGACTACGTCAGCATGTCACGGTGGTCAAAAGGAGAGGAAAAAAGAAAAGGCGAGGCTGTAAACACTGCGAGGGAGAGGAAGGATGAAGTAATTCTGGAGTTCAAACCCACAAACACACCAAAAGAGCCGAGGGGAGGTGAGGATGCTGCTGCTACTCTTCTACTCAACTGCTCCACCCTAGCAAGCCTCTCCTCTCACCTCCCCTGCTGAGAAGTCGGCTTTCATGTTCTTTTCAAAGTCTCAGGTAGTATTACCCAGGGCAACCTTGACAGAGCCTGGGGCAAAGGCAGCAAGAGCGGGCGGAGGGCTCTGCAACACATGTGCACGGTTATTCAAGCATCGATGTTCCCTCTTCATACCCACCCACGCACTGCTTTCACACACACACACTCACAGGCTTTGATTGTCTCAACGCCGTGGCTGTCATTAGGACTCATTAAGGGGGATGGTTTTATTGAAGGCGGTCGTGTTGAGGCATCTGCTGAATTATTCATCTGCTCCTTCCACTGCATTTTCTCTTTCTCACAGAGTTGAGATGCAGGAAGCTGGAGCAGACTGGAGACCGAGATGCAGCCTATATAGGTCACTTCCTCCTCCACTTGCATCTCTCAGAGAAGTGGAACTGGAAGGCTGCAGGGAGGGAGGAGAGACTGAGGCTTATTATAGCAGGCAGACACACACTCTCTCACACACACAGAGGCCACAGCAGATAAAGGCGTATACACCTCTGAGAATAGATTGTCACAGCCATGAATGAAGCTCAGAGTGGATTGAATGTAATGCTAATACACTGTTGAGGGGGCCGATGGATAGACTTTGTGTTCCTTTGTGTGGGCATAACGACCAGTACCCACAGATCTAAAAGAATTGATCACCATTTCATCACATGAGCCCCCACACTGCATGAAACATACAGAATATGCAAGGATTGGACACACACATTTACATTCAGTTTGATCATGTATTCCATCAAATATTCATTACCCACAGTCAGGGTTAAATATGCACAGTCACGTGGCTGCAATACAGAGAAGAAAGAGGAGCTAAATGTTGTTGGTAAATGCACACTGGAGGCTAAAATAATGAAATTGTTATGTTGATTAAGGTTAATTACAGTTAGGGTCTTCTTTTTGTTACTCCAGCAATTATTTTACCAGATTTGCTGTAATGTTGCTTTAGATATTTTCATTGTTTATGAGTGCAGAAGTTCATACTTACATGATGCTCCAACAGCTGTGGTTCAAAAACAGACCTCTAAGCTTTCATTCAGAAAACAAAAAACAATGACATTCATCATGATTTGCAGGAGCAGTTTCTGGGCTCTAGTTCTTGCACGTGCACATGTGCACTCACAGTTTTACAATACAATAAGCTGAAGAGAAGAGATGCAGGGTGAATATACTCTATATACTCTACTCTATATCTTGAATAAGGCATTTATTGCTTAGCACACAAAACAAGTTGTCAAGGGAGAAAGGTTTCAGGTGTGTTTCTGAGGGCCAGTATGCTATTATTAAAAAAAAAAAAAAAAACATTCAGGGCATGCAGAAAAAAAAAACAATTTGAAAATGATAATAAGTTGATGCCAAAACAAACAGAAACTGCAATGTAATGTTTAGTGGGGGACATAAAATGATGGCTGATGATGAAAAAAAGCTTGTCATGGTTATTGTGACTGATCTTAAGAAGAATCTTAGAGTTAATGTGGTGAACCAAAAAAATGTCAACCAACACATCAAGAAAGTTTTCCATAAAAAAAATTAGAAATTGTTTTTAAAAATGTTATTTAATTCATCAATTTTAACCAATCAGATCACTTTCACTCACTTTCTGTTTTTTTTGTTTGTGGTGGCAGGAAGCTGGTGATTGATTCAGCAGTCAGTGGTGAACAGGAGGGATGTACCCTAGACTGGACACCCATCTATTAGAGGGGTAAACACATACACACACAAGTACACACAGATGTGTCTGATGTCCGTTTATATTCTCCAGTTAACCTTTACGTGCATGTGTTCAGAGTGCGGAAAGAAACCAGAGAACACAGAGAAAATGAGCCATTCACATTAAGAACATGCAAACTCTACATGGAATGGTTGTTATTTAAATATCTTTGTCTCTCTGTCTGTCTACTCTACCTCCAAAACCAGATACAGTCAGGTGTGCCTTAGAAATAAAGTGCACTATACAACAGAAGGAGTAAATTAAACCTCAGCTGTTGTAGAGTAAATCTGTCCTGACATAATGAGGCACCAAGACCCACAACTCTGTCTGCCAAACATATCAGGACAGAACAGGCTTAAAAAAAACATGGAACGGTTGCTGCCACTGATATAGAACATGCAATCCTCTTGCTGCAAGACCACAATGCTAAGCACCATATACCATCATGTTGCCCAGATAAATCAACAAAGCCTGTCAGTCACATCTAAACTGTTGGGGATGGAAAGAGATAGGAGCAAATTTTGCCTCAAACTTTGTTTATTTCAATTCCTTATGAATAATATTCTAAAATCAACGAGGATCTTCAAGAAAAAATGGGGAAAACATGGCTGTCAGGAGATTTGTGTGATTTTTGATTGTGATCTATTATCAAAAGGAAATAAATGAGTGACTGAGAAAAATAAAAACCGTAACCACTGATGTGAACCACATGGTTAAAATGCCCAACACTTAGTCAGATCCCTCACCAACTTACAGCAGCCACAAAATTATTTTATAAAGGCTAAGGCTAAGTGAGAAAAAGGACCAGACTTGTAAGAATCTATGCAAATTAATCTCTCACTGTGAGCCCCTTTCAGTAGGTAATAATGAATGACATGGCAGGTCCTGGAAAAAATACTGAGCAATCAACTCGAACCGCCAAAGTTTTGAAAATCCATCATTAATTCACTATGGGTCGAGTGTTCATAGAGCTCTGAGCTGTGGAGCTTCGGTTAAATTGGTTTTAATGGGTCGCATGGCGTGCTGTTCGTGGGCTATTGATTGACAAAGGTAGACGTGTTCAGTTAGTCGCAGGTTAGTTTGCTGGCCAGATTTTGTACCACAAGTTCATCAAAACTTTTTCCACCAACTTACAGGAACAAAAAGCAACAAGTTATGAGACTGAATCAAACATTAAAGGTGATTTTTCAGGCTAGAAAATAAAAGGAGGAACAAAACACTACTAATAGAAATTAACACTGACTTAAAAAGCAAAGTTGAATAAATAAAAACACATTTGTTTGTACATTATCACTAAACTTCTTCCAAAAAAGGCCTTTGTTAGTTGATAAAACTAACATGCATGTTTCACGCAAAATAATTTCATGCATGTGTCCCAACAGTATTGTATGAAATGTCAAGTAGTTACAGCTGACTGTATGTGTTTGTTTAGCTTTTCAGTTTCCACAAAAGCAACATGCAAAGTTTACTAGAAATGTTTGCATTTCACATGAAACAGCTTATTTGACCACAGAGCTGTAAACATTTGCTTATTTTTCAGTTCCATCAAGTGGGCTGTAGTCGTGTTGTGCTTATTTCCAGCCGAGGTGGTGGCTGATGAGGTGGGTGGCTGAGAAACACACACATTTAGGACTTGGAGCCAAAGCTATCTTCTTTCCTTCTACCAGTTGATCATCTGATTTTTATCTTTTTAACTGTGTTTATGGTTCCCGGTTTATTCTACTTTCACCTGCGGTTTTAAACGATTACCAAGGGATGCGGCTATTGAGCGGTCTATACGATGGGCACGGTGATCAAAGCTCTGGGATGCCACAGACTGGCTTTCAGAGTAGAGAAATGACAGGCAAATTCAATGAGAAGACAAGAGTCTGTGTGTGTGTGTGTGTGTGTGTGTGTGTGCACGCTCATGAGTTCACAGGGGCAATATTACAGCAAAGGTTCACTGCTTCTCCTTGTCACCTGGGCTCCTCTGTCCTCACCTGATGTCTTGTCAGCGACCCAAATGTCAAGTGCGTCTGTGCCAGAGTGTGTGTGTGTGGTCAGCTGGGCAGAGAGGAAGACAGATCTGGGTCAAGCAGTTCCCATGAGTGTGTCCGAGCACTCTGCGGTAGATGACATGTCTGATGTGAGCGAATGAGCAGGGAAGAGGGGGTGAAGAACAAGGGGGTGAGTGAGTGTGCAGCATGACAGAAGAACAGCCAGGGGTCAGGGGAGGACAGAAAAACAGCACAAAAACACACAGACACACACAACAAGGAGGCTTAACATGCAGAATGGAGACTGTGTAGTGAAAATCAGGTAAAAGTTACTGTCTACTACAACATTTTTACTCTATTTGTAAAGATAATGACCCTCTTAGTCATGAGATCAGTCAGTAGCTTAGCTTTTATATTAATGCTTATGTTTTATTATAAAATTAGTCAAATCTTAAACTGTAAACAGGTAAATTCTTACTTAAACAATTACCAAAATTTAGAGAAAACTCAACAGCGCTGGAGCCCATTCATCTGTAATGATGAGAACATTTTAATATTTCTTGTTTGTATTAATTTAATCCTTCATATTCCCAGATTCTGATGGACTTTAAGAGTTCTGAACATCTCAGATCAAAGAATAACAATTTCATAAGAATATTTGTGAAATGATTCCTCGCAGAGAACTCTTTTCTTCATGTAATTATGAATGACACACCGAGCTATAAAAATAATACTCAGCAATCAACTGAAATGACCAAAGTTTTGAAAATCCATCATTATTTCACCATGGCTTGGAGCTCTGAGCTGTGCAGTTCTGGATAAATTGGTTTTAATGGATTTCATGGGGTGCCGTTCACTGGCTGTTGATTGACAAAGAGGTTTGAGAGTGGCCATAGCCTCTTCTCTCGTTCTGTCCCCGAGCTATGCACCAGTGATCAAACACATACAGACTGACTGTCTGCATTGCTACAATGCTGGTGACGGGCTCAGCAGTCACTTCAATCATTGGCCAATCAGACTCACATCCAAAACAGGAGACATGAAGTGAAGCAGGAGGATGATTTGCATGCATTTTCATTTAATTCTCCAAGAAAGGGTTGTTGCTGTTGCTTTAAGAGAAGCAGGTCTGTAGTTACTTAAATACTTAATTTAAAAAAAGAACATATTTGTAGTACTTTACATCCAGTGAGGCTCTAAATTCTTTCTTCCCACACAATTACCTACATCAATGCAATGCACAACCTATGACCTGATGTGACTTAATGGAAACTGGCTCTCAATCTCTACTGAGACACCAGGAGAGCATGAGGGTGGGTGTCTGTGACCGGACGTGAGAAATGAGCACAATTACAGCTTTTGAGAGGTAATTATATGTGCGTTGGTAGCAGATAACTAATAAATAACGATGATCCACTCTGGTCTTGTTCTATAATTGAGGAACAATAAGAAGGGAGAAATTAGACGGGCACATCGTGACTGTACTTCATCTGCTGGGTTTCTTTTTTCACTCAATAAGAAAAGATGGTCAGCCACACAATGGTGAATGTTATCAAGGCAGTTACTTGAAGGATGGAGAAAGAAACTGAATGGGAAAGGGTTTGAATGTGACATAAAATATATAAGACACCACATAAAGATCAGGTCTGGTTTAACATGTAAATGTCTGCTCATTGGTTTACACCAATACTGAAAGATTATGAAATCATAATTGAATAATTAAAACATCCTGTACAGTATCTGTGAATTATCATTTAAATAAAACTACTTTCTATGAAGTCTTCAGGGAGAACATTATGCCTGAGTCTGAGAATTTGAAATGAGTAATTTCACCATCTTAAAACTAAATTAAATAAGTAATGAAAAAAAAAAAGAAATTTTGTTTAGGTCATCATTGCATGTTTAACTCTATAGACCTGAATTCTTGAAAGGTCACTCAAAGCCAAGATCCTGATATAGCTGCTCATTAAATGCTATTAAATGTGTCACACTTTTTGGGAAAGTGATGAAACTTTAAGGATTTCCTCTATTTACACATTATTTGAAAGAAAGGCAAATATTAGAATACTGAATATTTAACATAAGAGAGCATCCTAACTAGGATGCTCACTTCTACTACAACTTTAGGCCCACAGGTTAGGAGATTTAAGTTGCCATGAAGCTCATATGATTTAGCATGTAGCCGTCTTACACAACCCTTCATTTATTGATTGATAATTTGCTTCCGAGTCAGGCATTCTCAGAATCTTTTAAAGTAGTTTTAATGAATAGTTTCCAGGATTTCTGAAGGCATTTCTATTATTGTCTTTGCATCTTTCATCAATTTTCTTTATTTATTTTTCATGAAGTTTTTGAACAGATTGATTTTTGTGACAGGTTGGTTCTTTGTTGAGTTTTATGTTGAGTGTTTGCAAAACGCTGGATTCTTCCTTGAGTTTATAAGCTGTGCATGAATGAGTTACATGGCTTAACAAAAAAATAAAAGATCTCAGAAACTTGACTTTAAAAAATTACACACACAATGTACAAAAAATATTTAGAAAGACCCTCAAAAATGATTGAAAACTTTTGATCACGACTATTTTAAAAGATTAAAAGTCTGGCTTCTTGTAAGCAAAATATAAAGAACTGAGGGATGACTCAAGACTTTTGCTCAGTGCTGTACTCAACTTGGTTAAAACTGTGAGCAAGGTCCTACTGGACTGAAAAGGTTTCCTTGCAAACATAGCCCCAAAACAAAGGCTCCTCCTGTAACATCAGTCATGGTTTCATAGTCTCTGCTTGCCCCTTCTCAGAGCAGTTTATCTTCTCCAAAAGCAATGGGATGGTAAATAAGTAGCTTACGGCACACAGAAGCTTTTCCTTGACTACAGTCTGCTTGTCAGTGTTAAGTAGTTATCCTTGCACGCTCCGAGCTAACATCAAAAGTGATGGGACTGTGTTTCATCTGGGCTTCCACTGCTGCAGAGCTAAAAGCCTGAGAATCCACCAACAAAGATCGCTTCTCAGCTCAAGTGCAAGTAGGTTAACAGTTAGCAGTTTTTATGCCAGGACTATTTCCTTGTACTGTAAATCCCTGACTGTTTCACATGGCTCATTTATTTTTAGTTCTCAACAGGCTTTTTGTACTGTAAATTTTCTCCCTTGATACTTCTTTGCACTGAGTGGAGTATGTTTTGTTTGTTTCTGCCATTAAAACAATTCTGAGTCCCCTTTTTTGCTCAGGAATCATTCTGTTAAATATTTGATTTACATGAATCTAGAAGTCATTGCTTCACCATTAGCCCTCCTGAGGACCATCTCCCCTCACAATCCTAAACATACATTTGTTGCTTCTCTCCTCCTACAGGTGCATTCTCCAACTATTCATCACCCTTTCTCTCCCTCGTCTTCCCATCTCCTCTTCCTGCAGAGAAGCAACATATTTGTGAATAATCTTTATTCCAAGAGGTCATATAAATCCTCTCCCATGCAAATGAGTGAAACTCTCAAAGGTAATAATCACAGCTCACACAAACATGCAGACACCCCAGGTGGCTCTATATTGCTTAGCTGACATGAATAAATAATTAAATGAAATCTAATTTTTTTTTTATTTCATTTTCACAGCAGCCAAATCCAATTCTGCCTCCACCCTTTGAGAATGACACCCAGGTGACCCACAGGTGCAATTACCATTTAAGATGTTATACTTGTTTTTTAGTGATGTGCCGTGATTCATGTGGGGAGTGTTACATTCCAGAGTGAGAACAAATACACAGTTTTAGAGAGACCAAATGAGCAGGAAGTTAATGCAGATGGATAGCAAAGTAATCAGTTTAAGACATTATGTCTCCATGGCTTTTCTCTCAAATTATCTCTAAACATTAGATGCAGAAACTTGAATGCAAACCAAGTCTAAAAAGATTTCTGTGTCATCTTCCAGGTGCACAAACTCCCATCGCCTGTTTTTGTTGAGGCAATGTGTTTAGTAAATGCAGGATGCAGAACTCAGCCTTAAAATTGTGATTTAAAAGAGACAAAATTATGATTTAATTTTACAAGTTCCAATCGTTTTCTGGATTTTGATTTAAGAAGTTTTAGGGTTTAGGATTGGTCATTTTCTTTGTGCAGAGAGAGTTATTTTAAGATCAGATTTGTGTTACCATGCAAACATGACTTTGAACACAAATGAATCTGAGAGAAAAACAAATTAAAAGAAAAGAAGAGGGAGAATCAAATGAGAAAGTTTTATGCCGATGGAACCCCAAACAAAGTTGTGTCAAGGTTTAATTTGTTGTCACTTCATACATCTAAAGATAAGCACCCAAATGTGGAAAAGGTACAATTGGTGTAATCGTATCGGTTAAAGTTAACCGATACCATCAACCAAGCAGCTGTGGCTCAGTGGCTAGAGCGGTCATCCTCCCATCTGAAGGTTGGTGGATAAATCCCAGCCTCTACCACCACATGTCGAAGTGTCCTTGGGCAAGACACTGAACCCCATGTTGCCCCCCCGATATGCATATTGGGTTGCATGAGTGTTAGCCCCTCCCCCCTATTTACATATCGGGATGGGTAAATGTAAAAATTGTAGTGTGAAAGCACTTTGAGTGGTCTGAATGACTAGAAAAGTGCTATACAAATACAGGACATTTAATTTTTACATTTTAGTTTTGTACTCATTTTTAATAATATTTTACTTTTTTTTTGTATCTAATTCACCATCATTTGTTGTAACAAGCAGAGAAAAAAATTAAAAATGTCTTCCAATTCACTGCATTTTTTGTGTGTGGTAGAAGTATCTGCATTGGTACTTGGTATCGGTAAGTACTCTGATCCAAGTACTGGTATGTATCTGTTTGAAAAAAGTGGTACTGCTGCATCCCTACCAAATAATAATACAAATAATTACAATGTGTTCTGCAAGCAGTGCAAGGGCTTGACACCATGTCTTCTTATCGTGGACATTAATCGATTGTAAAAAGTAAATAAAGTGCATTTAAACTGCATTAAAAGATGGATGTTATCTATTATTAGGTAAATATAATGACGTGACTTTAATCCAATAAATAACAATAAAAATGGTTAATTAGAACCATATCTACAATTTACAGGCTTCGGGTTCTGATGGGTTTTTTAGCCCAAAAAATGCAACAGAATATACTCAGATTGTCTTCAATAATGTGCCCAAATCTCCACAATGACAATCAATGAATCATAGTTAATGTAATTTGTCCTGGGAAATGCTTTCTGCCAAACTAAAGAGGTGCTTCCATCGATTCATATGCAAATACTGTGTTGTTATGAGCAGACAGACTGATGATTGGGCACGAATCTGCTCCTGGATTCTCTTTGTAAAGAAGGGAGAGCATCCACCTCGGCTTTTTCTACTCCTGTTTATTAGAGTGATCATACATGCAGTGCAAGATGCTACTCTCCCTCGCGTGTCTTCACACACTGGCAGAGGTAAAAGGCTGTTTGTCTATTACAAGCATTAGAAGTTTCCAGATGGGTAAAAATCTGAGATTACCTTTTGGCTCCTTGTATCTCCACCCAGATCCCCGCTCGCAGTAATTGACTGCTGGGTAACAGCAGTTTTGTGTGAGATTGTGTGAGCAGGGTCCCTGATTAGACAAATAGATTCTGCATTCAGCCACAGCACTGCCTGCCCCAACTGAAGCTAATGAAGTGTCCATGCCCCTCCCTCCCACTGTGTGCGAGTGTGTGTGAACATGTGGAAGTGTGATCCCTGAAGTCAAGCTGCAATTAAAAGGCCTGTCAATGTTGTCTGCTTTAACCGAAGCTCGGACTGTCACTATCGACCAACCTCAGCACGCACGGATTCAAAGGAGGAGGGTGTGTGGATAGCAGACGAATGAAGAGCGAGTGACGCAGGAGGACACAAATGACAAAAATCAACATTTGGTAGGTTGTTCACATATTGATTCTAACAATAACTGAGCGTATGAATAAGAATAAATGGAAACTTGAATGAAAAGAAGGTGATGACTGCAGGTATTTTCTGTCGCCCGTTTGTGAATGTGCATCACAGGTTAGTATTTCTAAACACTTTGGATTTACTGCGGCCTTTTAGTCTGGATTGGACAGAAGCACTTCCAGTAAAATCAATAAAACTATTAGAAAGTTAATTCAACAATCAATAGACAGAAAATCAACATCAGTTTTGAGATCTGAGTAATAATTTAAGCTGTTTCTCCCTGAAGCCGTCTGTACCTGTGTGGGCAATTTAAAAAAAACAAAAAACAAAGACACTGGTCAGTGTCAATATACATTTTAAAAAGCAGACTTGTTGTTTATGTGCAAGTGAAAGTGTTAAATCTTCCTCTAGCTGAAAAATACTTCTGTAATCCAGGGTTTAGAAATGAAGCCCAAGTTTAATGACAGTCTCAAGTTTCGGATGTAAATGTAATTATCAAGTAGAAGAAAAACTGAACTTATTACAAGTAAAAACTTTAAAAAAGGTCAGAAAACCTCATAAAACCACTTCAGAGTCACAACGAGTTGAGATAATATAAAAATTGTCTCTTTTTTGTCTAGAATTTGACTTGAATTCCAACTTGTTTAATATTTTGTCTCATTCCTGCACTTAAGCCTAAAACAATCAAATCAACAAAGGCTGACAAATGGGTCCAGTTTATGGATACGTCGTCATTCTTGATTGTTATTATACTCTTAGCTGCCAGGATAAAAACCAAGTAATTAAAAAAAAAAAAAGATGGATTCTCTGGTGCATTTCAGGGTTCCCACATAATTTCGGATGTTTAATTTCTTCATCTTTGAAGACTCAAATGTTTAGATCTTTTTCATTTAGATTTATGAACCATTCCTTTACATTTACAGAACATGTGTGGATGGTGGTCAGGGCTTTATTTTCTGTATCCTTAACAAAAGTACTTGAGTTCACAATCTTTATTCAGATTTATTTTTCTTAAATACATATGTGCAACATTATTTTTTACAGTGACAACTTTACATCCGATGCAGTCTTACACACATCACTCTGTCTCACAGCAGGATGCGGTATTTAAGAGCTCTGGGGACCCTGTTGATGACCAGACGTCCATCGTAGCTGAGTGAAGCAAAGAGCCACGGATCAGCTGATGACCACTCAGCAGCGTACACGCTGTCCTCATGCTCCTCGTAGGTGGACACGATGCTGTCTTTCAGGGGCTCTTTACTTCTGCATTATAGAAACACGTCACACAAAAAGGTCAGATGTGAAGTCCAGATGAGGAGGAATGTTTTATATTTGTTCACATTACAACACGGTTTATTCTGACTTGATTTAATTGTGATAATTTACGCATCTACAATGTTGGATGGTATCCATAGAAACAAGAAGCCACATCAGGTCACTGGACAACATTAGAATCATCAGAAGGCAAAAAGGCTGCAGAAATAAACACTCTAAATTTCTCTGTATTTCTACATATTTTTCACAAGTTAAACTGAAGCATCCCACATGACGAGCTCATTAAAGCATCACGTAACTTCACAAAGTGTGAAAAATGTTGTTAAAATCATAATTTTTCTTAAAAAAAGTACTCCATCTGTTAAAAATTCCAACATCTTGGTCAGTGCAAACACATTACACATTTCTCCCAGTGCTAGCATAACAGGACAATAAATAACAATTAGAAATATGATCCAGCCTTATTGCAAACCCAAATTCCTCTCAAAACCCCATGATGTAAATAGTCCTGAGGGGAAACGGTGATTTAAACATTTGGATTTATTGCACATGTTTTTACACTGACAGTAGCAGCTCCCTCTGGACCGCAGCCTAAAATAAAATCACTCTTAGACGTGTCACTACTGTACATTCAGTGGGAAGGAAACAAACGGAAAAAAGGCACAACTGGGAGCTCTCAAATGATACTAACAAAAATCGGGCTTGGTTTTGTTGTTGTTTGGAGGCTAAAGCATTTGGTAATTAAAGTTTTGGACAGCCAATTTAAAATGCATGGTTTTTTCCGTACATGCCTTGCAGCATTTCCAATTCCTCCATCACCCAAAAGGAGATGTTTGACCTAATACACAGACCATGGCTGTAGATCAAAATAAAATCTCTCTTTGTGTCAACAAAAATAGACTTTTACATTAAATTGGACGTATACAGCGAAACCTCGCTATAGCGGACACTGACGGGACCAGACGTTTTGTCCGTTATGATGGGATTTTCATCCCAGAGGGGTAGGGTGTCTGGGTGTCCTGTCATCTAGGAATGTCTGTAAACCATTGTCACGGACATTTCCTCTGTACATCAGCTTATTTTATGAACTAGCGCATGGTCAAATCCCCTTCTGAATATGTCTCAACTTTGAATAAAATTTAATGGATACTTGTCAGTTTTTATTCTTTTTTTCATTTCGCTCACTGTCGGTTAGCGGGGGTGAATTTTCACTGATTTTATTTTTTGGGTGGACAAAAAGTCCATTGTCCTGAACAGCAGGGTGTCTGCTCCAGAGGGGTTATATAAGTAGTAAAAACGTTTGGTCGGTCCAAATCCTGTCCGTTGGATAGGGGTCTCCGCTCCCAAGGGGTGTCCACAGGGCGGGGTTTCACTGTATTACCTTTTAAAACTTGTTGCTACACATGTTTATATTATATTTATATTTTAGTAACTTATTCAGTCTGATTCGTCAATTAAGTTTTTTTCTGTTTTGCATGTCAGTTCCTTGATTCGAGGTCTGGACTTCTCTGCTTGGATAACATTAGGTTATCTTTCAATTCCTACAAAATGTAATCCTGGTTTTGTTCATTGGCTCTTAAATAATTTTGACTCCAGATGGTTTGACCACAGGAACTGGTGTGTACATTGTGTTGGGTCATGTAGCACATACTGTGCAAGGAGAGGTCAGCAGCTGCAGTCAAAGGGTTAAAAGTAAAGCTGAGTGCTGGTGATTAGGAAGAAGAGTTGATAATTGTGTTTGAGAGTCGGCCATTGAGTGTAAGAGCTGGTAGTTATGGCTGAGAGGGGGAATGGGACCATAATGGATGTTGGACTGTGGCAGGTTTGGACAGCAGTGAGCGGTAACCATTACAGAGGATTTTCCTGCTACTATTAATGCTGCAGAGAAAAAACTCTCTCAAGTGTTTTGACAGAAACACATTTTTTATGTTTTACCTCTTTACTTTTATGTTTCTGAGTGTCAAAGAATATGAGAGTGAAAGTTTAGGCAGTCAGCTTTAATCTTGAGAGAACTATTATCAAATGAACAGTTCAAAATACACAGAATATTTCTGTCTGGTTTTATTTCATAAGACCCCTCATGGCACTGAAGAAGCACAAGAAAGACAAGAAAAGTAGAGTATAAACAGTCTTTCTCCCGTATGATATGATAAGAGCTTGTGTCTGGGATTCCACATCTGAATTATAATAGAACATTTTGAGGCCAAACATTTGAAAATGCTCAAGAAAAATCTTCAAAGGGAATGCAAATAAATGAAATTGCCTCCCTGTCTATATTTTACAGAAGGGTCACCGTCGGATGATATTAGAAACATCAATAACTGGTTCACGTTTTGATCAACTTTAATTTATTTGACTCAGGCGTTTTGTGTGAACATGAAGCTTCAGGAAAAAAAAGCCAAAGAACGGTTGTTTGCATATACAAATAAAATAAAAGTATATTAATTAGTAATCTCACAGTCAGAGGTAATTAAGTACACCCTCATCTATTTCTGATGACGTAACAGTCGATTTTTTTTTCAGTAAGATGAACAAAACCAAATAAAAGGTCACACCAAGTTTATTATTTATTTATGAAAATTATTATATGAGTCTCTCACATTATTCTGAAAGAATTTTGACTCTCTCTTTTTATTATGTTGCTTCAGTTCAATAAGGTTTGCTTCTGCACAGTTCTTTTAAGGTCCAGACACAGCTGTTCAGTCAGTTTTACTTTACGTCTGGACCACTGCAGCATCTTGATTCTTTTATTTTTCAGCCGTTCTATGGCTGAAGTCACTAGCTGTGTTTACATGTGCAAAATGTCTTTAATCCGGTCATTGTTTGGATTAGAATTTGACCGTGTACATGGGCCCTGAATACATATTTCCGATTATAATAAGCGTTTACATGTGCCACACATTTGATCGGGTTAGGTCATTTTCACATGCACAGAACTATTTGAAATACCAGAAACGGACGTAGAAGAAGGAGCAGCACACTTCCGTTGTAAACAAACTTGACTGTGTTCATTTAAAATGGAGTGATACGATCTTGCTCTGAGCGTGCTTTAATTTTTTTCTGGAAACATTTTTACATCTAAACCTCCAGCAACACATCTGTGTCTGAAACTGACTAGTTTTGTTTCATGCAGCTTCTGTAAACGCCAACGTAAGATACGTCAACGCAAACCGTAACAGACATGACCCACATTCAGAATAAGCGTTTACATGTGTAGCGATCGGATTAACTATCGGCATAACCCACCTGTCTCGGTCCGAATGAAATTTTAATCGGAATGAGTGTAAGTAATCTGAATGACATATTTACATGGAGCATTTTTATTCTGATGAGACTTTTAATCCAACTAATTGTGTCCATGTAAACAAAGCTAGCGTCCTGTTGCATAACTTGGTCTATTAACTTTAAACAAACTGAAATTAAATGGCAAAAACTTCATTGTTGAAAATATTTATTCACCTTAGTGTGAATCTTTAATGAAGGATACATTTTTTTTCCTTTTTGCTGGCCAATATTATTATTATTATTATTATTATTATTATTATTATTATTATTATTAGTAGTAGTAGTAGTAGTAGTAGTAATAGTAATAATAATAACAACAAAACTAATGTAAAAAAAAACTTCAGCAGATCAGAAGGCTGATAGCTCTGATAATGTTGCAACTTTTTTCCCCTTTAATGACGAGAAAAATTAATCTGTGCTCAAATAAAACAAAAACATTTTAACGAAAAAAAAGTTTTCTGGTTGTTTTTTTTATGGGAGATTATTTATTCATCAAAACTTTCCCATTTTAGAGCAAAGTCAATGTGATAAAATGAGGAACGATCACTCAAATATCAGCCCCTGCCATCGGTTTCAGATTATCCTGTTTGCTGATGAGGCCAGTGTCAGTCAACAAGCTGAACAGGGTGTTATTTCTGCACATTCTTGATATCAAAGACAATATAAACACAATGTGAGTCCATCTCTGTGAAGGCAGAGTGAACAAAGTTGAACACAGTAGCAAATCCTCCATGAAAGGAATGGAATGAGATGGAATCCTTCAAAAAGATTAATGTGTATTAGTGATGGATGTTTTTCTTTAACTGGCATTAATTTGTAGTTGTTACTCAACCACTTTGTTTATTTTGAAGAAAACGTTACAAATTTAATGATTGTGTTACTTTAATAACTCCTAGTACTAAAAGAATTTTATATTTTGGTTTCGTGGAGATATGAACCAGATGAATCCAGAATCGGCAGGAAGTGTTGGAAACCATTTTTATGAGCTTATCTTACTTGTCTTCGTGGTGGTTCTCCTCCCCCTCACTGAGCTCTTCATCGTCCACCAAGTGTCCGAATGGCTCTGAGGAGATGGACACGATATTGGACAGAATGAGACGGCTGTCGCTGCTGGCTGTCAACACCAGTTGGTCGTGGCTGTGGTTGTAGCGGACGCTCCACACCCTGGGACACACATTATTCATTCAGAATTAGACAACGCAGCAATGTGGAGAAGTGCAATCCCTTTTTTACATTCATGCAAATGACTAAAATTATTCTGAACAAAGCTCTGTGTGGGTGAAGAGCCCTGCAGCAAGCTCTGAAAGCTGTGATAGTTTGTTGACTGTATGTGTGAGCAGACCACACATGCACACGCTCAGCCTCCCACACAAATCCTGCAGAAAATGCAGTGCTCTCACACAGACGTTCACATATCTCTATTTGAGTATTCAGATGCCAGTAATGCGGATTTGGTAGCTTGCAGTCTATATTTGAGCTTAGTTCACATGAGCTGATGATCATTATCAGAAATTCCAGGATCCTCGCTTTATTACTTGTACACTTTTACAACTTTCCCCTCCCTTATTCACTCCATTTTGTCCCTTTTTTCTCCTGTCAACACTGCCTCTCTGACTTCCATTTTTTCTAGACGTTCTTTGTGTGCCTGGGTTTCTTTGTGAGCCCGGGGCGCAGCTCAAAGTGCGGTCCCAGTTCCCTCACAGGGAGGGATTGAGGGATAACCGAGGCTGTTGACAGAAAAATCAGCCGCGGCCACGCCGTTCCCTGCGCTCCACTAATCCGCTTCCCTGCTAAAAAATAGTCCCTAATACCCCCAGCAGCCCCGAGGCCATATCCTGGCTGCGCTCCGACAAATGAGCGCGCACGACAAACACCCACACATGTATGCATCGCACTGAAATCAAATGCTTATGCAGGCGAATACAAACAAGAATATGCTTTACAGAAATGCTAGAATGCACACAAATGCATGTGGCCACACAGATAAAAAAATAAAAGCTTTTGCAAAAACACAGATTAGATGACAGTGAACACACACACTCACATATCTCCCATCAGAAGACATCCCATCTGCTGTAATCTACAGTTATGGATATGTTTGCAAAGCCTGCATCTCCTTTGGAGATAACGTCTGGTCCTGTGTGTGTGTGTGCACACATAGACAACGTGTCTTTGCTCCATAGTCTATGTATGTGTTGGTATCAGGTGTGGAGTGTTGTGCTGCAGCGGGATTCTAGTTTGGCTCATGGAAACACACTGTCTATTCAGCTCACACAAGAGAAGGTGTGTGTGTGTTCCACACCAAAACATCTGCAGCTGATTGTTCAGCTGTTAGCTACGCCTGAAGCTTCAGCAGAAGACAACCTGAAGCTGGACTTGTCTGCAGTCGGCCGCTCTGCTTCAGTCTGTAATGTCAAAACAAGTAGCTGCAGATTTAATGAGTTTATTACCACCTTTTATTACATCAGGAGTAGTCGGGGCATTTCATTACTCAGGATATAAAGCAATTAATATAACAAGAAACCAATTAAAAGTGAAGTGACTGAGTTCACGTCATATTTATTGTTATTGTAAATGAGCTTCATGAATACGCCTGAACATCTATCCTTTAACCTTTACTCCTTATATTAAATCAGTTTGTTAATTATGCAGATATTATATATTGTGAGAAACTTTTATTTAGATAAAAACAGTCAAATTTAGGATCTTAATAAATATCTAAAACACGAGGAGTTTTTTTTCTCTGTTTGAAATATGAAAGTCTGGAATGCAACATTTTTCATAAAAAGTTTCAGCCAGTACATTTGATGTGTAGCAGATCTGAAATGGCGGTCCGAGTCGTGACCGTACAATATGCATACTTCCTCTTTTCTGCAAACACTAAAGAATTATTCAGTTATTTTTTTAATAAGCTCATAAGTTGTTAAACATTTTTCAATGGCTTATACAATTTAAAGGGAAAATGATCTTATTAATATAAAATAAACTAATTCTTTAGACGATTTTCAGTCAGTTTTACTTAAATTAATGCAAAATGTTTTGATGATATGCTAAGAAATTCACAAAAAAGTCCCTGAAACAACCAGGTTTTAAACCAAGAAGCCATAAGATGGAGATGAACTCACAGCAAATTCATCTTCAATCAATAATCAGCATATCCATTTCTACATATGCACTAAATTGGGTTTAGCTGTATCATATAAAGAAGGAACACAGGCTGAATTTTGAAAACACAACCTGTCTAAGGCTGTTATGAAGCAACTCTTTCTTCATCATGCACTAAAATTATCTTTGCAAACGTAGAAAGATTAGAATACCGACTCCGGCAGCAACATGAAAACTAATCATCTCTCATTTATGAACTGTGCCCACCCCAGTCTTAACCTCTGAGGATCCACCCACCAGTGCGAGTGCTCCTCCAGGGTTTTTACAGGTTCCTGGACATTGCGGACATCCCAGAACTTGACCTTGCAGTCGTCTCCACAGCTTGCCAGGTAGTACTGTCGGTTAGGATTAAAGTCCAGGTCACGCACCAGCTGGCCATGAGCGTTCTCTATACAGTAGATCTGACTGGAGAGAGAAAGATAAAAGAGAAAAGTGATTAGAAATGAGTGGGAAGACTGACGGCATGGAGGAAAAGAGATAAGGAGAGAAGGAGATTAGGATAGAGGGAGACGAGGAGAGAAGGGGATATGACAGAGCAAACATGATTCACAGGATCCAAACAAGTGAGAACATTCCTGAGCTAAATCAAAGCTTTTTCTGTATCCGTCTGTCAGTGAAGGCCAAGCTCAATAAAGAAGCCAACACCGGCAGAGTTACATTATAAAGGCGAGCCTCATAACCGAACAGCCTTGAGTTCCTGCTGCACCAAAGCTAACTGGGACATGAGACAGAGAACTTAAGGGACACTCCATGTCATAGATTTATTTTCATCTTATTTCCTCCACCTTTTTATCTCTTATATATCTACAACTTCTTTCCCTAAAAATACACTTAATGCCTTCCCATTAAATCGATTAGTTGTTTGTTTAAGAGTAAGACTTTTTTTTGATAGCGAGTAAAACAATCAAGTCTTTGTGAGCTTTACAAACTTGTGCATTAAAAAGACTAAAAGCTGCATTGATAAATGCATCCATTCCCCTCTGTGATTCAATCTGTTTTAGGCTTATTGCACACAAACTCTACTCTCATCAAACTCATTTCCAGACGCAGCACGCGGCTGTCTTCAGCGGACAACCTCACTCACAAATTCATCCTCGCATCACAATAACACATGGAGGGAAAATTTAACACCTGGTATGTTAAAGAGAAAAAGTAAAAAAAAAAAAAAAGCAGAGAAAAGCTTTTGGATGAGTGAAAAGGTACATGTGCTCTAACACATTTAGAGGTGAGAGGTCATTTGGGGCTGTTCATTGCAGTTTTGTTCCAGACCAAAAAATACCACTTAGCAAATTTGTTGCTAATGAATAAAAGGATGGAAAAATCATATTTTTAACCATCTACATCTTCACTTTCCCTTGTATTAAACATCTTAGTCAAGCACTTTTAAAAGCCAACATTTTTATTAGTCCAAATAGGAGTGTTAAGGTAGAAACCAAGAAAAAGAATAGAAAGAAAAAATCCATATTAGGATTATCCTAAATTTGCAATGTTACGAGTGCTTATAGAGAAAATAAGCTGCTTTACCATCAATATGCATACAGTTATGTGGCTTATGTATTTACATACAGTTAATACCTGCTCATGTGAGAAATATTCTTGCACCTGTTTATAATGATGTTTTTTAAATAATTTTTCTAAACAGCACAAGAAAGCAACAAAGACCTGGTGGTCAGGGGAAGAAAAAAATGGCAGTTAATTAGATCTGGAACTCTGCCTTTACCATAAATGCAGCATGAGTCTGTAGAAAAAGCACTTCTTGTTTTCTTGAAACCATTTCTTCTCCAGGCTAGCCTTGCGCAGCTAAGCTCTGCATTTGCTCAGCAGAGTGGAAAGCTTCAGTGTTATGGCCCAGTTGGATGCCAACAACAGCTAACCAGCAAGCTAGTCACCCTGCTGATTGTGTTAGGCAATTAACATGCTAATTAAAAATCTCATTAAAATAAGGGAGGTATAAGAGAATGACCTGAGGCAGACCGCTGGGCTTTATTTAGGTCAAGACAACTCAGGGACTGTGTTTTCAAGTGTGTATGGGTTCATACAGGCACTACTATTGAACCATTTATTTACCGTTTTCGACAGAAAATGTCAGATAATAAGTAAAATATTAAAAGAGCACCCTGTTTATGGAGTACAAAGAGAATACATTAATCACAGATATAAATTAGCTTGCATTTGCACAAATATTGATCTCAAAAAGCCATCACAGCCTTGTTATATGGTTTTTGTTCGATAGAAGAATATGGTTCTAAACTTGAGGTGTGGCAGAGTCATAAATTATTCACTAATGTTGCTATTTTACTGAACATAAACTACACTGCATCTTTACTGGAGAAAAATTAGACTTGCAACCTTAAAATTAGAACAATGCTGGAATATGTTTAAAATGTGAATTGAAAAAAATGAACACAAACCAGATGTGTAAGAGACTACAGCAAGGATTGTCTGTCCAAGTAACTAAATCCAACATTTTTAGATTTTGATATTAATTACAAACTGTTGGCCTTTGATTGCTGATACTGCTCAAATTCATAGTGATGATATTTTATGATTGTGCACAATGAGATAAGTTGGTTTCACATTTCTAGACGTTAGTGATTGTCTGGCAAACACCTCTGGGGAGCACTGCTGTACATCATTAACACTAATGCACCAGTGATTGATGAATCACTGGTGCATTAGCATCATTGATGAACATCAATCTGTACCATCACAACTGAGTTACTTCAGCAAACAGGAAACTTTTGCTTCTAGAAGTTAGAATTTCTTTTAGAACAAGTTAAATGTTTTTATTTTTTTAATGAAAATTTGTTTCGAAATCAAAATTGCCTGGAGTTGGTCACTTGGTGTAACTCATTAACAAAGCAAGTAGGTCTCTTTTATAAAAAAAAAAAAAAAAAAAAAAAAAAAA
>SSNP01000026.1:752508-888374 GCA_006937955.1 Pachypanchax playfairii
TTTTAAAAAAAAAAAAAAAAAAAAAAAAAAAAACTGACCAAGAACCCCACAGAAAATGACACAACTTTATATGTGACCTATTGGGATTTGCTGGAAGGATGACCGTGTCAGCAGCTCTTCATCAATCAGGTCTTCATGGTAAAGCAGTTTGACAGATGCCACTCTGAACAAAAGATGTATGACAGCCTGTTTGGACATTGGCAAAATGCAAACAAAGGAGTCTGAGAGCACAAGAAATATGATCCTTTGATCTGACTGTCCAGAAACGGAACAGTTAGCTCCAACCTGACTGTGCCACATAAACATGGTGCATCAGGACAATAAAACCAAAACTAAAAGTGCATCATTCTATGTAATATGTGAAAGAAATTGTTGTCACTTAAGCTGATATATTTAGTAGCACCCTTCTAATAAATTCTTCGTAGAGTTTTTTTATTTTTTTGAATGTCCGCAGTCTTAAAGATGCAGATCTGCTGATAGGAATAACATTTTCAAGGAAGCTCTTATTGAACAGCATTCTAATCCAAGTTGACTTGGAACTTTTTGTGAACTTCAATTTCACTCAAAATTGCAATTCCGTGTGTAATTTTGAGCTGGGGCCCATGATTTATTTAAACTGCCCCTCCCTCCTTCAAGTGTGGCTCAGAGGTAAAAGGCGTGACCTTTGGCTGTAGGGCTGCTGATGTTCAACCCGGCCCGCTGTGGAATGGGACGCACCCGCCGCGTGAAAAGGAAATGGAGCAGGAAATTGGGTTAGTTTCGCTCGTTCCCCTTCTTGTGTCTCTGAGCAATCCCCTCCGAGCACGCGCTCACACACAGAGGCACGCATAAACTCCCTCGCCCCTGGCTAATAGTGGAGAGACCTGGGACCTCATGTATGTGTGCCAGTGTGTGTTTACGTTTGTTTGAGTGCAAAGGATTAGAGTTGTGGTCGGCCTAAGCCACCAAACACTCAATCTAAAGTCATCCATCCAGCTAGAGAGTGTGTGATGGGGGTCTGATGAGGGGACATGGGACCTATTACACACACTGTTGGGTGCATGAAGATAAAAACATAAAACTGGGGAAACACACACACCAAATGCTATTTCTTTGTGCAAATAGAGAAAAAGATAAAGGTGAGAAGACAGGAAGTTACAAAGGTAGACAGGAAGGTGCACATTTGGCCATCACACACAACCTCCTAACTTAGTCTGGATGATAAATCTCTCTGCTGAGGGAATTGACTGGAACACAGAAGCTCACGGAAACACACAAACTCCCTGTTGAGCACACACACACTACTCTGTTTCTATGACAACCGACCTAGGAGGGGAGGGGGAAAAAGAAAAATTGAAAGAGGAGAGCAATCATTTCATCGCTGATCAAAATTAAAGCCTGGCTTTGAGATGGAGAAGGCAGAAAAAGACAGATGGGAGAGAGAAAGGTGGGCAGACAGGTAGAAGGAAGAAAGACGACGATGGCGGAGAGTCTGCTCATGCATTGAAGTAATTGATCACACATAAAGCAGCATATACAGCGTCATAGAAAAATTAAAGTATACTCTTTCAGTTCAATAAGTTTTTACATTTCAGGACATAAGAATAAATCATCTGGTTCTCACTGGGTCTTAAAATAAGATTAATGTAACCTCAGAAAAATAACACATGGCATAATACATAGATTGTTCTAATAAATTAATATAAAGTAAAATGCAGAAACAAAGTGGGAAAAGATCCACCTTTACTGTTTTCATGGAAATTAAAATGGTGAGTCAGTAGGTTTCCTGGTAAAGAACATTCAGGTGTATGTTTACCTGAATGCAGAAAAAAGAAGAAACAACATCAGTGATTAAGTTAGATATGTTTTTGAGTAGTTATAAGGTAATTTCCAAATACTGCAGCACATCATTTTCCTCTGATAATGATTATTTGCAGGCAGAAAGCATTCAAGATCGTTACCAGTCTTCACAGGAGTGGACATTCCTGTGCTTACACTCCAAGGTAAAAGCGTGAAATTACAAAAACACCAAAAGCTACATCTCAGACGCCATAAGCATCACTTATCGTGATAAACGTTAAAGTCAATGACAGTACAAGTACAGAACAACTGAACGAGCATGGCTTGTTTGGAAAGGTTGTAGAAGTACACTGCTTCTTTAAAAAAAATGGTAACAGGGTTTACAATGTTGCTTCTGAACAAACCACAGGTCTTCTCAAACAATAACCTTCAGACAAATGAGACAAAAGTAGAGATTTTTTTACCATTAATGCACAGAAAGACAAATACATGGTATAGGTACACCTCCCACCAGCCGTCAGCATGGTGGCAGAGGGGTGATGATTTGGGCTTATTTTTTCAGCTACAGGATCTGGACACCTTGCAGTTATTGAGTTAACCATAAACTCTTTATCCCAAAGTATTCTATAGTATAATGTGATGTCCAAATAACAGCTTTAACCAAACTGGATAATGCATCTTGCCAATGATCCAAAACACAGCAGCAAATCTACAACAGAATGAATGAAAAAGAAAGATTCCTGGTGCAATGAGTCATGTTAAATCTGAGATCTCAATCTGGTTGAAAGGCTGTGGTGACATCTTAAAAGAACTAAACCAGTGCTGCAAAAACCATTTTCACTTCTTTTTAGTAAATTGTAAAATAATAGAATAAATATTGCACCGATGCTCCTCCGAAGTTGCATTTAATGCAAAAAACCAAAGTGAACCTACATTTCTTGTGTAATTTTTGGCAGCATTTTCTGTGAGATTTCAGCAGGTCTGTCAAGCTTTTGATTTCTCCAGATGTTGAAGTGATGTCTATAAATGTTGCAGCCAGAAGTGCACAGTGTTTGATTGGTGGAGTTTTTTTCTTAAGCCTTCAAATACATGAGAGAAAAAATATAAAGAGTAGATTAAAGAGTAAGTGTACATGTGCTAATCTGAAATGTTATGTCTGAATAACTTGCTCACAGTAAAGCAATTATATGTTGTTGTTTGTTTTCTCCCCCAAGGTCAATAATAGAAGATCCTTAATGTTGTGTATTTTTCTTTATTTGATGTTTACATGAAATCTAACCTGCTCGATACAGTTAGACTTTAATGTTTTGGGGGCACTTTGATGTTGGTAGAAATTCCAGCTCTTTGTCTGGTGTTGCTTCTGGTGAATTTATAGATTCAATATACCACAAGATGTAACCATGGGAACAGTAATCACAGCGCACCTGGACGTTTTTAAATCAATGTATTTTGTACTCATTTTGCAGTGAGGGATTGACATAATGTTACTTTGTCCTGAACCTGACGCGGAACCAGCCTGTGGTTGTTTCTCCTGCTGTATCATTGTAGAGTGGCGAACACTCCCAGCAGTGGTGTTCTGCCGTAATATGTCTCAGTTTTTTAGGAGCACAGAAGCCAAATAAATGCGGAAGTCCGTATGGCTGGAGAGACTATCGGGCCGAACCATTTGATTGGTTGATGTTTTTAGAGCAGTACGGGAGAACCACTTAATTTTTTTTTCGTTTTTTTTTTAATCTTCACAACATATTTTTATCCATGCTGTGTTAAAATGTTTTTAATGGGCATGAAAAAAAAAACATGTTAAGCTAATTTGTTATGCAAATTAAGGATAGCAGCTTTAACTGAATAAGAAAGTGTCTCCAAACATTTGACTATAAAATCATTATTTAAAGCTAATCAGTGGCTTTAATGTCACATTTGTCATAATGTGAATAGACCCAAACACAGGGAGCTTGATGAAGCAACAAAAAAATATACTTAAATGAAAATACAAAAGCTGACATAGCAGGAAAACAACTTACACAGAATAGGGTTCAATGCTGAGTGCAATGGATACAACCAGACCAAACAGGAGAATCTGACAACTACCTGAGAAACCAGGGAGAACATATCTCCTGAGAGGTTGATTACTGAGTGAGTGCAGACAGAAAGGCTAATTCACCAGATTATTATCAGCTGTGGCAACAAAAGTGAGCTGAGAAGCTGAGGAAAACCATGAACTGTGACACAGGAGGAAAAAAACCCCATTAGACTCAAACTCATTACACAAGACAGATACTAACATAAAATGTCAAACTCTGGACTCAACATGACAAAAGGTATAACAATAAGTAAGGAACCTGCAGTAAAACAGATCACAGGAAAATGATTCAAATAAAACCAGGAGCTCTGACAATAGATCTAAACTGGGAACTAACCCTGTAGAATATCTAAACAAAGACATAATCCTAAAGAAAAAACTACAATTACTGAGAAAGAAACACAACACAAAAATACCCTAAATTTCAGAATACCAAGTGAATAAAAAGAAATGATAAACTCTGTTTTCTCCATCAGACATTCAGGCTAAATGTGTTTTGAACCACATTTTTTTCTTGGGTCTTTGGTGATTACATAATGTGAGTCCATAGACAAACAAATTAGTGTAATTATAGCCTTAAAGACCATTATTAGTTCATCATCTTGCGTGATCAAAAGACGTGTGCAATGTTAATTTGGTCATCTGTACCATTTCACAAGAATCCTAGATCCTTCTGCAGCCAATCGCATGCAGCCCTGTTACCTTGCATGAAATGATAAGTTAAAAAATACAGAATTCAAGATTCAGATACACTGAGAAGGTCTTAGACTTTTACTTTTTTTTTGCCTGTGAATTTGTGAATTGGATTTCTGCACTGGATTGTATAAAATGCAATACCAGCAAAACCATATGATTTTGTTTTTATTTTGTTATAAAATGGCAGAAATGTTTAACTCTGAGCCCCAAACACACAAAGGATTAAGCGCTTCAGCTAAGAAGCAGATGAAATATTAATACTTTTTGCTATCTGTAAGCACAAACCATTCCAAACCTAATAATTAAGACTTATGTGAAACAAATAAATGTGTCACTCTTGTCGTTAATATAAATGTATTATTCTTCACCTTTATTCTTTCACTTCAGGAGGTGCCCGAGGTCTTGATCACACTACTGTGAGAGTCACAGTGTGATCCCTTCTTCATAGCTTCAGATGGGATGAGGGTCTTCGAGCAAATGAAAAGGTTATAGATGATCGATTTGACAGTATCAGGGTTCAGAAGGTCACTGTCAAATCAAAAGCGGGATATGGAAATCTGTGGTTTTCAACAAAACAGCTGATGTTTTAGAATAATACTTCATTGGATTTTGAAATATGACAATTTTAATACAAAACACGTTTGAATAATAAAGTTATATTTCAATAAAATATGGGGACTCTGCTTTTGAATGATGCATATCGTATCGTTATGGCACATTGCTGAAAGTGTGGAATAAAAAGTCTGTTTTTTGGTTGGACAGTTCACAGTCTGATCCGGCATTTTCTGTCTGGATGAGAAGTTTTAATGATGTCAAGCTCTTGTCTTTCTACCAACAGACAGCTGGCGTTTAACCTGGAGTGTGAAGGAACAAATAGCACAGCCATCAATCATTTCGCCATCTTTTCTGCTCATCGAGCTTACAGTCTCTTGTTCACACACACACAAATGCGCAGCGGAGGGTGGGAGTTAGGAATCCATACTTCACTGCAACACTGCTCTGCTTTTCAGTATGCATCTTGCAGTGCACGGTATGACTGCAGGCCTGACAGCTATAACACTGCTCAGTGTGTGTGTCTGTGTGTGTGTCTCACCCCTTACTGTGGAATGAGGGTCCTGAGGGGAATTCACGAAAATGCAGAGGAAGTACATGCCAGCAACAAACATTTGTGTCTGTCTCACAAATGCACACAGGAATCGAGAGTGCTATATGCCCATTGGTGAGTACTACATGTCTGTTAGCTAGCCTAATATTATTCAAAGGATTAAAGCACCCTGTTGTGCGAGGAATGGCACACAGCTGGTTCTTCACAAACACAAACACACTTTTCTCATTTTTTTCTCTATTAAGATATTTTTAAGTTAGAGACAGGGTAGTTACAGAAGTGGAACTGACAAGTTTGGTCAGTGTTTCTGTTACTCCTGTCATTAAAATGTGAGCTGCGTATTCTCCCCATTCCTATAGACACGGAAAACTGAGACACATCTTTGTCTTCAGCTCATGCTGCCTGATGCAAAAAACATGTTCCCACAGCAGCTTTTTGTGATCCCATGGATTTGCTAGCAGCACGATTCTCACGGCCAATAAAAAAAGTACTTTTCTGCAGAGTCATCACATTGTCGTAACTGTCAACATTTTATTCCAAATGCAAAACTTGTCAAGCCAAAAGTTTTTATTTTTAATGGAATTTGGGAATTAGAGGCCAACATCTTAGAAAAATGAATTATTTTTTGCAAAAATTCCAGTAATTTGACTGATGAAATCAGAACTCTCAATATTCTCTCTTACATAAAACCTTTTTCCTCTGCATGCTTGATGCACATCAAGCAGCAGTTCAACTGAGGAGCTACAGCAGTAATTTTATCCTGTGAAGTGTACTTACACATGGGCGACTCACATCAGATAATGACAGCAGCTAATAAAGTTGAGCAAATTTCCAAAATACATCAAGCTCAAACATTGACTTAAATCACTTTCAGCAATTTGAGAGTATTTTTATTTTGTTTGTGTTTACAATTACAAAAAGTGAATAAAAGACACAAACACCACGTGGAGACATTGCAGTTGAATTACTGTTAATGAAAGGTCAAACATTTACAAATACACAAACTGCTCAGAATGAATAAGTTCTATATGCAGCCATCTACAATTCTGGAAATTGAAATAATTCATGCCCTCAGAGCAGGACAGGCTATAAGCCTGCTGTGAGCAGTAATGGCTACAGAAACACTTTCTTAATAGAAAAGCCTTTTGAAAAAAAAACCAAAACTTTACTAGTGTTCACTAAAAAAGTTTAAATCACTGGTTTGCTGATAAACATCTAAACAAGTTTGATGCACTATAGAAGAATAAAGATTTAAAACATTCTTGAGGACTGAAATTCTACTTTTCTGGATGAAATGAGCCAAAGTGCTCGTATGTTTGAGGGAAATGATGCAGTTCTAATGGTAAAGCATGGGAATGGGTTGATCATGCTTTGGACCTGTATATCAACTGCAAGCATAGTGCAAATTTCAACAACAGGATGAAGGAAAGGTTCAACTAATAGCAACAACATTTGGAAGCAAACATCACAGTGCCTGGAGAAAAACAGAGGGCGTCTACAACAATATGATAATGATGGTAAACACACATCAAACACCACAGTGGACAACCATGCTAACTGTTTTTGACAAATGCAAACATCATTTAAAACTCTTAAAAAGACTTTTAATGATCAAAATGGCATTTCAAGAGTCTCTTAAAGCTACAAACCTGCAGGATGAAATAAAAAATTAACCTAAACAAAAATGGAAAGAACCCTTTGTTTGACCTGGAGGTAAAACTTCCAACTCTTTTCTTTAACATATTTAATTTGTGTGATTGTCACGTCATAGAAAAGGGATATTGTTATTGCCTAATAATGTTGCAAAAAGGTCAGGTTTTCAAAATGCACAAGTTTTGTTAGATTTTGGAAGATTTATAAGAGACAACACTGATAATAAACTTCCTAAATATTGCATAAATATTGTGTAAAAAGAATTGCATTTTAAATAAAATTGCACAGATTTGGTTCATATTGTTCATTTTAAAAATGCTGCTGGACATATTTTAATAATCAGTGGCATAACTCAAAATGCATGTTTTCGAAAACTACATCAATGAAATAGACACCTAAAAAAAATCGTCTCCAGCTGCGACAGGGATCAGACTGAATAATGTAAAAGCATGAGTACACTGAGCTATCGGGCTGAAAAAAAAGTGAAAATGTGTCAAGATATTCTATTAAACACCACTTTCTGTCCCCAGTATTGAAGCGGAGTATTTCATAATTTACATAATGCTGCATATTACATCAGTACAAAGTAGAACAGGATCTATATATGTTTTATAAGCAGCGTTATCTTTGTTTTTTCCTCTCCGGGGTGTTAGATAACTAACTAAAGGCGTCTGCTACCGCTGGGCTGCACTCCCTGTGCCTGTTTTGGAGCATGGCAGCCTGGTGACAAGCCACCGACCGGTGTGTGTCAAAGTGTGCGTGTTCTCCCATCTCTTCTTTTTTGTGTGTTTGCAGGTGTGAAGGAACACCTCAAAGGTCATCTGAGGAGGCAGTGGAGCGTGCTGAGAGCCTGCCATCATACAGCTGCCACGCCAACTGGGCACAAACTCACACATGCAAGCAAAGCACACACACTTACAAACAAACAAGTAGGATATACTTCTCTACGAGCAACACAGAACACACACAGAAGCAGGAAGGTGCCCACAGCAGAGAGCAAACACCTGTCACAAGCAGGTCACTCACACGAACAGACCATTGTGCCTCGCTGCTCATTCACACTTGCAAGTTTTACACATGCAACCACTTCACACTTGTGCACCGCAACGTGAATGCATGACTTCAAACACACAAACTATGGTGCCCTTGATTGCTGTCTGGGTGTGTTTGTAATAAACTGAGGGGCATTTAATCAGTTAAACTCTTAAATACTATCACAGATACTAAGAAAACTAAGAAATCATAATAAATTGTTTCACAGACTTTAAGCCAGTTTACATGAAGACATCAGATATTCAAACTGTCTCTGTCTTTTAATGCCAGTCTAATCTAACTGATAACTTCAACTAAGACTGCTGTTTGTTACTGGTGCATTTATCTTGTCTTTTTTGACACAACTGTAAAATCTATTGAGGATTTCACTTTCATTCAGCACTGCAGCTAAATGCTGCTCCTTGTGGTTCTGTTGAGTTTGGTTTTCTCCCAATCTAATTCTGGGCATTATGACCAGACGTCTTCACTTGTCACATCTGTCCAAAGACTCCTCTTACAGACCTCTTGTCATTTGTTTAGATGCAATTTTTCAACCTAAATCAAGCTGCTGTTTTTTTGTTTGTTTTTTAAATAGAAATAACTCCAAACAAGCGTTGCTTGTTCAGTCTGTTTAAACTGTGCTGTCATTAACTTTTACATTTAATATGCTAACTGAGGCCTGTAAACTTTGGAGCTCTATGTTTTCATGACTTTAAGCATAGCAGAGTCCGAGGTCAGCAGCAATTGGTTTTCTAAGATTACTGATATCCTTTCTCTTTGCCATAGTGTTAAAGAGGCCCTTCCATTAAAAACGGATTTTCTGAGGTTTCTGTTGAATATTTTAGCTCCACAGGTGTTCTTACCTTCATAGTGGGTGAAAACAGGTCAACAACTTCTCTTTCAGTTTTAATCTCTCAAACTACGCAGGTGTTGATAACACCCAATTTCTCCCGAGTCCGAACGGCCTGTATCTGTTTCATCACAACTCCTTTGTTAGTTAATTTTCGGCAGCTCCCGCAGTTGAAACCACACCTAGCATGCAGCTCACTAAAAAGCTGTAGCATAACGTAGCAAACAGGAAGAGAGAACGTCTGACGTTGCCATGCGCAGTGGGGCAGGAAACGCAAGGTTAAGAAGTTAACCCCGGTTCTCTGATACATGAGTGAGGTATCTCACATATGGGACACGCTCTCACGCTGTTCCCCCAGAAGCTCTATTACATTACGCCAGTCTCAGACTGGCCGTCAGACGTGACGTCTGCTCCCCAGAGGGGGAGGGACTCCCTCCTACTATAAGAGCTAGACGGCACGTCATCACGTCAGTCTAAGTAAGCACACCTCTTCTCGCTCTTGGCAAGAAGGGCGGTCTGGTGAGATACCTCACTCATGTATCAGAGAACCGGGGTTAACTTCTTAACCTTGCGTTCTCTTTCAACATTCGTTTCGGTATCTCACATATGGGATATAGAGACTCCCGTATTGCCAGACAAGCTTACTCGAAGACCAGAAACTCCTACACAGACACCCCTAGTGATGTCCCCACGCTCAGGATATTCTGAGACAGTGAGGGGCCAGTCACGTCCAGTCGATAAAACCTGGCAAAGGTGTGAGGCGTAGCCCAACTTGCCGCTGCACAGATCTCCTCTACCGAGGTACCCTGGAAGAGTGCCCATGAGGCAGCCATGCCCCGGGTGGAATGCGCGCGCAGTCCAGCAGGAGGCTGAAGCCCACTGCTTTCATAGGCTGCAACAACAGCTTCCACTAACCAGTGAGACAAGCGCTGTTTGGAGAGAGGCTTTCCCCGGTGGGGCTGAGCCCATGATACAAACAACTGCTCAGACTTCCGAAACGCAGCAGTCCTGTCCACGTATGTGCGTAATGCGCGCACTGGACAGAGTGCGTGAAGCCGCTGGTGTTCCTCCGAAGAGAAGGGAGGAGGTGAAAACGCGGACAACTCAATCGGAAGGCAGGACAAAGTCGAATTAAAGACTTTTGGCATAAAGGAAGGGTTAGGTTTCAATAAAACCCTGGAGTCTCCCCTTAAAAACTGCATACATGACGCGTTAACCGACAGCGCGTGTATATCACTCACACGTTTAGCTGAAGCCAGCGCCAGTAGCAAGGCCGTCTTAAAGGAGAGCAACCTTGGCTCTACCTGAGACAGTGGTTCAAACGGTGACCTCGACAGAGCACTCAGCACTGTCGTCAGATCCCATGGAGCGACCAGGTTCCTCAAAGTCGGTCTGAGGCGCCGTGCGCCCTTCATAAACTGACAGATAAGAGGGTGTTGGCCAACTGTCTTATCTCCAAAACCAACGTGAGAGGCCGATATAGCGGCCAAATACACTTTAATGGTGGAGAAAGCAAGCCCTTTATCCAACAATCCCTGGAGGAATGTCAGGATAACAGGGACGGGGCTCTGAAAAGCAACGAAGCCCGAATCCACGCACCACTCCTCAAACACCCGCCATTTACCATCATATGCATTACGAGTAGACGCGGCTCTGGCGCTCTGAATCGTGGCAATGACGTTATCAGGGAGGCCCGCAGAGGACAAGTTCAGCCTCTCACGGGCCATGCCCATAGTGCCAGGCGTTCCGGATGGGGATGGAATATCTCTCCGCGTGCCTGTGTCACCAGATCGCTGCGTACAGGCAGCGGCCATGGGCGATCGCACAGGAGCTGGAATATGTCCGCCATCCAGTGCATCGCTGGCCAGTGAGGTGTCACGAGGATCAGAGAGTGTTTCTTCTCTCTGACTCGGGAGAGAGTAGCAGTGATCAGCTCTAACGGAGGAAACGCATAAAGAGGGACGCGTGGCCACTCGTGCGCAAGCGCGTCCAGACCCAGTGGTGCGCTCCGATCCGTCAGTGAATAATACAGGTGACACTGAGCGTCCTCTTGTGACGCAAACAGGTCCACTTCGGCTTTGCCGTATCTGTCCCATATTTGGGACACGACCCCGCGGTGGAGTGTCCAATCCCTGTAACGAGGACCGCCCCGTGAGAGGAGATCCGCTCCTCGGTTCAGAACACCTGGGACGTGTGTGGCTCTCAGTGACAAGAGGTGGGGGCAGGCCCACACAATCAGTCTGTGTGCCAATGTGTGCAGCTGATGTGAGCGCAGCCCTCCTTGTTTGTTGACATACGCCACCACTGTGGTGTTGTCTGTTCTGACCAACACGTGTTGTCCCCTGATAAGAGGCAGAAAGTGCTGTAGTGCCAGCCACACGGCTTGGAGTTCCAGGTAGTTTATGTGGCATTGCCGCATCTGCGAACTCCATATTCCCCTCACTGATTTGCCCTCGTGTGTGGCGCCCCAGCCCCACAGAGAAGCATCTGTCGTAATAACTTTTCGCGCTGTGACAGTGCCCATGGCAACGCCCACAGACAGAAAAGCTTCGCGTCTCCAAGGACGCAAGGCGCGTACGCACTCCGCCGTCACTAAGACGCAGCGGCGTCCGTGACGCGAGGGGTTCAAACGCAGTGCCGCAACCCATCGTTGAAACGGTCGCATGTGCAGCCTGCCCAACGGCACCACTACCAGTGTCGATGCCATTAGACCCAAAAGTCTGAGGCATGTCCTGTAGCGGAGCAACGTTCCACGGCGGAAGGTGGCCAGACAAGCTGATAAAGTTTTTATCCTGTCCGCCGACAGTCGTGCTTTGTAAGCGACAGAGTTCAGGTGTAGACCTATAAACTCTATGTTCTGAGATGGGACAAGGACGCTCTTGTCCCAATTCACCACAAATCCCAAGGATGTCAGGTGTGATAGAAGCAGCCTGGTGTGATCCTGGATTTGGTGAAGACACTGCGCTGCGAGCAGCCAGTCGTCTATATACGTGGCCAAACGCAATCCTTTTTTCCGCAGGGGCGCTATTGCTGCCTCCGTGCACTTCACAAACACCCGAGGGCTCAGGGAGAGACCGAATGGGAGTACTGTGTATTCGTACATCACCTCCTGGAAAGCAAATCTTAGATACTTTCTGTGAGGAGGATAAATAGGGATGTGAAAATAAGCGTCTTTCAGATCTATTGACACGAACCAGTCCCCCTGACGCACGAAGCGCACTAGAGTCATGTGTGTCAGCATTCTGAACTTGTATGTTCTCATATATCTGTTCAGAGCGCGCAGATCTAATATGGGACGCAGCCCCCCTCCTTTCTTTGGGACAAGGAAATACCTCGAATAGAAGCCCGCCTGACATTGCTCTGGCGGTACTACTCGGATAGCTCCTTTGCTTTTGAGAGCTTCTATTTCCTTCTGCAGGATTAGAGCCTCTTCTCCCTGCGGTCGTGAATGCAGCACGCCGCTGAACCTGGGGGGAGTTGCCGCGAACTGGAGTCTGTAACCCTTGGTGATGGTTTTCAGAATCCAATTCGACACGCCACACCCTTCCCACTGTGGGAGGTGGTGTGCGAGGGGACCTAGAGGCTCTACAGAGGATGTAGGCACGCTCTCTAGGTCCGCCTGCTGTGTGGGAGAGGAGTGCTGATGATTCATTTCTGATGTAACAGCGCCCTCTAGCGGCAGAGCTGGTGCGGTGAGAATGTTCAATATTTTTATGTTCATTTTGTTTATGTTTTGCAACATGAGTGACCGCGCCCTTGGTTTGGGAGCTGGATGCGCAAAGGAAAACACATTTATTTCTTTGCATGAACTTTTCTTTATTGAACATTTGTGAGGAGGACAAAGACACTGGTGTGTGTTTGAGTGCTGTGGCTCCACTGAGCTCTCTGCAGAAAATGTCCTTCTCTTCGGGCCGTGAACGTCTAGCGCTGTCGCAGCAGCCTCCACACGTCTCTTTCCAGGCCTTGAACGCACCTCCTGAACACTGAGCTGCTGTTGGGAGGGGAGAGGCGTCTGGCCTGACCTGCTCCCTCTCTTCAGCGAACACGTATTAGGAAGCCCGCTTCTTCTTCTTCGCGCCCTGAGTGGCAGGCTGGCCCTGTGGGGTCCCTGGCGTCACTTTGGGAGCAAAAGCTTTTCTGGCCCACGCACCTCTAAGCTCAGTGGACGCAGTGGTCTGAGGCTGAGGCTGTGCAGGGCGTTTTGGGATGCGATACGCCTGTTTGGATGCAGGTCGTGAGGGAGGTTGTCTCGGAGCAGTCTGGGGGAGCGGCACTTTTCTCGGGAGGCAAAGTTGCAGCGCTTCACCCTCTCTCTTCTTCTCCTCGCATCTCTTTTGCATGGCGGCAACAGAGGAACCAAACAAGCCCTTGGGGTCCACAGGGACGTCGAGGAGCTCCGTCTTTTCTCTGTGGGAGAGGCTGGAGAGACTGAGCCACCTGGCTCTCTCCTGAGTAACCATAACTCCCATCGCACGGCCACATGCTTGTACAGCGCATCGGTGCAGGCGGAGGCAGAGGTCAGTGACCACGCACAACTCATCCCACATCTCCGGGCTGGGTGAGGCTGACATGTCGTCCTGTAGCTCCGCCTGATAGGCTAGCAGCAGTGAGGACGCATTGAGGGCTCTCACGGATGTAGCCACAGCTTTATAGCTCCTCTCCGTCAGCGTCGTTTGGAGACAATCCGCTTTAGAGGGTAAAGCCGGGCCCGCAGCGGTTATGGTGGACCTCTGCGTTGGGTGGAGGTGAGACGCCACCAGAGGTTCGATGGGGGGAAGGCGGGCGAAGCCACTCTCCCCCATACCGTCCCAATCCAGCACAGCCCCTCCCTGGGCGGGGGCTTTGGCGGTGAATGGGTTGCTCCAGGAGCGGGTGGCCTCCTCCAGACACTCTGGGAATGCTGGTAGGAGCTGCTTAGCGGAGGTTTTTGCCTGTGGTAGCCTCCGTCCCTCGTATCGGGACCTGTTGGTTACGACAGGGGCCTCCGGCCACACAATGCCCAGCTTTGCAGCTGCTCTGTGGCACACCTCGTGCAGGTCCTGCGCAGCAGGCAGGGTTGGTGATCCGCCGCTGTCCGCAGCACTGCCCGTTCTCGCGGCCTGCGTGATGAACAGTTGCTCCGCATCTGCCTCATCCTCCTCGGAGGGGAGACTGATGGGCTCATCACCGGAGTCGGAGAACTCGGCGAGACCGTCTGCGGCCGTGAGGTCCGCGTCCGGCTCGTCCGGATCAAAGAGAGGGTCCGCAGCATCGACCTGGTCGGCCCAGCTGGGTCCCGCGGAGGTGGTTACTCCTACCGGTTCCACCTGAGGTGGGGGAATGGATACCCCCAGTACAGGATTTGCCCCCGTCAGGCTTGCTTGGCGTGCAAGTCGTCGACGGCGGGTTTTTAATGAGAGGCGAGAACAGTGGTCACAAGCTACCGGGACAGCTAGGGCCTCGTTGGCGTGTTGCAGCCCGAGGCACGAAGCACAAACAGCATGGGTGTCTGCTCCCGATATTTTATTCCCACACTGGCAAGCCTTTGGCGGTAGCACTTTATTCTCCATGATGAGTGAGAAAAGTAGCACCGAAATAACCTTCCGTAGTAAAAATGGGAAGCAACTAGTATTGCTACTAGCAGTGTGGCACCTGTTTGGGGACAGACCTGCCACTAAACACTCAGAGACGGCGATGTAGTAGTAGGTAGCGTTCGGCGGCGGAGTGATTAGCTCCCCCTGTGAACAGTTTAGCTATCCTGTTAGCCACACTCACCTTCTGAGAGTAAGCTTCTCGGAGCGAGAAGAGGTTTTAGACTGACGTGATGACGTGCCGTCTAGCTCTTATAGTAGGAGGGAGTCCCTCCCCCTCTGGGGAGCAGACGTCACGTCTGACGGCCAGTCTGAGACTGGCGTAATGTAATAGAGCTTCTGGGGGAACAGCGTGAGAGCGTGTCCCATATGTGAGATACCGAAACGAATGTTGAAAGAGAACAGTATTCTTTGCTCTCATAGGCTAGTTTGTTAGCCAATCAGAGTCCAGCAAATTCGAACAATGAATATGAACAAGCTGCTGACGAAGCAGCCAAAGCAGCCTGACGGAAGGAGCCGGAACCACCCGAATTTTAACGCAGACAGATTGAAAGGTCTGTTAATCAGTGTTTCCTGACGTTTTTTAGATATAAAATGTTTCATATTACTGGTTAATACTTCAGAAATAACCACAAAGTCCTGAAATGTGTATGAAATGGCCTCTTTAACACACACCTGTATGCTCCAGAGAAGCAAACTGACAGATCATCTTTTTTAGAAATGATCACACTGTTGTTGATCAGTTAATCAATGCATTTGATTAGCAGCACCTGGTTGCTACTTGACCTACTGTTCCTATGAAAGCTGTATGAGTGTACTTGATCAATTTAAAGTTGTGTTATGACATTTTTTTATTTTAAAATTCCTGAAATTGAGAAAACATGCAGCTATTTTTTTACCATAACTGACTTGCAAAACAGGGGAGAGACCAAACTCTGTGCTCTATCACCAAAAAAGACTGAGGTACTCCCTCTACTGGTTGCAGACCTTCCTTTAGAAAATAATTGTGTTTTCAGGACTGTATGATCCCAAATATGAGACTAAGTTAGGTGCAACGAGCCTCGTACTGCCGGACCATTTTGCATTTTTCAAAGCCACACAATAGGAGGAGAGCGGCCAAAATGGGGGGGTGCAGGAACTCTTTAATTTGTTATGGGGTAGATGAGGACTGAATCAATGATTCTACTATCTTATCTGGCCCTGCGATACAGATCTTGTAAATACATTCTCACTTTCTCGTCCCCTCCCCCCCGCTGCTCTCTCACTCTCTTCTGCACTTTGCTGTTATCGTGACGATCAATAGTGAGGTGATTATTATTCCTCTAACAAAGCCCACACGTACACACATGCTGACCTCCCTCATCAAGTACCTCAGAAACAGAAAAAACACAAACAAAGTACACACATACAATACACATACAACACTAGGGTTTGTGAGATGGGCTGCTGATAACCCACAGTTACAAGGTTAATGTGTAGTAGTACACATGCTCCATGTCAAGCAGGAACATTAGTGTTCCAGTGCTCACACTTTATCATGAGCAGAGTGGAAAAATGCACTTCCTTCACCTCATGAACAACCATCAAACTGAAAGCTAAATGTCACAAACAAACAGGAGTATGATCACGTTCTGCTGCTTTCACTGAGAAAAAGATGCCAAAAACCAGAGCTCTTTCAAACAGGAGCAGTGTGCACAAGCAGAACTAAAACACAAAAATTATATTGTAGCTTACAGATAATATATTTTAAAAAGGAGACATTTACTAAGACCTGACGGAACCAGCAAAGAATTCTGTAATAATATTTCTTATTGGATTTATAAAAATCCACTTAAAAAAAATCAAGTCCATTTTTTAGAATTTCTTTAGGAGAGTATCGAATAAAATCTTTCTTTTGTGAACAAAAATACTTAAAAAATTAAAAATAATTAGTGCATAATAAAATAATAGACAAACAGTCAAAAGAAATAATATAAATCTACAAAAGCAGTACTCAAACACACTGCTGTTGTCTCTAAATTGTGTCAATCAAGGCTATTTGTACAGTTGCTGTTGTTACGATCCTCCTCTGGAAGAACGGGCTCTGGAAGTGGAGCTGAAGCACAGCAGAGAGGGAGGGGGTGTTCCTGTTAGTAGTGATTTTCCATATAAAATTTTCTGAAGTTCTGAAAGCAGTTCTGCTAATATTCTCTTAATAAATGTTTAGCTTTTTTTAATATCCGTGAATTAAGTTGTGTTAATATACAAGTGCCATTATGTCGCAACACAATGCAGCTATAAAATAACATATAGTAAAACAGTCTTTAGACATAAAATTAGATTTTTTTCTTAATTTAAGATTCTATAGATATTAATGTGATTTTATTATTTACAAAGCAAATGAACTAAACACGGTGTTTGCAGACTACATATTCCTTTTAACTGCAGTGGAACAGGAAGGAAGATAAAGAAATATTTTATAGCTTAAATGTTATGTTAACAATGAAGAAGAGTAAGAGAGGCCTTGGAAATTAATCTAGAAATATAGAATTAAGAACTAAGATAAATGATTAAAAGCAAAAACTATGTTCAAGACCAGTCTCCAACTTTAAAATAAATCAACTACTTCAATCACTTACTTGCTGATTTCTAAAACTGAAAAAAATATACCAGAAAGTTTTGTAATGGCAGAATAAAAGCATAAGCAAATACTGATTTATTAGAGTGAACGTTTTAATGCAACATGCTCAGCATAATGAGCTGGTTAAACACACATTTCTATGTACAGCACACAAATGTCTCGTAGATACGTGTAAACACCCATCTAAACCGTTAAGCTCTGAGAGTCCAACTTACACGACTCTTACATGACTCACTTCTGTCAGATTTAAAGGCACCTTGTTTAAACACCCAACCGGCTTTAAGTCAAGTGCACGTGTAAATTTGTTATGCAACAAAAACTATAAAAACACAACTTAATACTGAGTGACAACATGTGAAAAAATTAACCTCCACTGGCATTAAAGCCCTGGTTGTTAGTTCCTGACATAGGCTTAATGGCAGCTCAGTTTTATTAGGCAAAGGCTATTTTAGAAAATAAAATATAGAACTACATAGAATGCACAGGAATTCTTTATTTTCAGACCAATGTTTAGTTAGAAAACTCACCTCATAGTGCGAAGGTCCCATCCTCGTATAGCAGTGTCATTTGCCGTGGCGAGCTGGCTGCAGTTGTGGTGAGGGCTCCACTTGCCGGAAGTGAACTTCAGCTGACCTTTACCCTCCAGGGTGGCAGTGCTGGTAACCTGAAGCAAACCGTAAGACCTTCATTAACATATTTAAACACAAATGGGAATTTAATACAAATATCAGACAGTCAGGAATTGCAGCCAAAGAGTTGAATCTTGCTACCATCTAAGCAGATTTTAAAACTCTGGTTTTATAGGTGACTCATGTTCCTTAGGAATTCCCTGCAGACGTCTGGTTGGTGGGGGTCATATTGTTTTGGGTGAGTTTAATGCTGCGGTGTTGCTCTTGCATTGTGTTTTTCAAGCTTTGCACAGTACAATTTTGTCTCTGCAGTCTTTACCAAATTCTCTCCTGCAAGACTATAAATAAAAACCGAGTTTGCCAACTTTATCCTTAAAAAATGTATGAAAAAAACTGCAGACAAGTGATATAACATTTGAAAGACCAGTGATAGCAACAGACATCATTTTTAAGGATTTACTGATAAGCCAACTTGACATAAATTCTTTCAATTTACAGGAACAATGCTTCTAAATGTGTCAGTGTATAACTTAGTTCCCATCTAAAACAATACTTAAAATATTGTCAGTTTTTTCATCATCCCTTCTAATAAACTACAGATGATTTTTTTAAGATTGTTCAGTTTCTAAAGTTAAAACAATCACATTGAGCAAAGACAAATTAAAACAATTACTTGTTACTGTGTAAAGTCCAATCAAAACTATTAAGGCTGATTAAAGCTAATAAAAATGTGTTGTCCTGTCTTTTATTTCTTAAATAAAATATATTTAACAAACAAAATGTCCCCAGTTGGAAAAATGTTTCATTTAGCTACAAAGTAGTGAGGATAATTTGCAAAGTTTAAGGCTTTTCAGACAAGCTGACATACATGTCACTGGATTTGTCAGACCTGTTACACATATTTCTAAAAAAAAAAAGAAAAAACAATGAAGATGAATCAAAATCCAAATGCTTCAAGACCTTTGAAATATAAAACATATCACTTCATCAGGGTACTTTAAAAATGGAATCCAATTCATGCAGCAGGCTGGCTTTGGAAATTTGGAAATCATTCTCTCAAACTATGATGCATCTAACAACTGAAAAAAGCAGCATCCCGCTGCTCCATTTTTTTCTGTTCCCTGACTATCTGCAGGTTTTTATCCTCATCTTTCTTCTTCTCCCAATTCTCCTCCCCTTCCTCTTTCTCTGCCGTCTCTGCCTGCTGGAGCAAGGATCATCGATCGGTTCATCACCACACAGTTCCCTGGTACATTCTCATTATTTCAGCTACGAAGGACAGAGGAGGGTGGGAGACAGAGTGGGTTACAGAGCAGGGGGGAGGCAGGAAGGAGAAAGAATCAGAGGGAATTAAATAAGGGAAAACAGAGCAAGTAGAAGAATGGAATAAAGGTTTAAGCGTAATTGCTATACAAAAATGACCAGTATTTGAATTGATGTAAAACATCAAACATCCTAAGTTTTTGGTGAAATTTCTCATATTATTATAAAAAATCAGTTTTAAAAATAGATATGTGGATTTTCTCTTAGTGCATAATTCAACATTTCTCTAAACTCGGGGTATGACACAATTCAGTGACTGTAAGAAGAACCTGAACATGTAGTGCTTAATGTTTGGAATCAAATATTTCCATTTTCTACTGTGTATGATTGGAAGCTATATATACATGTTGATTTAGTTACATAAGACACTATAGTTGGTGTGCATGCTCACTTCAGCACTACATCTAAGCATGTTCAGCAGTTCAACCCTGTTTAAACTGTGTAAAATGACAGTAGATCCCATATAGGAAAGCTGTGCCATCTTTACCGTGAAGATAACTTTCACTTACATTAAGCAGTGCAACTTTACTGATCAGGCTTTTTTACAATTTGGAAATAGGTTTATGGGGCATTTTATCCAACACAGCATCTCTATTATTGAAAACCTTGAAAACTTAAAAACAAAGAAGAAAAAGTAAGTAGAACATTTGTCTTACTTCTCTCTAACAGGTCATATTCAGAAGTTAAATCAGCTTCAGGGTTGTTCATAGCAGATAGCGCTCTACAGAAATACCATCTATATTTAATAAATAAGTTTGAAATCTGTAGAATACAGTCACCATAATCTTCCCATAAACTAACTCAAATTTGTAGACAGTCCCTGTCTCCTTTAGAGGACTAACAGCTCCTTGACTCTCTTAACAGAAGCTTTGTTAACTTCACGATTGAGTGCTGCAAGATCTTGCTGCACTAATGATGAAACAGCAACGCTTGGGCTTCGTGCATCCCAGACTCCCAGCTTTATTAGTGCTCTAACCAAATTAGGGGCCCTAACAAGGCAGTACACACAACACTAGGGGACACATTCATTTAGAAGGCAAGCAGCTCTAATGCAGAGCTTTCCATCAAATCCACATGCATTCATGCTTCCTCTACACTCTGGTGTGTTAGTGTGAACGCATTACTTTATGTGTGAGAGCAGATGTGCAGGACAAGGTCTGTAGGTGTTCTCACTCAATTCCCCCAGTGGGTCTAATTGATCAGTCCTGCGCGCGCGCGCGCGCGCACGCACGCACGCACGCACGCACACACACACACACACACACACAAAACACACAAATCTGTCTTTTCAGCAATGCACACTGGTTCACTTCTACCTACAATCCAGTCTTACATATGCGCACACACATCCACAGCAAACTTACACACTCACTAATCCAGGCCAGGCCATTGACAGAGACACATCCACACTGCAGCTGGACATGACTTGAGATGAACACATCACCCTCTGACAGACTGAAGGAATGAGAGTGGAGAGTAGGATGAAGAAGGAAGAAGGGAAAAAGGGAGGGAGGAAGGGAGGGAGGGGGTAAGAAGATTAGCATTCTCATCAGCACTGGAGGAATTTGTCTTGGCTGCCTGGTTCTTCCTCTTTTACATTCCCTTCTCCTCATCAAGCCTACTCTCTTTCGTTATCCTGGCTCACTCTTCCTCTATCCTAATCTTCGTTTCTGCAATCAGCAGGACCCTTCATTGCTTCGTCTTACTTCATCCTACTACATTTTCAACATATTCCTTTCCTGTGCATTACTGTTCGCTGATGCTCGTCTCCCTCGATGCGGAAATAATGACTGCACTGTCCAGTTTCTGTTTCAAAGAATTTGATTAGCATCCAACACACCTCTGTGGTCTATTGGTTCTCTTGCTGGGCTTAAATGAACCTGAGGTTTAGAACCCTTTTAGGAGGGCCTGGACTTGGACTCTGTGCTGTAAGCTAACTTCATAAAAATCTTAAATTTTTAGGTGAAACATTTGTGCTTCAGATATTGAAGAATTACATTTTGTTACCCAGTTTAATTTGTTACCATCAGGAAAAATATTGAGAAATTTAAACCAGACAAAAAAAATAAAAAATTCTTTATCTCACAAGTGGCTTGACATTTTGGTGCCAAATCATTGCATCACTTTAAATGTATTTTCAAATATAAAGTTTGAACTTTCCTCTAAAATACTGTATATATAGACACACAGTGCAGGGAGACAATTTCTATCAGGATTTATACTGTAGATACTTTTTAAGTGATATCAATAAATGCCACTTTGACATAACGACTGCTTATAAAAATACAGTCTCGTAGTGTTTTGTCAACCTGTCATATGAGCAGCAAATTATTTCCTAATAGTAAAACAGTCTGTGGAGATTTGGGGGTGGAGCTATCGAAGTGGTAATCAATACATTTTATCTCTCATCTGAACAAGAATTTTCTACTGTTGCGTCACATTAATTACCATCCTTTTTTGGTTGTGTTTAGAACTACTTGGTTAAGGTTAAAGGCAAATAATGACATTAAAAACCCAATCACAATCATCAACTTTACAAAAAACTGCAAAACTCTAATACAGTTCCAAGTAGGACATTTACCCATAAGACATTTTCTTTTGACCTTACAATGTAAAAATGTATTTTTAGCAAAAACTACTGAATTAAGTTAAGTTATTTAGCCCCCCCCCCCCCACTAGGAAATGAGTCCCACCACTTCAAGATAACAAAGACACACACATACTGTGTATCCAACTCTGTATGGCCTTGCTGCTCTTTATGCGAAACTTGAAAGTTAAGCCTTGGTCACAACAACCCATACAAGAGCTCCGTTTGTACGAATCTTCCACTTTCTATGACTTCTGAAATTCCTGACTGTTCTGATGCAGTTGGGCACTGTTTCCTACAAGTAGTTGTTACGGATGCAGCATCAATAACTTGATGAATCATTGAGAATATGAGGTGATTTTTTTCCTTACGCTGGCTGCAGAGTTGTTGCTCTCCTCATACGGGTGTGTTGGAACCGTCCTCTGGTCTAGCGATGAAAATGTTGTGAATAGTTGTGTTGGAAGGTGCATGACCCCTCCCACCATGTGCCACTCATGGCAATTTCAAGCCATTGTTGAAGACCCTCTGGCTGCCAGTGCATTTTGTCTGGGAATATACTTGGTGGAGGTCACAATATCCTATTGTAGGTTTGAACAGGGCATTGAGTACCAGGACACAGCACTGGACTATTTTAAATCATATTTATCTGACAATATTCCAGTTTGTTCATGTAAATAATGAACTTTCCTCATTAACAATGAGCCAGCCCTGCTCTGTTTACTCTCTTTATTCTCCATGTTTGTATTTACTATTGTTGCTGCCATTAATTTAAACTCTATTTCCCTTTTCATAGAAATGATGAGTGGTCTAACCTTCTTGTTTTTGTCTGTGTCTCCCTTATGGGTCGAAGGCCGCTCATCCTGAACCTAGTTCTGCTGAAGGTTTCTTCCTGTTAAAACTGAGCTGTTTATTTTCACCATTGAAAGTTTATGCTGCTCAGGATGGGGGATAAGTGAAAAATAAATAGCATTTTATAATTCATTGAATCTGATAACATATTAAACTGGACTGAATAGTTTGTAAACTGGACTTGTTGCTTCTGTAGTGCTTAGAAATTATTTTGTTAAAAATTGGTACTATATAAATAAATTGAACTGAATNCAGATTTATCATACATAAACAACTAATTAGTAAAATATTTTATATTTCTTATCACAACTGGCTTCCCGTGAAAGCCTCAGCTGACACAACCCTATTACTTCTTCCTCTAATGCATTTACACATGACACACCATTATTTTGGGGCTTTGAACACACATAATGGCCTTTCTAAGTACAAAGCTGGCAAGTTGGAGACAGTGAATTTACAGTGAAGAGCCTCTTCACCTTGCATTACGAAGGACACAACCACAAGCAAATTGACTGCGAGTATTTACACACAATTTAGTTAAATGGGTTTTTTTGTGTATTAAAAGTCATTAATGTGTGTTTATGTAAGCAACATTGGAAGCCATCTTTGGTCAGCATTTCGCATATGGTGTCACCATTTTGTTGTAGTGAAAAAAGTGCAACCCACCAAGGACATTAGACAGGTGATGATCACTGAGAGACATTAAAAAACAGTCTTTGTGACAAAATCCCATGTGGATAAGATAAGCAGCCCAATTAAAAACTGGAATTGCTGAACATAAAAGTACTATTAAACGAAAGAATAAAATTACCCAGTAGAAGCACATTTTGTTGAAATGAATCAGCCGCTTTCTTCTCAAAGATATATTGGAACTGAGAAAGTTAATCTCAGGTCACTTGTCTTATTTGCCAAGAGGGAACCGTTTTAGATTTAACATCTGAAAACTGTCACCAATGGTTTGAAAACAGATTTGATTCAAAATGGATGCTGCAATGTACCTTTTACATATTTTAGATGGAGCTGCTAAAGTTTATTGAAACTTTTTCTATACAGCTTTATATAATTTAAAATTCTAAATAGTTTTTACTGTTTGTCAGTGTTATTAATAATGAGTGCCCCTGGTATACAAAGGTGCAACAAATCTTTACATTTTAAAATAAGCTTGATTTGGGGCATTAATGTGTGTGTTCATGTTGAATACGCCTTACTGAGTGTGAGTCTTACTGTTGCCTGTGTGGAGCTTTCCTGCAGGTCCCACAGTAGTGCATGGTTATCAGCCAGTGAAATCACACGCTTGCCATCCCCCATAGGCTCCCACAACATGCTGTAAATGTATAAAGACACACATGTGACACATCAACATACAAAAACTCACATAAAATCAGAGTTACTGTCAATTAGAGCACAAAGAGAATCTGTAAGACCCCAACTAATGGTCTGGGAATGTATGCACATGTCTCCTACATGAACAGTGTCCAGAGCAATTCTAAAGTTCACAGCTATTAACTATTAATTTTGCTATAAATGGCGAATGAACTGCATTTTTAAATTATTTTGTATTTTCGACAATTAAAAGAGCTTTAAAGTAAAAAAGAATGTTCACCATTCAAGCATGATCACAAATGGGATTCAGTGGTTTCCCTAAAAAATGTCAGTTAAAGGCCTTCCAATTAGTGGACAGCGGCAATATTTTCTAGCAACAGCAGCTAAAAAAAACCCAACTTCTGGCTAACTTCAACCCTGCTTTAAAACACCAACACTAAAACTGACAGAAGCCGGTTGTTTTATGTTCCTATGATGTCTGTCTGTATTCTTGTGTTTATGTGTTTCAGTCTTTTAAGTCTTAAAACAATATTTCATAATCAGAATGTCGTTACTGTCATTGAATTTATAATAATATTGGGTAGCTACTATCGTCTATTCACACAATGCATGTGATTATTAGAAAAATAAAGAACACCAACTAAAAAGAAAAAGAAAGAAGAAAAAAACAATACTGTAAATATAACTTTAATGTTTTGGACAATAAATAGTTGACTGCCTGAATCCTGACAGTAGATTTATAAATGTTGAAATGTCTCTATGAGCATCTTGTTAATTTTTTGATCCACGGTTAAAGTTAAACCCTAAAATTCTTTCTTGGTGGTTTTATTTCCTGGTTCTTGTAATTCCAAATATATATTTAAATGTTTTACTTTGAGTTTATTGTTGCAACACCATCTTTAGAATTTTTGTGTTGTCTGCAGTTAATCATCCTATTTGATTTCTCCAGTCTTCACTAATTACATTCCAGAAAGTATTATGAATTACCGGTAAAAGTAACAATAACCTATAACTGAGCCATGCATGATTAGCACTGAGTACTTATTGGCAAATCGTGCAGCCCAATTCTGTCAGTCTAGCTTCACAAGATTTGAACACACGGCTGCCTCACTGCTGCTAAAAAATAACGTTTACTGCATACTTCAGTCCCTGCATAAAACCATCTGCAGAGTATTGATTCTTTATTGCACGCCTCTTGGAGCTGTGAGTCTTCACTGTGCTCTACTTAAAGTATGTATTATCAGCACGGGGCCGGTCCTAGTGTTTTTCATTATTCCCTCGATGTTGACTGGATCACTTGCATACTTCTTTTCATTTCTCTTAGCTTGGATGAATCGAGCAGCTAAATAAAGACAGAAGTAAGACTGAAAGTGTAATCCAAGAGAGAAGGCAGTTCTTTTATCTCAGAGTCCTGCCATATGTCATCAAAGTCAGAGACATTGAAGTAAGCCAAATCTAACTTTGGCCTCAAAATATGCTCATTAAGGTTTTGATCTAAAGATACTTTTCAGTTGAAGGAGAAAATAGGAATTTAAACGGGGTTAAAAGAGGAGCAGATGTGATGTAGCTTTAGGTCTGGATGTCTGATTCTGTTGCAGCGATTAAACTGCTGTCACTAGAGGTTTACTAAATAGTGCAATTTATTTAAGGAGTTCATCAATTAGACACTCCATTTTCTGAGACTCATTTGTCAAAATGAAGCTGCTGCAACAATACAAACATTTGAAAGCACATATGTTAGAGAAGGTGAGAGTGTTTGAATGAGATAAAATACATGACAGAGGGGAAGAATGAGTTAAAGTTTACTTTTGAAATTAATTCAGGTTTCAAATTTGCATAGAGCCATTAGAGAAGGCAAAGCCGAGCTGGGGAGGGACTGAAAGAGGTAGAAGAGGGGCAAAGGAGCAGTGTTTATTAGAGCTGTAAATTCAAGTCTGTTGAGGGGCAGCTTTTACTGCCCTCCTGAGGAGCAAGCAGTCATGGACTCGAGATGTAAAAACACATGCACAAACAAACACACATGGCAACTTTAGTTTGTTTCCTGAAGCTAAAAAAATACATATATCCTGTACCAATATATTTTAAACTCTTCTTAAAATATCTTTGCCACATACCTTTTACTGCAAAATAGGCTGTCATGTCAGCCAAAGTTTCATCTGTAACAACTATAAAAGAAATATAAAAGCTGAAATAGGAAGGGGATTTGTTATGACCATAGTCTAACAGTAAACTGAAAGCTTTGTCTTTTGGTTCAGCTCCTTCCTCACCACAACAGACCAGATCAATGCAGTTATGTAATTTGTACAATTTTTGCAAATAACTTTTTGTCTGGACATCATATAGGTTACAATTACAGTGAAAGATCTACATTACAACCCTTTGGGATTGATCATATTACCCTTCCTAATACAGAAGAAAAGCAAAGGAAACTCAGCAAAACTGAGTGGTTTTGTTTTTTTAAATTGCATATAACTGATAAAAACCTTAAATGGAGGGTACCTATTGTTGCAATAGCACTACAAAAAGATCTAAAGCTCCATTAAGGGCACCACACCACAATACATCAGAAAGACAGCAATAAACAATGACCAAACCAGTAAAAAAAACATTTAAATAGTTGTAATATGAAAGTGCCAATGACTTTTCTTTTGTTAAGTGGTGTATACATTATTCACATAAACAGCACCTTAAGAGACTTCAGGAACTATACTCACACAAGTAAACATACCTCTGAGTACGCCTAGTGTCTGTTGGTTGTGATTTTAGGACATTAGTTTCCAGAAATTCAAATTTGCCAAGTAATTTGCTAGCAGCAAGTACTGCTGCATTTGTCTTTTTAGCTCTTATTTTGAAGCTTCAAAACAATGGCACTGCTCCAAGCCGCGTGTGAATGCATACAATGAAGAAAGAATTATGCGAATCAAATTTGGGGCTAAAACAAAATATTTCAATATAACCACAAAATGCCCAACACTAAGTCTTATCTAAAGCCTAACCCTGAAAAAAACTGAGCTAACCAGCATGTCCCCAGCATGTGAATCATATGAATCCATATGCAAACAGATGTTGGAGGGGCACCTTAGTGCAAAAGCCTTAGAAATGGAAAATACATATAGCATGAAAGATTTCTCCTCCCTTTTGTCTCACACCAAACACACATTCATCAGAACACCAAGGACCAATTAAAATGCACCCACCACTTTGGGATTCACATGCTGTCCGCTTCCCAGAAGTAACATGTGATACATAGAGAGTCAGAGGCAGTTGGTGTAGAGTCTCATACTGCCGTTCTCTCTTATTAAACACTATAAGTTATGTGCATTTGACCTTGAGCTCTGCAACAAGCTGGCATCTGGAACAGTATGTAAATACTGTCAAGGAGAGCTGTGGGGGTTTTACAGCCTCATATATCTAAATCATGGACAGGGTCTCACTTTTCTCTTCCTTTGTCTCCTGCTTGCAGGATTGTTCCTCCTCTATGCTGTGCTTTGCATTAATATGAGTTTAATCCCAGTTCGTCCCACATAAAACCAACACAAACACACCAGGCGTATCTGTGTGCTTTTCCTCCTTCTGGATAAGATTTGGTAAGAATGCAGAAAGAGCAAGAGCCCGTTTTCCCATAAACAAAATACACACAATTCAAAGGTTGAAAACATAATGTTTAAGTAACCATTTAAGTTAACTTTTTAGTTAATCCAGAAATATACCTTCAAATCTAATTCCTTTGACAGTGGGTATTGTCTTAGCTAATTTAGCTTCACTTATTGCCAACTGCAGTGAAATATTTAATAGGATTTGACTTGATAAGACAACTCAGCGATGAGGTAACTTAGATAAAACACTTTAACACTTTGGCTCTTGCTGTGAGATTATGGACAGAGATGATGGACAGAAGTTTTAATAACCTCAAATTCTCCTTTAATGAACCTGTCACCAAACTCAACTGCACCAAGATTATTTTCCGACTTCCATTAGCTGACTGCAGGAAGAAAAAAAAACTTCGGAGTCTTCCATCATGGTGATGCACACTTGTGCACAATGGGCTCACAATCTGTGCCTCAGGGGTTGTACTGGGACATTTAGGAACCTTCACTCTAAAAACAAAGCTTAGTTATCACAATAAACCAGCCTACGCGATTTCATATTCGCTTTTGTATAATCAGACACAAACAGAAACAAAATGCTGAGATTTCTTTGCAAAAGACATCACAGAGGCTCGACATTCAGTATCTGCATATAGGATTTCAAGTGAAAGGCTCCAAGATTTTACTTAACTGATCTCACAATATAACACATGACTGCACCTATGCATAAACACACACAATTATACAATGAACCCCACATTCAGAAAATCAACCATGTTTCCTTTTGCACTTTCCCTCCTAAAGCAGTGATTGGCTCAAAACACTCCACAGAAATCGATTCACTCAACTGGCAAAGCTCTCAGTCGAAAGTAAGTGCTGGAAAAACACTAAAAAGGGGGAAAGTGCCATGGAGCACACATAAACACACAAAAACACGATTATTCTCAAGCTTTGTTTGGCCATCTTTTTTGGGAGTATTTGCCAGTATTTTCATTCTGTGCACGCTTCACAACAGGGCAGAGGCTCAAATGTTTGCCCACCCAAACAATGAGGGGATTTTGAGGAAGGAGAAAGTGTTATTGTTAGTGAGAGTAAAGGGACACAGCTACCAAAAAACACATGCGTGAGCAAAACAGGCAGACACACTATAGTGCACCCAAACACACACAAAGCAGGTGGATAAACATGCACACAAAACAGAAAAAAAAAACTCATAAGAATACCAACTCTTTGTCCTCTTACACACACACAAACATGCACAGATTGGTGCAAGCTGCCAGTATTATCACAGTGAGTGAGGGTACGTGTGTGTGTGTGTGTCGTGGAGAGATGGAGGAGGCGGGTAGCGGACCAAAGCCATCCATCTCGGAAAGCCAATAGTGCACAGCATCGGGGGCAGGCTACACAGCATAGAATTCAGCGTCCAACTACACAAAAACACACAATATATACTGTATGTGCACAGTGTGGTGCCCTTGTGAGGGTTACAGCTCTCAGGGTGCTGAGATGGTGGCGCCCACAGCCATCAATCTTTACCCAGCAGACTCACTTGGTCTGGCCTCCAACACACAAACACATACACATATCTGACACGCTCCCATCCCCCTTAACATAACTAAAACCTCCAAAATTTATATTTACCCTGAAAAAAAACAAGTCTTAACCCTAAAAGATGGGAGATGAACAAAAGGATGGGCCACAAAACACATGCAAAAGACACATTTAATGTCTTTTCTCTCTTCTTTGCATCTTTCTTTCTGGTTTTCTCCCCACCCTCCCATCTTTATCTCTACCTCGCAGACACCTGCTACAGTACACTAACTGATTGGCACGTCTAAAAATGATAGCAATCATGAGGCAGACGACGAACAGGCGAGTAAAAAAGGGAATGACCATCGATTTTCATTCTCATAGGCAGTGAGTTATGGCACGAAGCTCTGACTGTAAGACAAAAGGATCGAGCCGTGACTAAAATCTGAGATGTGGGCCAGTCAATAGTCCAATCCAGAGAAAAATAATAACACACACACAAGAGGAAAGATATGGGAGATATGGAGCAGACTTGTTTCACAGTATACTGGAGTGTGTGGGCTGATTCAGTTTCTGTCTAACTAAAACATGTCCATCTGTCCACCAGTGTGATTTTAAAGCATCACATGGCACTTTTTTTTTTTTTTACAGAAAACATAATTAAGGCTGCATCTACCATTATTTTTATCTTTTTTTATTTATTTATCAAATAATGGCCTTTTTAATTCAAGTATTATTTTCTATTTAGCTGTTTAAAACATTCATTACTTTGCCAACAAACCTCAATCCCAGAAAAGTTGGGACATTGTGTAAAATATCAATAAAAATAAAATGCAATAACTTGCAAATCTCATAAACCACATTTTATTCCCAATAGAACACGTTAGCCCATGTGACGTTCACCTTTGTGTAGCGTCCTCCCTTCTGTCTGTCTTTAAAATTGTTCTGCAATTTTTAGGTACAGTTTGTTTCAGATTGGTGAACCTCTGTCTGTCTTTACATCTGAGAGGCTCTGCCTGTCTGAAATGCTCCTTTTATATCTAGTCATCTTACTGAGCTGTTACCAGTTAATCTAATTATTTTTCAAATGTTCCTCCACTTGTTTTTAAGGTATTTGTCTCCTCTGTCTCAACTTTTTGAGATGAAAAACTGCCATAAAATTCAAAATGAGCTTATATTTTTAATAAAATGATCAAATTTCTCAGTGTCAACATCTGATACATTTTTCATGATATTTTAAAATCATTGTGTTCTATTTTTATTTACATTTAACAAGCCTTGTAACTGGTTTCAAATTCATGTTGCAATACAGAAATGGTTCGAAAGGATTTTAATAAAAACATATTATTTAGGTTGACTCAAGCTCAAATGAACACCAATATGGTTGGACAAAGTAATTGTGGTCTGATGTGGTGAAAGTGCACCTTTGTGAAAGAGGCTGCACTGGATTCATCCCAGAAAACAAAACGGCAATGCTACAAGATGAAATCCAGACCAATAATCACTTTGTGCCAGTTGTATTGATTTCAAAATTATCACAAGTCATATTTATGAACAAGGAAGATATCAAGCCCCAATCTGTATATCATAAAAATGGACATATCTTGCATTCATCAATAGAACCCTTAGCTGGTGTAAAAAAGTGAAAAAACATCAACACCTTGAAAGATTTTGCATACTGAAACAAAGTTTTATCACATCTGCACCTCTGAAAGTGCGAGCTGCCATCATTAGTGGTGAGTGTTTACAAAATGAAGCACCAATGTAATCTACATAATGTTGACATGTGATGCTGAAATCTTCCTGTAGATTCCTGTAAAGGATAAAGTCTCTGCTGAGGTTTCATGTTTTTCAGAAAACTTGTGAATAAAATATCGATCAATAATTCATCCATGAACAAACTGTGGGCTTGGAAAAGTATTTGCAAATAAAACCTGATTTCAAACAGCTGAAAATATTTTTTTTCTATCAACAAAATTGTAAATAATGTTTCAGTAAAGCTTTAGAAGTTCTGAATGAAGATCGATTAAATTAGCTTGATAATGGTGACAGCACACTCATTGTAATGGCTCGTTACCAAGCATCATGCGGCTTACAAAAATAGTATTGATGCATCACCAGACAAAAGAACCAAATACTTTGTAGACCAAAAGAAGATATTCATTTGAAGTGATTTCACTGCAGTAGAAACTCGTCCCTGGCAACACCTACCAGGCAGCATTTCCATGGGAGCTGTCGTCTAGGTGACAGAGCAGCTCCAGTGTCTGAGGGTTGTGGGTGGAGTCGTCAGGTGACTCATGACTTCCCGAGTCCCAATCAGAGGGCATCCGCCATATTGCAGCACAGGATACCACCCTGCTGTCACTAGCTGAGTAAAAACACAAACATCTAACATCAGGATCATTATGATTTTGGGTTAGAAAGGTTTCCAGGAAGTGACTGTGACTTAGTTGACTGTCCTCTGGAGTGATAGAAGCACACTTCAGTGAATCTGTCTGTGTCGGACAACTGCTAATGTGTGTTGACGTGCATGCACTTTCCTCCCAATCAACAATATAAATGAGTCATTTTGGCACATCCACCCCAGAGCAGAAGCTGCTAATTGGAAGCAGAAGAGTAAATGCAGAACTGGTGCAGTAATTGGAATAAAAGTTTCAAGCTTGAGTGTATAACCAATCACAAAGAGAGACAGAAAGCGAAACAGCCTAATTTCTTTCTGGTGTAGATATTGACAGTGTGTAGGTGGCTCTTGGGCTAAGAAACACTGGCATTAGGCCTATTTGTCAAATTAAAAAGAAACACGTGGCAGATTCACAGGCTCTTGAGTGGTTTTAGTAAGTGGCCAAGTAATCATCACAGGGAAAAGCCTTTTCACATGTTGCAGTGCCACTGAAAGGCAGTATGGAAATGGTACAGTTACACTTGAATATGTTCGTGATTAAATATATATTTTTATGTGAGTGGGTGATGAGTGCAGCAGTGCATGGTGGGCTGTCCAGAACTGCTGTCATGCTGTGAGTTCAAGCGTGCAAAACTCTGCTGACACACAGTGAAAGACGACGCTCTGTCCCAAAGGTAACTACCCCATGTCCCACCTTTTTTTAATGCCATATCCCTTTTGACATGACTGTCTTTTCTGTTGTGATGCAGACTTAGGGCCCTATAAAATTGGTTTTATTTTATTTTTTAATTCAGTTTCTTTAAATTCTGTTTTTTCCATTAGGGCAAGGTGTTTATAAAAGAAAAATCTAAAGGAAGATCCGGTTTGTCATATAGAGCAACAAGGTTTTCTCTAAACTTGAATCTCATTTGACATGTAAGTGTTTTTATATTATTTTACTGATGAAAACAATTATTTGATTATTACACACCAGCACATCGAAATAGATTTGAGTTCAGCACACCAGAAATGTGTAAATCCTTTGTCGAGGGTTTTCCTGACACAGTGTGTCTGCAGCACAAACCATTATCCTTCTTGTGGGTCATCATGTTCACACATTAGTATTGATATTGATCAGTGTCTGAACATGACTTCTAACCCAGCTGCTTCTATTAAAACTAAAATAACTGCCTGGTTATTACAGACAAGTCATTAAAGATCACTGCAGTCATAAGATAAAATATATACTAAAATAGAAAAAAAGACGATTAAGTGAAGGCAAATCAGTAACAAAGGCCAGAAATATAACAAGACAGCGAATGGAACCAAGGACAGAAGGAAACAGTAGGACTCACTCTTGTTATAGCAGGTGGAAAGAACAGCTTTATCTGCAGGACTGGCACCAATGTGCCATATCTCCCCAGCTTGGTGCAGAAGGACATTCTTATTAATGATGTTATTCTCATCATCAAAGTCAATGATGTGGATCTGAAAGAAAAGCAGAGACAGAGAGATGTGTTTAGAGAGAGGCTAGAAAAACATTGAGTGCACCCCCATGCATTCACATCAATGGCAGTCAACTGTTTTAACATGGCTTTATTTTTTCCTAATCAACGTCATACAACTGATAGTTTTCAGCATGATCAAACTAAATCAGTGATGAAGATGCTTTAAAAGATCTACTAGATCAATTTTAGCTGTGAATATACTGTAGACATGGGAAGATGGAACAAAAATAATTTTAAGAAAAGGAACCCCTCAAAGATGTGTGTTAAGTCCTTGGGCATTCACTCTGCTGACACATTACTAATCTGTTAATATCAGCTCTAAAACCATGTAAATATAATAAAACATTATAAAAGTAGTGAGGAACAGTTAGTGACCTGCTTTGCAGACAATAATCTGTCTCTTAAAGTAAATATGTTTTAAAAACTTGCAGTTTTTAGAAAAGATAATCAACACCCTGAACATTTACAGTTCCAACTTGGAGAAAGTCAACAGCTTAATTTTTTTGGGTGTCCACATCATCGAGTATCTCTCCTGGAATGTTAACACCACACACCTGACTACAAAGCTATAGATATTTTCTTAAGAGACAGAAGTGACCATCTTTTACCGAGACAGAACATCCTAACCAGCTGCGTCCCTTCCTGCTATGGCAACTTCAGTGTCAATGGCAATAAAACGATGCACAGTGTGGTGAAAATGGCTGTGAAAGTCAATTTCTAAGGAGAGATGGACGATAACAATGAAAGATCCCTCTAATCCTGCACACGATCAATTGATCTAGTTTTGGTTTACTTTGTGTATGAATTCTCCTAAAGGTGCAAAATGTTATTTGTACAATGTATATTTTTTTTATTTGAAAAACCTTTGCTTTCTTGGTTTATGTTTATTTATTGTCATCAGAAATTCTGTGTTGGTTCACAACCGAGAGAGAAGCAACAGATAGGCAACAAAGACGCTCTGTTTTAATTTTACTGACAATAATTCAGTAGTGTGTAGCTTTATTTAAATGTACAAATTAAGGCTACTGAGCAAAGATGTATTTTTAAATGCATACAGACCATATCTGAGGCACCAAACTAAATTCTCTCGACAAACAAGGTTCTCTTGATTAACACAAGGATTCACTTGGCCCACTCCAAAGGGTTTAACTGACCTCTAAACAAAATGAGAATAGTCTTTACTGAATTTTTCATCATCCCTTCAATAAAAGATCTTTCAAATATTCCTAACTAATGCAACTATTTCATATTTTCATGCGTGCTTGCTTACAGGTCTTAATGTGTGGTAATGTATGGTTTTATTTTAATCTTGTTTAGTTTGTGAGCTAAAATTGTTCATATTTCTACATTCAGTTTACCTGTTTATTAGTAAAGCTTGACTTTGTGAAGATTGATATGACTTAGGTTTGCAAAGTTTTCTTTCCCCTCAACAACCCGTTAAGAAGAGCTTCACATAACAGAGGCTGCAAGAATTACAAACCAATAACTTTTTTGCACCCACACCTTCTCAGTTACGTTCACAGCACATCAGAACTGGTCTTGGTCGTCCTTGAGAAGAGTTTCCTTGACCTGAAGCTTTAGTTGTACAGCAGTGAAGATTTTAAAGCTCACAAGTTCAGCAAACAAACTTAACTTTCATTCATAACCCGTTAATGAGAGCTTCTCTTTAGAGAGCTATTTTCATTAAATGCAAATCTGTTCTATGGAGGCCTTCAATTGAATGCAGTTCAGGGTCCAAAATGCAGTAAAACATTGAGGGTTTCAGGGATTGATCAGAGAATTAATGGTAACTTCTCCCATAAGAAAGACACTTACAGCACCTTGGGGGACCATTAATAGGGTTACACTGGACAATAACTCCTTCCAGGCACTTCCACTCCTCTTGCTGGTGTTACTTTTACAGGCTAAACAAGAAGAGGTGAACGGGATGTAAAAGAGGAGGAGATGAGTATTGGAGCTGCAGCATCCTTCAGCCTCCTCAAAGTCAGCTAGGCAGCTATTAACCTTGGACTGGACTGCATCAAGCAGAAAATTATTACGCCAAGTTATAATTTTATGGTGGTGGGGGTGAAGCACAAATAAATTCAGGCCGGCGGGACAGGGTAATTGGAGGGCCTGGTAATATGGTCCCCCCAAATGAACCCAGGTGTAACAGGAAAGAAGTTCCAGCCCTCCTCCCTCAGGTGATTTATCCCTCGCTTTTCCAAGCCTGGGGAGTGACTCATAGCCTTCAGCCACTTGGGCACTGAGCCCAGCACTTTTAATTATGTGCCAGTGGTGGGAGGAATTAAGGCATGGAGAAGAAGAGGAGGGAGACTTGTAAGAAGAGGGGGTGAGGAAGGGATGAAGCCAAGCTGGCTTGTGGCCCCCACTTCATGGGCTTCACTGCTAAAGCTCTTTAGCCGCACAGATGACAGTAAGCAGGACGGAGGAGTAGCGAGCGGGTGAGAGGTGCCAAGCTTGGGCGCTTTATCTCGTTAGCAGCCTTAAATGCCATCCCGAGGCGCCCTCCGATCTGTCATTTTCGACTATTGGTCTCTAAGGGATTTGAGAGGTGCTCAGTGAGTTAAGAGAGACATTTCCACCCTGCATTATGCTTAATAGGAGGTGGAGGGGCCAGCAGGGTTATGGATACAGCAGAAGCTTTCAGCGCTGAAATGCCTATTGAAAAAACATTTTTCATATGAGTTCAAACTCACCTAAATAAGCTAACCAGAGTTAGCCAGAAAACTTATGCAGAGTGAAAAAGCAAATGAGCTTCATGAATAAAACAAACTGCAGAGTCTGGGCCCACGATTTAACTGTAGGGTCATCTCGAAGAAGATGACCTCAAGGATGAATAATGATCGCTTTTAGGTTTTAAAGCTTGGATTGCTCTTTGACATTCAACATATTTGAGAAATATTAACTACCTGAGTCTTTGCAAAACAACACAACGTAGAGACAAATCGAAATGCACTTCAAAAATCATAGAAAAACAGTTGCATTGGAGATTTTTAGCATTATCTGATTAGATTCTTCTCATGAAATCATTAATTTTAAGGCATGTGAGAGTGTGTTTCTGCTTCTAAATTAAAGAAAACGTGCACCTCAACAACGGAATTTACCATTGATCCTCATAACTTGATGTCAGGAATGCAACAATCTGTACCAGGGATGATCTTAACTTCAATAAGAATATACAGGTGAAAATCATTTTGTCAACAGAGTTCTTGCCTTGTTCCTGCACAGAAAGGAGGAAAAACATGGACTAATATGAGTCATTTACATCTTTAGTGTTCTTTCAGCTCAAGTCAAAGAGGACGAAAGAGTTAGGGGGAGTAAAATAAGCTCCTAACAATGTGTAATCAGAAATCACACACAGAGACTAGGATGCATTGTCACTACTCCCAACAAGCTCTGTATTACCCTGGCTACACAGTACTTGGATTGAACTCCGTCTGCATTCAGCGCCAGACTGTTTTCACACTGAAGTCGGCCAGAAAATAGGCTCCCCTTTTTTAAAGCACAGATAACACTCCCTTTTTCTCTGAGCGCTAATTATTTCTCCTCCTGTTTAGAGCCAACTGTTTCTGTCATCTGTCTCTGTAATGACCTCTGCAAGATGTGCATGTACGCATGCACACACCCTCACACTGTCTCCTTCACACACACAGACACACAAGCGCATTCACAGCAGCAAACCTTCAACAACAATCAGACACGAACAGAACCACAGATGAATGAACACAGTGGATGCAACTAATCTGTTAGTTAGCACCAGCTGAAATGCAGGTGGACATATGCAGATATGTTAAAATGAATCATTAATATTAATGATATCTCTATCAGTTGACAAACGAACAACCCACCATATTGATTAACTATTTGAACGAACATAATTTAATTGATTGATCAGTTAGTTCACTGACGAGATTAGCCTTAGCTGCAGAAAGTGTATCTGTATTCTGTTTTTTGCTTCAAGTCCTTATAAGGACTCAGATGGTTGATCAATCATCACATATTTTCAAATGCATCAATATTATTAGATACTGGATATAATTCCAAAAAAGTTGGGAAGCTGTGTAAAATGTAAACAAAAACAGAATGCAATAATTTGCTAATCTTATAAACCCAAAATTAATTTTAGAACATAAAAAACATATCAAATACTGAAACCAAGATATTTTACCATTTCATTGGGTTAGAGCAAAATAGTAGCTCATTTTGAATCTGATGGGAGCAACACATGTCAAAAAAGTTGGAACCAGGTGATGTTTATTGTGTAGCATCCTCTCTTCTTTTATCATCTTTCTGTAAACACCTAAAAGGTGTGAAGACCAGCTGCTAGAGTTTTAAGTGATGTTCAGCTGAAGGTTGTTGGCAGAGCACTGACTGTGTGGTGCTCTGCCAACAACCTTCAGCTGAACATCACAAAAACAAAAGAACTCATCCTGGACTTCAGGAAGGGCAGAGAGGACCTGGCCCCTCTCTACATCCACGGCGACTGTGTGGAGAGGGTCCACTCCATCAGGTTCCTGGGCGTGCAGGTCTCTGATGATCTCTCCTGGTCTGCAAACACCACAGTGGTGTTGAAGAAGGCTCAGCAGCGCCTCCACTTCCTGAGAGTGCTCAGGAGAAACAACCTGGAGGAGAGGCTGCTGGTCACCTTCTACAGAGCCGCCATAGAGAGCATCCTGACGTACTGCATCACAGCGTGGTACGCGGGGTGCTCAGTGGCAGACAGGAGGGCTCTGCAGAGAATGATCAACACAGCCCAGAGGATCACTGGCTGCTCTCTGCCCAGCTTGGAGGACATCGCTAACTCTCGCTACCTCAGCAGAGCTGGTAACATCATTAAGGACTCCTCCCACCCCAGTAACTCTCTCTTCAACCTGTTACCATCAGGAAGACGGTACAGGTCACACAAAACCAGGACTAACAGACTCAGAGATAGCTTCTTTCCAAAAGCTATCTCTGTAGTGAACAATAACAACAAGACCAGATAAAATCAGCCCACAAAATTTTACACATTACTGATCATATTGATCAACGTGTAATAAAGTGTATATATTGTTATTTATTAGTACCCTTTGTTGTTTTTACTTATACTTGATTGTTTTTGATTGTTTTGATTGTTTTACGTTTTTGCACCAAGTGAGAAGCGCTCAAATTTCGTTGTACACTGTACAAGGACAATAAAGGCTATTCTATTCTATTCTATTAAGAGAGGAATGTTGTCTCATTCTTTGCTGATGCAGGATTCTAGCTGCTGAACAGTCCTGGGTCTTTGGAACCAGATTTGTTTCATAATGCACAACTTTTTTTTTTTAATAGTGGAAGTTCTGGACTGCAGGCAGCATGGACTCTTCTCGTATGGGGCCATGCTGCTGTGATAGATGCAGTATGTGGTTTAACATTGTCTTGCTAAAATATTCAAAACCTTCCATGAACGAGACGTTGTCTAGATGAGAGTAGATGTTGCTCTAAAACCTCTGTGTACATTACAGCATTGATGGAGCCGTCCCAGATGTGTAAGCTGTCCACACCATAGGCATTAATGCAACCCCATAACAGCAGAGAGGCAGGCTTTTAAATCCCTCTGCTGATGGTCATTTTCCTTATTAGTCCTTAGGACGCAGTGTCCATTGTAACAAACAAATTTCCAAATTTAGACCAAATTTGACCACAGAAGAATTTTCCACTTTGCCTGAGAACATTTTAATTGGGTTTTGGATCAGAGAAAATGCTGGTGCTTATTGATTTTTGCATTTAATACAATTCTTCTAGAGGTTCTCCAGTCTAAACTGTCCCAGCTCTCTGTCCCAGTCTCCACCTGTCAGTGGATCACAAACTTTCTGACAGACAGGAAGCAGCAGGTTAGACGGGTGAAAATAACATCTGGTATATGGATGTGTCCTGTCCCCACTGCTTTTCTCCCTTTACACCAACGACTGCTCCTCAAGTTATCCATCTGTTAAACTCCTTAAGTTTGCAGACAACATAATGGTCATCTGCCTCATCAGGGATGGAGTTGAGTCTGCATACAGACAGGAAGTAGTACAGCTGATCCTCTGGTTCAGTCAGAACAATCTAGAGCTCAGCACTCTAAAATCTATGGAGATAGCAGTGGACTTCAGGAGGAGCCCTGTTTCAACTATGTTCAACTATTTATGGTGCCTATGATACTTTCTGTATCTCTTGAATCTGTGTAATATGTCTACTCATGTCTATTTATGTTTACATATGTGAATATTTTTCACCTTAGCAATTACATTGTTTTATGGGGTGACAAATAATCTGCAATAAGTATTAGAGCATAAATTAAATGGAGTCAAATTCCTTGTGTGTGCTACATACAAGGCCCAATAAACCTGATTCTGATACAGATGAAAACCTAAAGAATTGAATCTTAAGCCTAAGAAGAAACAACTAGATCATGCAGCATGTCTCTAAGGACTTGAGTGCTGCTTCTTCTATTTGGTCAGTGTGGAATCTATTCACCCTGGCTTTCCAGCTCCAGAGTAGAACAAAAATCCCCAGAAATAAATATTCTTACATCTATGTTTCATCTTCTGACATTCTGTTGGCCTCCCTAAATAGAGTCCTCTGTGTCTGCCAACTACCTTAAACATGGATTCCTCAGTAAAAAAGTCTTGTTTCACATCCTGCATCAAACTTTCTGTGACATTATTTGTAGTGGATTAAAGGGGTCCTCTACAATACAACCTTCTTGGGATTTTCTTCCTTTCATTTAAAAAAAAACAACAAACCAGACTGATGTGAATCAAGCAACAACTGCAGAAAAGCAAGTGATTTGCATCCTGCAGTGGACAATTTTCTAAATACAAAAAGAAAGATTTAAGAGGATCTTTATAGACTAGAGGCCTGGACTAAAGAAACAACTTGGTACCAGAAGGTCAGTCGCTTTTTCAAATGAGTAGTCTAAATATAATTTTTTATTTAGTAAATGTGTTTTAGTATTTGTATGATTAAAATTCCTTTGAGCAAAGCGTCCAACCCTGTAGCTGCTCATCAGGCGTTGCACAAGCTGCATCTGTGCTGGGTGTGTTCATGTGTCTTGGTCGTTTAGTTCCAGTATGGAAGGAAAATTTCTGTGTGTGAAACAAATCTTACCAAAAATAAAAACAACAAAGTTCTAACTGATAGTTGCAGATTGATTTCCTTTTAAACAATTGGTAAACATTAAATTTGTTGTATTAGTAAATACCTATTTTTTGATTACACGGTGAAATAGGTGAAAAGTTACTTAATTTTAAGATGAGCTAGTGGCCAGATGACTGTTTCTACCATGTCCTGGTGCACAAAACTTTAACAGAGAATGCTTTAAGAGAGTGCTAATATACATCACAGGAATAATAAACAGTAACAGTAAACAGTTTGTTTTGTTTTTTCTGTGGAAAACTTGTCTTAGACCAAAAAAATGCATAAAATGGTACGTGTATTTATGTGTATTCGTTTTGTAATAAGAAGTGAACATATTGTTTTACCTGGTTGTCAAATTTTAGTGACTGTGTGCCCACGAGGAAACGAATAGCATCAGTCTCAGCTGTTTGGGCAGTGAGCGCTCGTGCCTGCAAAATAGAATAAAATAGAACAGAATAGAATAGAACAGAATGTTGTAAAGATGATAATAAATGAATACGAGATGAAAGAATAATCGTACTGCCTACCTGGAATTCGAGACCATAAATGACAGGGGCGTCGTCTTCCATTTTTCACCTTATTATCGCCAACTTCTTATCCTTTAAAAACAAGCCGCAGAAAAACACCTTTACAAACGCTATTTTAGTGGTACATACTGTTGAAAACAAACCCCAGCATCACTTCCGCAATTAAAAAAATAGCGTAAGAAAAGAAGGAAGTGTTCACTTGAAGCACGTAACAATAGTCTTGCACCATTACGCCTGCTTTTAAATCTACGTAAAACATCATTGAGAATGCCCTCCGGAGCACTTTACGTTGAATTTTCTTTTGTTGCGCATGCGCACTACATTTCTATCCGTCAGTCTGCAGTAAGGTAAGATAACAGCCTCGTTAATTATTTGAATGCGAATTTAAATTGCGTTTTCTGTTCTTTTTGACGACATGTTTGGTATGTCCCGTTCATTTAAAAATGTCGGTAGTTATTACAAGCGTGTGACAGCTTTATGTGTAAGCTTAGTAAGGTCACACAGCTAATGTAGCTTTAGCATCAAAGCTAGCATGAAAAGGAAACATGATAGCTTCATCTTCATCGTGCAAAAGAAAAAATCTAAAATATTTACCTTTAGAGTGAAACTGCTAATCAGTGCAAGCGATACAAGTTTGTGATACAATACTCGTTTTTGAAAGTAGTGACAGGAAGTGAATGTGTCTAACTTCCATAATGGCATTACAACGTTAACATATTTATGTGTGTTTTAAGAGCAGTAAGATGGATATAGGGGAGGCTAATGCCCAGCGGCCTGTATCTTTGGACATCACAGTGGAAGATGTCAGCAAAGAAGCTCCAGTTACAGAGCCTGCTGAAACAACCAGCCAGACCCCTTCCAAGGATAACACGTTCCCCCAAGAGGACAGCATAGACCTGGGTGGTGGGGAATTTGTCACTCCACAGGAGGACAGCAGCGCCACACTCTCTGAAAGCCTGATGGACAGACTTAATGATCAGATGATGGAGAGTGTCATGATCTCGGACTCACCTAATAACAGTGAGGAGGATGATGTTGCTCCTGTTGATTCCTTTTTGGATGGAGGGGAAGAGGAGACTGCGCCCTCGTCAAGCAAAGAGGAGGAAAGTGAAATTGGACAGAATACAACTGAGATTAAAGTTCCAGTGGACCAGCAGGACAAAGATTGTACCAAAGAGGACACAAAAGATGAGATTGACCAACAAGAGAAAATTTCAGCATCTGTTTCACCTCAGAGGGAATCAACAAGTCCCACTGTTATCAAGAGTGAGGAACCTGAAAATGAGTCAACCAGGGGGACTAGCCCAAAAGATGAGCCTGTACCAGTGTGCACCATATTTAGCCAGGGTACTCAGCCAATGTCACTAGCACCTGATGGTTTTCAGCCAACTCTGATCAAGTCCCCCAGCTTTACCATGGGGAGTGGTGGAGGCAGTGATGAAGCAACGACCCCCAGTAAGATGACTGCCCCACTGGTGTGTCAGCCCAGCCCAAGCCTCAGTAAATTCTTCACTGACAATGGACAGGTCAATCCAGCATCTGACTTCTTTGATTCATTTACTGCTCCATCCTCCTTCATTTCTGTTTCAAACCCCAATGCAGAGGTTTCTCCTGGATCCACCCCCGCACCCATAAACTTTACACCTGAACGCCAGCTCTCCTCCACTTCTTCCTCCATCTCTACCCCAGGGGCACTTTTAGACTCTGAAGCTCCCACTCCTGTCTCCACTGAACCAACCACCAAGCCCCAGTCTCCTGCACCCCAAAGTGTCTCAGCTCCAACTCTAGCTTCAGTCCCTAGTTCAGCATCACAACCACAGTCCTTTAACCAGCTCCAGGCTGTGTTCTCAGGCAGTGATGACCCATTTGCAACAGCACTGAGCTTAAGTGAGGTGGACAGGCGTCATGATGCCTGGCTGCCATGTGAGGAGACAAGGAAGATATTAATCTCTGTTGCCACCCAGCAGTACAGCCCAGCATACATAGAGGCCAGCAGACTCACAATGCCTGGACTGAAGTTTGACAACCTGCAGGTAAAGCCAAATTAAAGGAAATATGCAGTATATATTTACATTTAGCAACTGACTAGAGTGTTTTTTTTTAATCTGAAGATGCATCAGAGTTGTATACATCATCATTACATTAACAGTCACCTTAACAGTAACAAGCATTTCTTATAACAACCCTGATAAAACTTTAGTTTACCATTTCAGTTTTACAAGTTGATAAATATATTAAGTGGAAGCTTGTAGGGTGTATCCACTAACCCCTGGGCTGAGATTGTTCATTTCCCTCTCAGAGTATGTTTCAATGCCTGTTTGAATAAATGAATAAAAATCAAGGATCTTGCTCCAAGAGACAGTTTTCAGCAAATTAAATCTGCTTTAAAGATTCATTTGAAAAATTCTGCAGTCTGCAATTTTTTCCCCTCTTAGAGCAAGATATTGTTTTTTATTGATTTTCATTACATATACTTTTATTTCCCCATCTTCATCTAGTCCTTCAAAAACATGTTTTTGTTTGTTTTGTTGATTTAAAGTTATTAGTATGCTCTTGGGTAACAGTGTGCATTTAAATGTCAATACTAATGTCTATATGATGCTACTTATTGCTTCCAAATTATGTTAAATGTATGTATTTTGATGCAGGGGGATGCTGTGAAAGACCTTATGATTCGTTTCCTGGGAGAGCAGGCGGCGATGAAGCGGCAGGTCCTCACTGCCAACTCTGTGGAACAATCCTTTGTTGGCCTCAAACAGCTTATTGTAAGTCACTCAGCATTGTTTTATTTTGAAATAATCAGCAAAAGTTCACTTCTGGGATATAAAACTCTGTGAAAACATGTCAGGGTTTTAAAAAAGTACATTTTTACCAGGGAAGAATGGATGTGGTGAATTATTTTGCTTGTTGCTATGAATGATTTGCATGTTTTGCCAGTTAGCATCACTTGAGAGTTTACTTCAAGTTAATTAATAAAAGCCAATAAGATTCTCTTTGGAGATTAGTTGTTTTTTTAATTTCGTTTTGTCCACTAATGAATGTGGTGTAGATGCAGTTAATACATCCAAAATAAATTAGATGCTTTAAAAAATGTTCCTCCTTGTATTTATCAAATGACAGCTTTAGGTGTCAGTTTCATGTCTGAAATACTTAATGGAGCTTTTCTGGAACATTTTAAAACAGCAGTCTGACTAGACTACATACATATGCCCCTTTTAAACATAACGTATGTCTGAATTGCTGCAGTCATATAACAAGCAGAAACACAGTGGTGATGAGCTTATTTAACTTTTTATTAGTTGTGCAGAGAAATCCAGCAGATTATGGTTATAAACAAATTAATAACACCGCTGTATAAAAGATTCCCCTCCATGGGTAATATATTACATTAACTTTATCCATACACTATATTTAGAAAATGGCACCAGGCACATTAAATTAAGTTGAGTACTTTAAGCAAAATAACATCTTAGTAAGCACAGTTTTGAGTTTCTTCTGTCTGTTAAGAGCCATTTTTTCTGATTACAATTACATTTTGCTATTAAATTACATTTTTAGTTAAATTAAATTTTGTATTAAATTCGATTATATTTTTAAATATTAAACTGTGGCTCTGAGCTGTATCTCTGTTATGTTACTGTCCAGTCTTTGTTAAACAGGAAATATGCTTAAATCACTGTTTCTCTTTCTTCTGTTTCTCTCTCTTCACAGGAAAAATAAAAAAAAAATGGGGATTCCAACCCCTAACTCAAAGTATTCATATGATTTTTATTATAATATTTTGATATCATCATCATACTTTTTTAAGAGGCTGTGCAATAAATGTTTTTGTGACTTACAATTCAGCCAGGTTTTTGAGAAAACCCTTAAAGAAGGAGAAAAGGCTTTTTTAAAGAAACCTCGGCTCTTTGGGAGTTAATAGTCTAAAAATAAGGCTGTCCTAACACTCCAGTTTTTCAAATTATTAGCTAAAGAGACAAAATCTACAACTCAGATTGAACTGTGAAAAGTTCCAATTCAGGTTGCAGACTGTGGATTTAAAACTTTATCTGTAAAAACGGTTAGACTTGGTGAATATGTAAGTGTTGCATAAGGCTGCTCAACAAATCTAACAGCTAAAAAGCATCACTCAAGCACAGACGCTGTCCTAGAGCTGCAGCCCCCTTTTCTTGAGGTAAATGACAAAGCCACAGTTGGTTTACTACAGCTCGGCATTCTGTGTTATCTGCAGATTGTCTGACCTTTTGACAGTCAGCCTGTAAAGTCAGTGATCCCACTAAAATCGAGGCTGGTTTGGTCTCAGCTGACTGAAAACAGTGACTCATACTTTTCCTCACTCTTCATATTATATTTCTTCATCTGCCAAGCACAGAAATGCGTCTTTCTTTTTGACTGCACAATCTCACCTCATTCCCTTTTTCTGCTGTCATTCATCGATCCTCCTCCCCAGCCATCATGCTTTCCAGCAATCACAATATATGACCCCCTGATGACCCTCAGAGACAGTTGTTATTTAAGACATATGCACAGCAGTATCAGCAGACAGTGTTATGTAGAGAAGGGAAAGCAGAGCTGAGGAAGGGAGGGGTGGTTTGAGGAGATGGAGAGGCAGAGATCCTCTCGGCTCACAAGTTCTTTTCTCCTGCTGTGCCCATGTATTATGCATGGGACTGCTGTGCATATTTCAAGGGCCTTCTGGACTTGGTGTATATATAAACACACACAAGCTGGCACTCTCAGCCTTCCTTCAGCTGCTCTATATGGTGTAGGTGAGTAAGTGTGTTTTTGAGTTAGAGGATCATATGCCGTCTGTTGATTGGTGTGGGTGGCTCCCTGAAGCAGCGGGTTGAGGGAGTGGGGATGGGGAGCCAGAAACTTAATGCAGACCTACAACAGAGATGGCAAAGACACAGAGATAAAACAGTGTTGTGTGAGTGTGATGTATGGAGACAGAGGAGGGTCTTTCTTGCCCTTAAGCATAAACAAAGGCAGACATTTTACCTGAGAATGTGGCACATGTACAGTCGCAGCTCAAGACGCCCATATCCGATGTGGTGTTGATTCTAAAGCACACTGTTGTGTCATTGTAAGAAGAACATGGTGAGGAGAATTTAATATTTGTTAATACAAATCATATTATTGCAAGATTCAAATTAAATATATCCTGTTGGACATTTTGCTAATATTATTCCACCGACAAGTAATTATTTTTTGTTATTTCTATAAAACATATTCAGTTTCATCAATTAATGACATGAAACAGCAATAGCTGCTTTATGTTAGTACAATGCCACACCGCTTGCTTTTTTTAATTTACCAGGAAGGTCTCATTGAAAAAAAAACAATCTCCTTTTCAAGGGAGTCCTGCAGGGTGGGGGGGACTGGCATTGAACCTGAAACCCTCTTCACCTAGGCCATTGCCACCCTTTTATTATGCAACAAATCCCAAGTCAAATTCCTTGAGATCTTATTCTACCATGTTCATTTTAACTTTTAAAATTGCTAATTGCTGTTTGTTTGCTGTAAAATTCTCTAATTGGGAACAGCTTTGTCCCCGAACTGATCTGGAATAAATTGAATTAAACTTAAATCATGTTTTTTTTTTTTTCCAGATCTAATTTAATTTCTATTAAATTTAGATTGAAATGTTCTGTTTGAATTAGACTTGAAATTATTAATTTTTTTACTTTGTAAAGGGCCTTCATACAAGCATTGTTGTGATCTGGTAACTGATTCTGAGTATCTCAAAGGTCAGAAAGCGCTCTGAGTCACATCTCTTCCCTCTTCACTTCTATACTTCACTCCACTTCACTTCTGTAGATTTAGTCTCTTAATTAAAAAAAACTCCACTTGAGATAGGTAGATGATTTACGATGCAGAGACTTAACGGCAGAGCCAAGAGCTAAAGAACAACAGAAAAAAATCTGTTCCTTTATCAAGAGCTTGTATGGCTATAACAGAAGGCTAGGCCACTTTTACCACTGAATGGATCACACATCATCTTCCTCCTTCTTCTTCAGCTAATTTACCTACTAATAAATTATGAAATTTCTAAACTTCCAAGATCAAACAAACTCATAGATCAAAGCTGCCATAGGTAATATAGCTCTTAGAGCTGGGAGGGAAGGTTGAAATTGAGAAAATGAGAAGATATGCACGAGAAAGCAGAACATACACCCACACATACCCTTACTCATACATGGACGAGGGCATGAACGTACCAGAAATCTGCTGAACATCAATACTAGATCATGGGTCAGAACATCTAATCAGCTGCACACAGTGTAGTATACACACTGTATTCACCTGTGTAGCCATGCCATTATTGTGTGCAATCGTGCACACATCAGGGTTCTCCAGAACCTGTCTATAAATGCTGTATGATTATTGTGTTATATATGTATGTGTGTGTGTGTGGGTTTGTATTTCTGACCTCCTGGGGACCCGTTTCCTGACTTTTACTATCTTTCTGGGGTCCGAGGGTTCTTGTGGGGACCGAAGCCTGGTCCCCATGGGGGGGTATCCCCTTTTTAGGGTTAGGGGTTAGGTTTATAGGTATGGTGTGAATAGAGTTTTAGTTAGTCTTAGGGTTAGTTATAGATCAGTATTGGTTAAGGTTAGTAAAAGGGTTTGGGTTAGGTATAAATCTAGTTACTAAAATCAATGGAAGTCAATGGACGGTCCCCATAAGGATAACAAAACACACTTGTGTGTGTGTGTGTGTGTGTGTGTGTGTGTGTGTGTGTGTGTGTGTGTGTGTGTGTGTGTGTGTTGCAGAGGTCTGATATGAGCTGGCAGAATGAGTCATGCTGCAGAGTTTTATTGTGACTGCACCCACTGTCACAACACATGTTTACAGGAGATACAGATACATGCCACAAACCATATAGATGTACAAACTTTCCAAATAATTATCTGTGTTTTCACAGTCTATTTTTATGACTTAATGAAAAAAGTTTTAAATATCTGTGTTTGATGAGCGGGGACTTCAGTTAACTTAGATGCCGAGTTGCTATTAAAAACACACACGGTGCTTTTCTCTGATGAAATTTCATCTGGATTGAAACTTCATATGCTTTGTGCAAAGCAAGTACAACCTCCAAATCTGAGATGGATCTCTTGAGATATCCTCAATGCACCTTTTGAAAGAATAAACTTACTTTTACTCAAAAAGTGCAGATGAATTCTGAAGCAACTATCAAAGACTTTAAAAGTTTTTGGAGGAAAGTGTCCGTAGTCATTGTAAAACTAGTACCATGTCAACATAACCTGAGAGGCTGTATGGCAAGGAGGAAGTGACTTTTTCAAAATTTCATTAAAATAAATCAATGAAAAAACAGTTTCTCTGCACATCTTTACAAAGATGTAACTTTTTAGAAAAAAATGTCTTCAATAAACAAGTATTGGCCTCCCTGGTTGTATTGAGCATCATTAGGTTTAGATATAGTTTAAAGAAACTTTACAGTAAGTGGCGGCGGTTTTAGGTTTTATGTTGGATTTAGGGAAGTTGGAGAAGTGGGTGCGTCACGAGAGAAAAATACACAGTCATGTCAACACAACTTTAAAACCTCAATGGGAAATTAAAGCTTACTAGCAGTTGAGTCTTTGAATAATGTTCTTAAGCCAAGCTTTAGTTGAAGTGCTGTATTAATAATAATACTTTTTATGTAATATCTTTGATGAGACCCAGGGGTGTTTTACGTAGAGGACTCAGTATGACATTGGATAATCTATGCAGATAATTTGGTCTGCTTCCTTGGCCTTCTCTCAACTTCTCTTTTTGTCTTCCAGTGACCTCGGTCTCCTCTCATGTCCTGACTGTTGTGTGGTCAGCAGTGAGCTTGTCTCTTGCTCAGCACCACCCAGGGCTTGCCTCATCTGTCTCCCTCATTAGCAATACCTCCTTCTCTCCTCCTCCTTCCCTCTTTCTCCTGCATCTTCGTCTCTCACTTTCTTTCCTCTGTGCCGCCTGCCAAAGAATCTAACCTCTCTTCCCTCCCACAGTTTGATGCTGTCTGGGCTGGTGGCCAGCGTGTATGTATGTGTGTCGTTATGCATACATGAGAAAAATACCCACCTCGGCTGGTTCAGCCACCTCCCATAACGATTCCATTGACCCAGCTGCTGCATCGCACTTTGATATCATTCCTCTAACCTTTAGTTGTCATAATCATAACATTTCTACATAGCTGTCATTTCCGCCACCAGTTACACTCTCAGGCTGAGCCTGAAAAATGCACCATCAGCTTTTGTTGTGCTGAAGGGCATGTTTAAACCTTAGTGGTAGTTATTCTCACCTTGCTCCGTTTACACTGGCTGCAGTTGTATGCTCCTTATTACAAAATGCAGATAATGTTCAGCCCATTGGTCCGCCAGCATGGAGGATAATTCCATTTTATTACATCTTCCGAGTGACACTGATAGAAATAAATGAGGAAATGTGTTTTCTTGTCTGAGTCATATATGCCATTTCATAATGGTATGTCACTGCTAGTCTGTTGGTTTATGTTTCATTGACACAAACCACTACACAGGAACACATGGCAATTCTTATGTCCGTGCTGACTGACAGTTACATCTACAGCTTCACTCAAATGGTTTGTAATAAATAGGTCTGCTGCTGTAACATGCTCACTTGGATTGCACAATATATCGCAAATTTATCATCATTGCAGTATCAGCATGCTCAATATCAATACCCAAAAGGCTATTTGGATCACAATAAATCAGATGCTATTGGATTTTAGTTGCTATTCATTCCAGCTCTACATCCAAATTATATATTAGGGCGATCTGATGGATTATTATCCTAGATGCCGAGACTTTGTTTCAATCATGGTGTCCCAAATGATGTGTTGTAAACAATAGACAGAGAGGATTGAGGAAAATGTGGATTTATTGCAAATGATGACATCATTGCAATTATTTTACCAATAATATTGCCATTGCATGTTTTTTTTTTTTGTCTAAGTAAATGGATCTGAAAATGGTGCAGATTAGGTGTAAACCAGTTCTTTCTAAGGTTGGGCGGCTCGGGTCACAGCAGGCTGTTAAACATCAGGGTGGTGGGCAGACTTGAGATGATCTTCAGAAGTCATATTATTATTTTCTTATTTAACAGACTTAATAGGGATATTTGTTTACCAACATCTGAGATAGTTGTGGTCATTTTGTGAATCAGGAGCTAAACAGTTTGGAAACTGCTGATCTAAAACACTCATGGCCAATATTAACCTTTGAAACGAATATCTGTCAGTTTATTTTCCAAATCTACCATCAGGTCTTGCAGCACTGTGACATCTTGTGTTCTTCGGATGTCATTGGTTGTTGACCAGACTTGGCACACAACTCCTAAAAACTACACTCTCTGCAGGAAATGTAAAATTTTTTTGCTGTTGACAAATAAACCATCAAACACTATCCAGTAGCCCACTAGTCAATCCCAAGTGGATATTACCCAAAGGAACCTCACTTAGAACTTGAAACTGTGTTGAGCCAACTAAGGGAATGTTATTGGGAGTTTTCTTGCAAGCTATGTGCAAGCACAGTTTATTCACATGATGTATTATGTTACTTTGTGTCTAGCCATCTCTCTGTGATACAGTTTGAAGAGTCAGAATTATTGCCTGTGGGAGACAAAACTACTGCTTTGTGAATTGCAGCTCTGGAACCATCCTTCAGCTGAGGGGCAATATCTGTCCCCTGTTTCAAGTGTCTGCAGGCCAACAACAGAGGCATCAATGTAAAGTTAGCCAGTGAATGTCATACACTTTTAAAATATTAGTACATTTTCTCAGACCCTCTGTGTAATCCAAAATGCAAAAGCTTAATTGAAGTAGCACTGGAGCTCCCTGTGTTAACCAGGGCTTGTGTGAGGAAGCCCTTTAAAGTTTGATTCGCCTGGAGGCTTTGTGTCTTGTGAGAAAACATGTGGGCGTTCGTTTGTTCATCAGGCTTTGTTATGCAAAGGGATTTTTTTAAACTCACCAAAGGATAGATGCACTGAACTTCCAATCTGCAGCACAATTAAGAAGCATCACCCCTTTTAAACTTGCAAGGAAACTAATTATGTGTTTGTGTGTCTGAGGGAGTGAAGGAGGACATTATGTGCACATTTTCACTGCACACATTTGTCTGTGCGGGTGTGTAAAGATGTCAGATTTTGGGTGAACTATTGTAGTCAGTCATGCTTGTTAATGAGAAATAAACTTGTTTTTGTGTAGAGTTATATTCAAAGCATATGAGACATGCAAGATACTGTAATATTAGGTCTTGGTTTTGCTAATTATTTTGGCCATAGCTAAAGTTTTACTGTTTTAGATCTTTTGTAAATTTTGACTTTCATTCTTATCCCAGCAGTCATCCTAAATACATGACATACATTATTCTTTTCTTCTTCTTCTATTATTTTTTTTATTCAGTCATATACTGTTTTAAAATTCCTGAAAATGTCTCTGTTTATATGACCAAGTTTTTCAACACATATCTGTCACTAGGCCTGTTTACCAAACTCTATATTCAGTACCACTGGCAATAAATCACCATGGTAATACCTCTTCATTTTATTTTGGGGGAATCTGATTATGAATTGTTGCGTAGTCATTTGAGCTGAGTTAAATTATTAATCACCACCAGCCTATTGTTTAGAATTTTTTCATCCCACCGTTTATTCTGTGTTAATTGAAATCACTCAATCCTGGATCATGACATCAGGGTTGGTACATGCGATGGATTCATGACTGGTAAAAAGAAGGTTGCTCATCGTTTGTGTTCATCACTTGATCAAAATATGGTCATCACAGAGTTGGTTCTTAAATATACCTGAGTAAATAATGTTTAAGTAAAAATGGAAAGTGACCTGGAACTGTAAAGTATACCTGGTCCATTACATCACACCAAAAACCCTCAAATCTACAGTTTTTTTTTTTTTAACATTTGAAAAGAATACAGTTATTAAGTGATTGTGTGTAAATTGCAGCTGTTTGCACCTACACACAGACTCCTCGTGACTTTGGTGATTTCTTGTTAACAAGTAGGATCATAGTAGAGAAGGTCAGCTTGGTTATTTTTTTCTTTGTGGCTGATTTCAATTAATTTCACCCCATAGATGAAGTAGAGTATACTGGGCCTATGGAATGAGACTATTTGACAAAAACTGCCTTGTGAAACTGAAAAGACAGAATATGATATTTGATATTTTAATAAATATAGTCGGCTGGACCAAATACTCCGAACATTCTAAATGTTAGATTACATCATGATTTATTTCTGTGTGATTGTTCTTATGCTTTTTTCATCATTGAGGTCAGACCTCAGTCTGCTTCATTTGAAATCACAGTGTGGCACAGATGTCTGTTATTATCTCACTCAAGGGCGCTCACATCACATCTACAACTGATCACTGACCCCGTCACCTTGCCACTTGAACGCTGCAGCCTGCTTGCTTTCTGCTCAAATCACAACCTCCCCTTTATCTCCAATGTTTGATTATGTTGAAGACCCAAAATTACAGGCTGGTGTAAGACAATATCAGAGCTGTAAGTCATGTAAAGTAGCAATACTGCATTGTTATGTAAGTTTGTGAGTTTTTTACTCTGGGTTTTTGTAGCATTGTAGCCATCAGCTCTATTCTCCTCTTCTCTACCCACTGCTCCTCTTTCTCTTTGTCAAATCTTTTGGCTCAAAGATCTTGTTTTTGTTTTTATTTTTCTGTTTCCTTTCACTAGGTCCAGATTTAAAGCCTGTATATGTTCATTTAATGTGGGCCAGATTTCTTCCATCCACATCTCATTTATCTGCTGCTGAAACCCTTTATCCCTTTGCGTCTTGTCTCAACTTTGTGTGTGTGTTGAGGAATGCAGCTATTGTACAGCAATCATCCCTAATCCCTGCCTCATAGACACTTATAGACATACACTCGCACACCTGTCTTGTTTTTATGCCCTGTAGCAGGGCAGCAGTGTACTGTAGCAGGATATGTTTGTGTGTGAGTGACTGCAGCTGCTTTTGGCCATCCATGCTGCCTACTCGTTTTCAGCTTCATTTCCCCCCCTAATGAAGATTCAGAGGCAGCGCAGCTACTGGCACGGGGCAGGAGAGCAAAGGAGAGGAGGGTGGGATGAGGAAAGAGCAACGCATGAGGAAACGATGACAGCAAGAAGAGAAGGGAGGAAGAAATTAGACTCTGTTGAAGGGGAAGGAGGAGATGTAGGAAAACAAAGTATAGGAGAAAGACAGAAAAAACATGAAGAAAGGATGAATGAGGAGGAGAGAGCAGCAGCGACAAAGAAACAGTGATGAGTTTTGCGATAAATATGACTGGAAAGAAAGTTACCCTTGCTTCCTCTCTCTTCTAATTAGCTCTCTGGCTGTGATGAATGGCACAGCACTTAGGACCCAATCGCCAAGCCGACCTTGTCATGTGTGTTGATGGGGTGGGGTGAATCTATTCTTCCCCCTTCTCTTACTCCCTCTTTCTATTGTACCACCTCCTGTGGAAGCAGATGCTGCTAATATTTGGGTCCGTGTGTGTGTGTGTTTGTATGCACGCACAAACTCCTTCATGGTGTGTTAATAGCATCAGTACATTTCAACATTTCATACATGGTGATTTTATTATTTAGCTTTACATGTAGGAGTGAATATTAATACTGTTGATTGAGGCAGACAAAGTATTACTTTTATTAACCCTTAAAGTTTTAACAACCTGCCAACAGGATGAATAATTAGGAGTGGATCGCTTTAAAAAGTTCAAGCACGAGAGAAACTCTGGAGAATGCAGCAAGTCCTCTATTATCCTTTATGCTGAAGACATTAAATCTGTATTTTGAATAGTTTTTACCATTTCAGGACTATATTTTCTGTAAAGACAAAGTGAAATCATGTGTTTGTGATGGTGATGATGATGATGATGAAGCTGTGGTGAAGCATCTATTTTTTGTTCCATCTTTAAATCGTTAAAATTCGTTAAATTTGATCTAATTGTTGCTGTTTTTTCCATGATAATCTCTCACAGCTGCAGTCAGCTAGACATCTGTTTTACCAAACAAAAAATACAAAAATCTAATGGACATAAAATATTGGGATGTTTGTGTGTTTATTCAAACATCTGGGACTCTGTTCCGAGTGATTCTGACTGGAAAAAAAAATCCTAATCAAGCTTTCACTTCACACAACAGCTCTCAGTTATACAGTGTAGTAGAGTTTGTTGATCTACTTATTGTTGCATCCTCTGGTTGTTTAACACTAGATATCAATGGTTGAAAATATATATTTCCTCCATTTCAGTTTTGACCTACTGAGGTTTTTTTGTGTGTCAAGAAATGTTAGATTTTTTTTAAATCTTTTCCAGATTTTTTTCCTGGAAACAGGAAGACAACTTGAGCCATTTTAGATTTCCTATGCTCTGATATGAATCATCACGATTGTGCGTCATCACTTGTAGGTATGGATTGATAGAGTAGATAATTTTAGCATTAAGAAAGAAAAATTGTGACAGGATGTTCCTGTGGTGATGAGTAGAGATGATGATGATGATGATGCCTTCACAAATGTGGGAGCTACTTGTGTTTAATGTGCCAGAAGTTACTCAGAACCATTATGGCTTTTGAACTTTGTGCTAAGAACAAGCGGATGCTTCCTCTCTTCTGTAGCCTGGAGCAGCAGTGTTCATGATTTCCAAGATGAATTTTACATCTTGGTCTGACCACAGCACAGTTTTGTGCTTCACCTCAGTCCATCTGACCTAAACTCAACCCCAGACGAGGAGCTTTTGTTTCTGGATCTGATTTATACATGCATTTTGGTTTTCTTTAAATAATTGAGTTTGAAATCTATTCTTGTTTGCAGTGATGATCTGTGATCTCCTCGGTGGTTTTTACTGGTGTTTCTTGGTTCATACTGGGATTTTTGCTATAGAATCATGTCCATTATTAATGCAGTGCTGCCTGAGGGCCTGAAGCTCACAGGCACAGGTCTGGATTTCAGTCCCATGAATACTGAGATTCTGAAGGGTTCTGACTGTTTTTCACAAATATTGAGAAGCTCTGATTCATTTAGAGTGTTAAAAACCTAAAGACCATGAACTTAGTTGTGAAACTTGCTATCTTTGTTTTAGTTGTCTGTTATAGGGTTGAAATCTAAGCTATTATTTTCATTTTTGTTCATATTTTACCAATTTCCTTAACACAAAACATGTTCTGGTAAATACTTTGGATATTTTCTGATTAAATTACAGGCTAGACTCAGAACCAGACCTTACTGTCATGTGTAGCCTTTGAACTAAGCATTTGTGAAATCACCAGAAGAAGAGAAAACGTTCCTCATGGTGGATTAGAGGCATTGGACAACTGCAAAGTGTTTACAGTGACCCAGTCGGTCAGTGTGGCGTGTCTCAGACATGTTGTGACTCTTCTCCCCTGCAGAGCAGTAAGAACTGGCGGGCTGCCGTAGATCTGACGGGCCGGCTGTTGACAGCTCATGGTCAGGGATATGGGAAGGCCGGTCAGCCAACCTCCCACACCACTGACTCACTGCAGGTAGGACGCCAGTGACTTCTCCTCATTCATCATTTCCTCTGCCTTTCTAACACCAGAGCTTTGTGTTTCTGTGGGTGGCTGAGGTGATTAAAGTGAAGATGCATCTCGCGCTGCTCAGTAATCTAATAACTTCTCAGTAGCAAATAAAATACAAAGATTTAGTTGGAATTGAGCCAGATATTGTGCTTAAAGAAGAACATTGAGTAATGTCCTCACAGATTGTTAAATACCCAAATATTATATAAAAGTTTTTATACATAACCTTTAATCTGTATCTGGTTTTTACTTAATACCTGACAGATTGTTTACTCATATTTATACATAAATGTTATGTTTTATCATATTTTCTAAAGGAAGCTTTGGTTTTTGTTTGTTCCAGCTCTGGTTTGTGCGACTGGCTCTTCTCACCAAGTTGAATCTTTTCCAAAATGCTGAACTGGAGATTGAACCTTTTGGCAACTTGGATCAAGCAGATCTTTACTATGAGTACTACCCGACTGTTTACCCTGGGAGGAGAGGTATAAAAACACGAGAGTATTCAGCATACTTTTTTCTGTTATTGAAAGTCTATGTTGAAAGTATTTAGGTATCATCTTATATCTATTTTCATATCTTATTTGTCCTAAAGATGTTCTGAGAACTTACTTGTAAGCCGATTTTGATACGGATAGTTTTATTAATAATTATGCTGGAAAGCTACTTTAAAAGTCTTATTGGTGTGTGGAATGTGTTAAAAACCTGCTCTCTAAAAGGAATGTTCACTTTAACCACATTTCTTTTGGAAACCAACACTGTCCTATGAAATATTCAAAGGAAAGTTTCTGCCAGGAGCTCGGTATCAAACTGTATCACTGAGAAGCTCCAACAACTCTACTTGTCTCCAGCAGTTCTTTGGTTTTGTTTTTCCTCTCTTTCACTGCATGAATTGCTCTCTAATGTATTCCCATTACTTTGGATCTGCTTCGCCCCTCGGGCTACCACAGTGCAGGCAGTAGCAAAGACACAGCTGCACACACACACACTGACATACACTTAAACATAAAAAAACAAAACATTTGAAGCTACATTGCACAGCCTTCGAAAAGAGAGCGCCGATTGACTTTCCATTGCTCAATATTAAACGCTTTATGCCCTACTAGGTTTTCAGAGACAAACTGGCATAAGTTGTGTAGCCTGGCATCAGAATTCGAACGTTTCTTTAGTCCAGTGGTCTCATCGACTATCTATTACCCACAATCACACTCTGTGAATGCCTTAAGAAACGGCTGCCCCATGTATGGCTCTCCTCAAAGATTGGGATTGACTCAGCACTTGAAAATCAATGTTTGTCTCTTATTATTTTGTTTGTAAAATAAAAAGTTGAGTCTGTAACTTCACGTGTAAAATGAAACCCTCAGGTTCCATTTAAATGTCACTCCTTAAATATAGAGATTTTAGATTATATAACATGTTTTAGAGCTCTTTTCATGTCAGCAGAGAAGGTGTCAATGAATAGAAGTAATGTTTACATTTAGGACAATAATCCTGATTAATCAGCCATGATAATTCTATTTTTCTGTAGATGTGTTTCAGTCATACTTGACTGAAAAAGGTATTTGTTTTTGGAGATAAACTACTGATTGTGGTTTTCCTCTTTTTCTCTCTGTCACAAAGTTGTTTTAAAAACTAATTCTTACAAAAACACACTCTAGCAGACAAGTAATACAACTTTAATCAACGTACTAATACCCCTAAAGGACTGAATAATGAAGTGCATCACATCAGCTCTTGCTGTTGGGCATGAAGATAAAACTATTGGATGGTAATGCAGACAGTATATAGTGTGGGAGAAAGGAGAGTGTCTCATGTCCTCTAGATGGGTTTGATAGAAAACACAAGCAGATAAAGAATAGAGATCGAAATTGAGATACGCAGACCAGCAGAAGCAGGAGCCAAAGATGGAGCAGCTAGCTGACTTTCAGATCAGATGACAATATCAAAGAGACCCTGATCAAAGCCTGGGGACTCACCTGAACAGGCTCTGTGGTGTGTGTGTGTGAGAGAGAGAGAGAGAGAGAGAGAGAGAGAGAAGGAGTGTGAGGAAGACTGTGAATGATGTAGAGGCAGGCTGAGGGATGAGGCAGGGAGATGAGTGATGTAGCTGTGCAGCACACAGAGATGGAGAGATGAGAGGGTTTAATAAGCAGCCATACGTAGCTTGGTGCCATCTGTAGGTTCCTGCCTCCGGGGCTGTGTACAGTCTGTGTGTGGGTGGATGGCTTCATATTCTCATTTTTCTGTCTCTCTCTGCCTTCCCTTTTTTTTCTCACTTTACTGCTACATTCCCATCCCACCCTGTTTTATATTGTCCCCTCTCCCTCACACTTTCTCTTCCTCCATCTTCCGTCCTGTTTTTCCTTTCCATCCAGGCTCGATGGTCCCGTTCTCCATGCGGCTGCTGCATGCTGAGCTTCCCCAGTACCTGTCCAAACCCCAGGAGGCTCTAGACCGCCTGCACAACCTCAAAACCGTCTGCCTTGCTGTTAGTGCAAACACACACACACCAGAACACAACCTCCAAACTGATGTGTAGCCTTCATACAACCACATTTTCCCACTGAAGTTTAAATCCCCTTCCTGCTCAAACAGATTCTGGAAAATTTTGAGAAAGGCTTGGCAGAGGATGGCAGCATGATCACTCTAACACAAGAGAATAGACAAGGTAAGTAAACACACACACACACACACACACACAGAGCCTTGGCCGCAATCCCAGACTGCATCACATCGTGGGAGGAGAGTGAGGTCATGGGCCTGAATGGTTAATCCAGCTACACACCTGGCGCAGGACTGCAGCATACCTCAGCCACACATACAATCCCAGTGTCCACCACACACACACACACACACGCGCGCGCGCACACACACCCCAATGCGGTGCTCTAACAGTGTTTAGCACCTTACAGCTTTGGTACTCTCACTGAATATCAAATGGTCTCTCCAGCTCTTCACGCCAAGCAGATCAATACAGATCAGTCCTGCCAATCCACTCACATCTGCACCAGTGTGGGGGGGGGATGGACCCACATCTTCATCGAAAATTTAGGCAGACACACCTCAACGCAACCCAAACCTGTTCCAGACTTTTCTTTTTCTGGGTCATTTACCTTGTAGCAACTTTTTCAACGTCAATTTATCAATTTAAAAATGTACAAGCAGAATATTTTAGTTGATTTGAGTTTTAGACTTTGTCGTACTTTAAAAATTAGCTGGGTGATGCGTGCATGACTATCCGTGAGGGCGCTTCAGTTCAGCCAGTTTTTCCCTCTCTTACAAAGCAGCGTAATAGTGGTGTCCTGTCTCTCCTCTCACAGACAGTCGATAACGCGGGGCCTTGCCTTCACACATCAGAACCCTGCTGAGTGATTAGCTCTTCTCCCAGCTCTCACACACAAACACACAGCGATGAATAGTAACAGGCAGAGCGTACGGGCTCTCCCACAGCAGAGGAAGAGGAAATGTGCCGCAGTGTCTTCCTCATTTCCTTGCCTTAAAATAAACCTGCTGGTTGTAATGAGAGTGTGGGGGGGATTTTAGAAGAATAACTCAGTAATATCCAAAAAGCAGGTGGAATGAAAATAGAAACTCATTGAACCTCTTTTCTTTCTCTTCTTCTCTCGATCTTCCTGTTTATAGCGTCTCTAAAACTGTGGAGGTCTCGCCTCAGTCGGGTCATGTACTCCATGGCCAACTGCCTGCTGCTGATGAAGGTGGGTGTGTGTGTGTGTGTGTGTGTGAGTCAGAGATCTCTGATGCTGTGCTGGTGGAGGATTCACAGTGAAATCCCCACAGACTGACCACTAATTGGATTCTTGGTCAGAGAGAGAGTGAGTGGAGAGTGAAGGGGGGGTTGTGGACTCATGTTAGACTGTAGAGAGAAACACAGTGCCATCTATTGTTGGCAGTTGAGAATACACAGTTTTATCATCAGTTACTGCTTCAGTTTTTGTGTCTCAGTATAGAAATCTCACATTTAAAGACTAAGTCTAAACTTTGTTTGTTTATTACGTCTCTTTTTTAACAATGAAAGTATACAGAGCTGTAGTCAGTAGTCTGATGATGAGGAGGAGGAAGGTCGTTCACTGGCCACATGTCAAAGTATCCTTGGGCAACATACTGAAGCTTAAAACTGCCCCCTGTGTGCTATACAGATGGCAGCCCACTGCTCCTCAGAGATAGGTCAAATGCAGACACCATTTCCCCAAAGGGATCAAAAAAGTACCAGCTATTATTAGAATAAAGGCTTTGAGCAGTTATTATTGTACATATGCTGGAGTTTTTATCAAGTACTGTCAAAGTCAAAACATGGTGTTTGTATAAAGTTTTAGTAACTCTGTGGCATTCAGATACACGGACATGTTCAGTGCATACTGCCAGTAGTCTGCACACACACTCACACGTTCACCTCTCTGACCTCTCTGTGTCGCGTCGCTCAGCATTCCCGTCACCGAGTGAGCGATGTGTCGCAGCACAGCGTAGAGGTGGGAGGAGGGTCACATCGTCCTGCTAACACACTGCATGTTTGATTAATGCGCTCTTCCTTCTCATACCTAAACTCTGCTTATTATTCCTCTGCCTCCTGCGCTTTATCTCACTCCATTTCCCTTTGGCTGCCTTCTGTTCATCACTCTCATGTTTTTGCCTTTTTTTACTCCTAAATCTGCTTGTTGCTCCGTGTTTGTACCCAGGACTATATCCTGGCTGTGGAGACTTATCACTCCATCATCCAGTATGAACCCCAGCAGAGAGTGCAGCTGCTCAGTGGTATCGGACGCATCTTCTTGCAGGTCTGTACGCTACCAGATGGGGGGAGAGATTATAAGACTCTAACTCCCGGGACACAGACAGAATTGATTATCTTAGCTTTGCTTGATGCAGCGATGTCAGCTCGCGTATAAAAAGTAAAAAGAAAAAACAAATACCTGAAGAGCATCACAGTCTGAGTTAGTAGAAGTAAAAAAAAATTTACAAATTTGCTAGTAGCATCAGCTAAACACTTTTATTGGTCTATTGAAAGTAAAGTATGTAAAACCAGGGCAGGTTTTGTTTTAGAGTCACTGTGGGAGCTCGGACTGTGACAAACAGGTTGTTTAAAGAATTAAATGACGTCTTTTTGCTGACAGTCAGCTGTTTAATGTGTCTGTTTATTGTTTTGGAGATCGGAGATGTAAAAACGGCCGAGAGATACTTCCATGATGTGGAGAGAAGCTGCCAGATGAAAGGGGGTGACCTCGGTCACACCACGTGTGTTTTAATGAACAGGTATGTTCATGAATCTGTGTGTTTGTATTAACTTTTAGAAAAACTGGGCTTTTCCTCGGAACAGGAAGTTAAATCTTTGCTGCTCTGACTTTCGGTGATGGAGACACTTATTACTACAGATTTCTTCAAAAGCCTGGTTGAACTTTGCTGCTGTGTTTGGGATCATTGTGGGTGAACAAAGATAAACATCTGAGCAAATCAGATTCTTTTTGAATATGAAAAATGTCAAATCTCTGTGTTTTCAGGGCCTTTATTTACCTCAGTCAGAACAACTACACTGAAGCACATGCATCCTTTTTAGAAGTGTTAAAAATTGATCCCAAGAACCCCGTTGTAAGTATCATCACATCTGTTAGACATGAGTTCTGCAGCATCACAGAATCCTTCAGGGGTGGATTGGTTTGTTGAACTGTTTGTTTACAGGCTAACAACAATGCAGCAGTGTGCCTCCTCTATCTGGGCCGGCTGAAGGAGTCCTTGGGTCAGCTGGAGGGCCTGGTGCAGCAGGACCCCGCTCTGTATCTGCACGAGAGCGTCCTCTTCAACCTGACCACTATGTATGAGCTGGAGTCTTCTCGCAGTACTCAGAAGAAGCAGGCGCTGCTGGACTCTGTGGCCTGCCGAGAGGGAGACAGCTTCAACACGCAGTGTCTCAAACTTGTATAAGATGCAGGAGGCGGAGAATAACTGGGAGTGGACACGCCCTCTACTGCTCTCCTGAGGGATGAGGAACAGTCTTCAGAGAAGAACCAAGCTCTGCTCCTGGGAATGTTTTTATTTTCCCAGAGAGCAGCATGATTGAGGTCTGTTATTATTATTCTGAAGGGCTTTGAGAATCCAAGCACAGGTGCACATTTCTCCTTTTGTTAAACTTCTGTAATCTGCAGAGTGACTCATTAATCATCCACATCTTCACAGTATAAAAGCTCCTCCCACAGTAAACCTGTATGTCCAAGAGTTGATGTTAATTTTACAGATTAAACAAATAGTTTTGGCAACTTGTGACTATTTGCTCTCCTGCCTGTGCTGATTAGAAGCTTCACTAGATTATTGAACACTCAGAAAACAGGAACAATTTTACATCAAATCTAAAAGAAACTTGGAACTGAACACATTGTCTCCTTTACAAATGTGTAAAACTGCCAGTTTTTGAACTCGCTTTTGACCTCAGATTGTTGCCAAGCAACAAGTGAAAAGGGAGACCCTGTGACAGACTGAAGTTGTTGCAGCTTGAGATCATAGTGTTTCCTCCCTTACATGCAGCGTGTCCACAGCAGAAGTTCTGATCAGCTTTAACTTATTTCTGATTGTTCATGTAATATTTGCAGGCAGCTGTGATGAACATTCCACTCAGGAGGTTAGAATAAGATCTGATCCAGATTAAGTATCCAGCCTTGTCTGGTGTGTGAAATCTTTCACTGCTTGTCCACTTAAACTGCATCTTCAGATTACCAAGTTTCAGCTGGAATGCCTCATAAACTACAGCAGCTTCTGGCTCAGATGGTGAGACTTGGCACGGGCATTACCACCAGCTTCAGTTTGCTTACAGACTAATAAACATCCACTGCGACCCTTTTTATATCAGCTTCCTGTGCTGTAATTCTGGATTACCACTTCATTTCATCACTCCTGTAGTGAAAACAAACAAGCCCTTCAGATTGCATCTGTTTCTATCCACTAAATAAAACTGTAAAACATTAGCAATCCAAAGTTGTACATATCTGAGGCACTTTTTTCTATTAAGGGTCTAATTGATTGTCTTAATGCTTTTTATTTGTCTTCTGTTTCCACATTCTGTGAATCATATTTATGTATCTTAAAAAAAAGTCTTATTCTAAACAAATGTTCTTTTAAATAAACCAACTTGATTGAATGGATGAATAAAAAGTTGACTAAAACTTGAGCAGCAGCTTTATTTCCATTCAAACAAAAAATGTCTAATATTTCTTGCTCACGTGGAAACACATCTCAGTTTATTTAAGAAGTTTTTACTAAAGGCACTAGTCAGTTTATTGTGTTGTGGAAAATACTTAATTAAGGCTGTATGAGCTTAAAAGTTTATATTCACCAGTTATCAGACAGCGTGTTGATTATTTCACCTCTGAGGCCAGAGACTGTCATTTCACCTGTGTTTATAAATTTACTATTGTTCGTAAACCTACTGGATTTTACTCAGTAAAATTAGAACATCTGATTATGACATGAGGTCAGACAGTTTTTCACTTCATCTCAGGATGCCTGCAGAGAAGCCACGTATCTCTGACGGATCTCGAAGTCATCTGTAGGCCGGTTGTAGGCCTTCCACACCGGCTCCCCCACAAACAGCCGCATCGCCTTAGTGTAGTTCTGTGGAAAATAAAAACAATCAAATTAGCCAAAGAGTCAATTCTAAGCTCAAACAATAAAATGAATTTAAAGTCTGATTTTTTTTCCTTGAATAACTTCATCAGGCTGACTCCAGGGTCTTGACATTTTTGTATCTGCATCGCAACAGCCTGATTGTGTTGAAATACTAGTTAAATATACCGTTTCATCCAGAGTGAAGCGGTGGTAGATGCCAGCAGGCAGGGTGATCAAGTCTCCTTTTTTCATGGCGATGCGGATCCATCGGTCCTCCTTGTCTCGGATGTCAAAGTAGGCCTGGCCGTCCAGGATGTAGCGGATCTCATCGTCCAAGTGCAAATGCTCCTCATAGAACATTTTCAGCTATAAATTACAAATAATTCTGCCTGGTAACATCTCCAACACCATATCTGAATGTTCTAAAGCAACAAATTGGCTAAACAACTTTTATAGAGTTTTACCATAAAATTAATTAAGATAGACTCAGTTTTTCATATGTTGCTTCTACATATTTGCCTAATTTGTGCTGAATAAAATACTTGTAAGTCCTACTAAGGACCATGTGGATTTACTGTCCTGATGTCCAACACTTTAGAACTGAAAAGATGAGCAAAGTAAAATACTCTTGAATAAAGTTAAAGATGTTTTGATAATCATCTGTGATAAAGTGCCTTCAGGTATCTTCACAGGTGAAAAGTTCGCCTTACCTTTTCCTCATAGTTGGTTAGAGTATCTTTGTGAATTGTAATTATGTCCATGTAGGAGTAGCCTTGTTCATCGCGGATGCTCTTCAGTTCTGGGTCTGTTTCATAAATATCAGCGTTCAGCTGCAGAAACATGAAAACATTATAAAAATTAAACAAACCCATTTGCGGTGAATTTCTGTTAAAACGCTATAATCGGTGCAGGTTTCGTTTGAGAGCCAATCTGGTTACATAATCCCCTAACATGGTCCTGAAAAACTATTTGTCGCTCAGCTCTAGTTGAGATTATTACCTTCCAGTAGAAAACTCCAAGTTTCTTTAACTCGTCCAAAGACACAGGCTGGTCCGGGTTCAGTCTGTGCGGTTTCCTTTGGTCCTCGTCAGAACTGTCCATGTACCAAGCGTCTAAACCCATGTTTAACACTGACTGAACTCTGAAAACCCTCAATCGTTCTTACATCTCCATAAACATGGAGAGATGTGTAGATTGCAGGTCAGGTGACTGCGGAAGTACTTCCTGAAGTCAAGCCAATCACAGCACAGAACCACGCCCCCTTTGTGCTACATACATACATACACAGAAAAGCCCAAAACAACGAAAACGAATCACTTTATTTAAAGGTGAATACAGATTAGCAGTTGAATAGTGTTAATATCTTTAATTACTTTTTTAATTTTACTTATGGTTCCAGTCAGACAGAGTAAACGACGAAATTTGGATTTTGAAGCTGCCAGTAGAAAGGACGTGAAAATGCTGCACTCCAGTGGTAAAGACGAGGAACTACAACAGTACAGATTCATTTGAAGAAATTGTTCAAACTAGGGGTTATGTGCATGAATTGCAAACATGTGTTCTCCTAAAAAAAAATAAAAACTACAAAAAGTGATGATTTTTAATTTATTATGGGAGCAAAACAATAATAAAGTACGACGAGGATGGGATTCGAACCCACGCGTGCAGAGCACAATGGATTAGCAGTCCATCGCCTTAACCACTCGGCCACCTCGTCCGATGACGCCTGCAGTTTCCATGGAAACTGATGAAATTCAAACAAAGTCCCAACATTTCTGACAAATCCCAACATTTTACGTAAAACGTTACGCTTGCTGACGTACGGTATGATAGAGTGTGTAAACAGTGTGTAACTGTTGGAAGATAAAGTGCACGGACAAGTACAGATCAGTTGAAAAACAACACTGTAGTTACTCTTCAAGGCTCAATGTGTTTCTTATGTTGAAGAAATCGGACAAAAGTATGTGAGGAAAAGTAAAAAGTACCGTACAGAAAGTAAACATTACAGTACTTTAATGAGTATTTTATACGTCCAGCGTCCAGTCGCTAGAGGGCGCTAGTGTTGCGCATACCTACTGCAAGTGTCATTCTTAATGGTGCGTTTTACGTTTATTTGTGCGGCTAAATCCAATATCTTTTTAGTTATTGTTTGTCCGATCTTAATAAATTTGGATAGTAACATAATTTTATAAATTCAGTAACTAATTATAAAAACACGAACACAAACAATGCGTGAAGAAAAACAAAATATTTGTAAAAATCTTGTCATATAAGTTTTGTCCACCAGGGGTAGACATAGACCAACAAATTGAATATGACATCTGAAGCTTGAGTCTAAAATAATTGTTTTTATATATTGACCATTTTGGCACCTGTATATTATGTTTATTTATATTTTTAACTGTTTATAGAGCTGCACTAATTAAAATAATCACACTGGAATAAAACTTTGTAACAGAAACAATTTTGTAGTCGAATGCGCTGCATTTGACTATGGTGAACCACATGGAGTAATTTTGGTTTGAGGTTTTGTCTTCACCCTCATGAAAATCTATAATTCTAGTTCACTGTAAATAAGAACTGCATCTCAATATTTTGATTTAAAAATTCTACATTTATGTTTTTAACCGTCTACCTTGAATCAAAATTCCATGTTTATTTCACATGATTATGTCTTATTGCAACCATCCTTCCACAATGTGTTGAGTGGGTGAATCAAAAGGCAGAACTCAGAGGGGATTGAACATTTATTTACCCTTATTAAAAGTTACAATAAAACCATTAACATCTTCAAACAATAGCAAAATAAAGAGAACCAAAATTTTTGGCCAAAACATATTTACAGAGACAGCTTGCAGATAAAAAGCTCACATTTTTGGACACAACCCCAAACCCGGCATCATAAACTCTGAAATGTGAACACTGCAATACTCGAGAAGCTTGAATGTGGTTTTAGCCAGAAAAAGAATCAAAATGCACGAACAAGACATAGCTGTTTTCCAACCTCCCCTGCCCGATTTTTTTTATACATGACAAAATACTTGAAATTCGGGAATAAAGTATAGGAATGTAAAATCTAAAAATTAATAAGATCATTTGAAAATTGTATGTGTCTGTATAACAGTCATTTCGAGTGAAGGAGATGGTCTGCCCTGTTTCCGTAACGTTGAACATTTTTTTAGATCCCAAAAAAGATGAGAAAGAAATATAACATGTTATAGGGCTGCCACGCTGTTAAAAAAAGATGCTTTCCGTGAATTGGGAAAATAAGTCAGTTTTCCTGATTCGCTCCACACCTAATCCAATACCTTCGCCACACACCAGTCCCTGTGTGTACCATGAGTGGGAGGGGGAGGGCGAGGCAAGCCGCGCTGTCATCACGAGAGGGCCCGGTGAGATTCCGTCTGTCGAAGAACTAATAAAAGGCAGTGAACTGGTGGTTGAATCAGCAAACGTGATATATCCTTTGTCGTCTTCTTTTGTAGTTTTGTTTATAACTTTGAGAACGTGGCACATGTCTCTCATATATATATTTATATACTTTAATTTTGGAAAATCAGTTCAGGTGCTGTGGCTGGGTGCAGTCACTCTGCGTTGGCCTCGCCCTCAGAGGCAGCAGGTGTTGTGTCCTCGGCCGGGGCTGCAGCCTCCTCGGCGGGGGCAGCCTCTGTCGGTGGAGCCTCCTCTGCTGCCTTCGTCTCTCCCTCAGGTGCAGGGTCAGCAGCAGCCACCTCGCCCTCTTTGACTTCTGCGGCTGGTGTCTCCTCTTTGGTTTCTTTGGCAGCATGGCCGTTCTCCTCTGGCTTGTCCTCAGTTGTAGGGGAGGTGGCCTCCTCTTTCCCCTCCTCACTGCCCTTCTTGTTCTTCTTCAGTGAGATGCCCTTGAACTTAAAGGAGTTCTTCAGGGAAAACTTCTTCTTCTTCTTGCCATCCTTGGCAGCCTCGCCCTCCGCCTTGGCTGCCTCGCCTTCGGTAACAGGAGCAGGCTCAATGGCATCTCCACCACTGGCCTCGCCTTCCTTGGCTGGTTCGGCAGTTCCATTTCCATCTGCAGCAGCCACTTCACCGTCTGGCTTGGCTGTGACATCACCGTTGGTTTTGACATGGCCATTTTCCTGCAGATAATAAAGCACTTATGAGCCATGAATACAATCAAACTAGATTTAAATCTAAACATGTCATCTTATAAATTCCTGTAAAAACTTGCAGAATATACATTGTTTTTCTATAAATCAAAACATCTGGCACGGGATTACCGATCTGTCGAGTGTTACAGGATTTAACAGCTGACTGCAATACTCCGATGTGACACACGGGGGCAGCAGTGTGCTAAAAAAAACACCAGCAGTGCCAGTAAATTGGGAAACAAAGGATTCCCCATGAAGCCTGGTTCTTGCTCTCATCCAAGAACCGCAGCTCGCATCTACACTGTGAGCTCCGACAGAGTGCATCCAGTCCACGTCACATAAAAAAACCGTCCTTAAAAAAAGCACGCTCACTTTATAATATAGCCTACAGGAAGAGGCGGATCACACTACGAAAACATGACCGAATAACCACAAAAACTCTCATCTGATCAGTAAATAGGCTGAATTCACCATCATATCGGAAACAACCACGCATTTGTTTTCCAGTTAAACAGACACAGGGGAAAACGACATTTTTGTTTACTACTTTGAGGAAATACGGTATAAAGTGGCGCCTCTTCGCGCTTTGTTTGCAAGTCCGCAAAATGCGCCTCCAGCAGAGCGCATTTGCATCCTTTGCACGGTTCGTCTCGCATCCTTTGTTCGACGCAAAAGCCACAACCTCATCGAGAACAGCCAACTCGTAACAGAAAACATTTTTCAAACGCAAATTTCGATTAGAATCTAACCACTCTGGTAATAATTTGCGGGTAATTTGGTCATTTAAGAGCAGCAGACGGAATTAACAAACACTGAAGCGGTGCGCGCTGAGCGGAGACGAGCATGGCTGCGCGATGGCTGTCCTTTTACAAGTCCCTTAATTCCTAACAACTCATTTTCTATTCAGACTGAGCTTTCTGTGATTAAGGTGTTACTAAAAAGACTTTCAGAGTGTGAGAGCAGCAGCAGCCCTGAGCCCTGCATGGCACCCATGTTGCCAGTGGGCGTTGGGTGCCATGTGGCTCCCCGCTGTGCGCCCCTCATCAGGCCTACTTCACTCACCTGGCCATTGGCTTTGGCAGCAGCGGGGTCGGCGGCGGCTTTCCCCTCCACAGCTACTCCACCCTTGGACAACTGGGCTCCCATTGTACTTTCCTTTAGGTGCTCTGAACAAAAAAAGAAAAGAAAATTGAAAAAGAAAAACCCCAAGGAGTTTTTGAGGTTTAAAAATCCAGCTCTGGGATGGGTAAAGTCTTGCTCCAAGGAGGTGAAAAATCCAAGAGGATCTCCTTCCTTACAAGATCTGGACACAAGAAGACCCTCGTTCTCTGTGAGTATGAACCCCACAGTGGTTGAGCTCAAATTAAAGGATGGGAGGTGGACGGCTGTGAGTATTTCAACCGCGCCTCAAAAATCGACCATAGTCTCCTCCCTCCGGGCGGAGCAGCCTCGCTGCGTCCAATCTGCAGCGAGAGGATGGGTTTACCTCATTGTCACTGCAACAGCCACTCAACCAGATGATCTATTAGATATTAGAGTTCCTCCACAATGTTCAAGACGTCTGAAACATTTAGATTTGTATTTATCAACTTGCACTTTATTCCAGTAATTCTTTAACAACACACCGAGATTGTGCAGTGAAATAATGACATAAAGGAGCTTCAAGATGCTATAAATGCTGCTAGAAATATAGCAGAATCACAAGCTTTCAAAGACTTTTCCATCAGATCAGGAGTTTTCAGTCTGTCAAAAAACCTTTTCATATTTTAAAAGGTTAAGTGAAATTTGAATCGCATAGTCTCCAAGTAAAACAACTCTTTCCAACTTCATCTGTTTTACACTTTGAGCAACATTCTTTCCCTGGCAACCCCCCAAAACTTCTTCAGATGATTCTTGTATCTTTGCAGTGAAGAAAACTGTACAACACTAAGTAAACATGAATTTTTACAGCCTCGTCTGTTTTGTTTTTTTGTTTTTATTTGAGTGACAGGCGGCTTGCCAATAGTAATGGTTATGCTGGTGGAGACTTTGAGATGGCACTGGAGCTCTTTTTGTCAAAGGAGAGGAAGGAGTGAAGCAGCCGGTCAAATGTGACACCACAAGTTTTAGCTGTTTCATTTTGTTAGGAGCCCCAAATCAGTCATTTCTTTTATGTCATCCCGTGAGGTGAGAAGTCACATGCTACAAGTCAAGTTATAAGAGCTGATCAATCTCTGTATCAAAATTCTGAAATAACTTAGATTGTTCACTTCTTAAAACCCTAATCCAAGAATCTTTCTTTTCACATCAGCATGGCTTCATTTATCCCACAATCGGACCCCAAAATACCTTTTTATTTGAGCTCCATTTTAAAAAGTTGCAGAATTTCTTCCTTTTTTTGGGCGTGTCTTTGGTTGATCAATTTCTTTGCCATTCTGTTCTTGTTTGTATCAGTTTGACAGCACACACATTTCCTACCACACCAAACACACACTCACACAAACATGTCACAGCAGTGGTATGTGAGGCATGCAAACGCCACCCAGAGAATGATCTCCAGCCATTCAGTGGGCTGAGCCCTCTGTAGTAGAATATACCCAGAAGGCTTTAAAATCTACACCCCCAACGAACCACCACTACTTCATACATTCTCCCAAACTGACTCAATACTGACAAGCACATAATGCATTTTAAAATCTCCCAATCTCACCATCTGTTTGCATATCTCAGTCAGTTTCTCTCTGATGTGGGATGTCTGAGTCGGCTCCTGATGGAGTCTATACATTAGGTTTGGCTGATTTCAAATGAAGGATTGATCAAAGTGAGTCGTCTAAGCCCCTGCTGGTTAGAGACTTGGGTCTAGATAGGGTTTTTATGAATATGGACTTTAGTTGATGGTTATCAAACTAAAGCATTCCAAAATAGTCCCTTTCTGCCCAAACACTAATGTCTGCTTCTAACAAAATTATCTTGTTGGATTCAGCCAGGTCAGCTGTTTTCATGTTTCGGCTCTTTGGGGAAGTTCATACAAGCAGCTGTTTGCTGTGACCTCATATCTCCCAAGAAAAAAAAAACAAAAAAACAAGAGGAATCAGTTTTTAAATGTCATCCTAGACACAAACCTCAGTGTAGTATGTCACTGTGTTGACTGTTGGCAACTATTTGGAGACATAAATTGCATAAATATACACAAGTTTTCTTTTGGAATCACACAGAAGAAACTTTTGCAAATAAACTGGAATTTGTGTAATGTGTAAAATGTCATGTAAAGCTTTTGTTGCATCTTAACCTCACAAAACTAAATTGAGAGTTGTTTGAGATGAGTTTCAGGGGCTCGAGACAACTCTGAGATGACGCCAGTTTATCCTTTTGGTCTGCAGGTAAGAATGGAAAAGTGAACTGGAACCAGATTCCGTGTATGTGCAACATACTTGACCAAATAACACTAATTCTGATTCTCATTTTCAGAAAAAATCTGACTAACAAATGCTTCAAACATGTTCATGATTCCAGCAACACGAGCTTTGAGGCTCTGCAACTCACAAGATTAAACTGAGAACCTTCACAAACGTAGTGAGACGTTTAAACAACTCCTTCACAAATGCTGTTTTCCAATTTGTCACCAATAATTGGGGCCCATTGAAATACTTCCCTTGGAGATTTGTTATGACTGGTGCCGTCTACAGAGCAGAAAAAAGCAATAAACACTGACAATTAAATACCATTCATTTATTTTGTAGTACAGAGACTAAGTACACACAGTGTGACGATTATGAATCCAGATTTCTTTAATAAATGTTTTAATTAGAGGCTGTTGTGGCTCATGTTGAACATAACACTTCTTCTCCTCTTCACGCTTTTTTCCCTCCCATCTAAGCCTCTCAAAGCCCCCATTTGTGCCGTTGCCCATTTTTCATACCCTAACACAGGATGAGCTCTCAAATCCTCACTCAAAAGCCTCCATTGTCTCTTAAGTCTCAGCAAGCCAACTGATGAGCATCACAAGTAAGAGACGAGGAGAGAAGAGGTGTGAAGCAAGAGAATCAGAAACACCTCTTTGAGGTTTCTTTTGATTCAGGGAGGAGACGTGTTTACTACAGTCACCTTGAACAGATTACTACAGCACATCAGGGTGATGAATATGTTGATTTCCCAAGTGTGTGTTTGAATGCAGTTCTTTCATACACAATCACAAAAAGAGTTTAGGCTGTTTCCTTTGACTGACTGCTTTCACAGCTACCATATCTCAGTTAATATGGCAGCAAAATTTCAAAAACCTTATCATAAGTCATATTTTTAAATAAAAAATAAACTGATGCAAAACAATCACATTTATTTGCAGCAACAGTCATAAGAAGCTTGGTTTGTTTGCTGTGATGTAAACGTGATTTCATGTCTCTGGTCTGGTTTGGCCTAAACAACATTTGCATTGCCAAGTGTCTAATTACGAGGGAAAGGTGAAGAGTCGTCTTCACAGGCCGGCATGGGTGTATGTAAACTCAAAAGAAAGCTTTTTGTAATGCTAATTAATTCGATCAACTGGCTTGTTGACTGCAAAAAGGCCCTCACCAGCAGGTGACTACAAAGCTGCACATGGCAGCCATCTTGGCCCTGGGGGGCTTGTGTAGACGCAGGCTCTGACAGCAGTTCTTATTGGAGGAAGATGATGAGGAGGAGGAGGACATAGGGATGCTAACAGGGATGTCTAACTGATAGGTTGGGTTGCGTGTTTTGACTCGCCTCATTGATGAAGCAGTCGTTCACATAACAGGGGAGCATGAAAACACAACCTCCTGAAAATGGAAAGAAAACAACACACAGACGCTCACGCTCTGCGCCTCTCCTCAGGTGGAAGACAAGTCGCGACACCCCCCCACTGACATCTCCACGTGCATGCAGACATGCTACAAAGCTGGTTACCATAGCAACAGCTGCTTCACATGACGTCTCCCAGGCTGGTGTCACAGATAAATGCTTTTTACAGTTGTTCATGAACAGAATACGAAGAGGACACGACTTCAGCATTGTTTTTCTGCCTTGCATTGTGGCTTTATTCAAACTCCCAACAGTTTATGCAGCTTGTATATAATGTAATTTTTCTTCTCACCTTTACTCTCACCAGTACCCGACCATCCTCTATTGTCTCTCCCCTCATCAGAAAGGTGTCTCTTCTTCTCTTCCTCCCCGTGTCTGTAGAATTAAAGCTTGAAGGAGCAAGCAGCTCTCCGTTTCTATCCTGTTGTCAAAACATGTAGGCCAGGTATGAAGCCATCAGGAGATAAAACAAGTGGTGAGATAAGTGTGAGGAGAGGTTGGGAGATAAGGAAAGTGTGAGTATCATAGAGGAGCTGGATATGTGTTTGTCAGACAGAGGTGTACAGTAGTAGGCCAGCTCATCCCCACTGGCAACAGCACAGCAGCGTTACTAGGTCAGTGTGCCATCATCTCACTCATCATTACCACAGCCTGCTCCTCCTCCTCTCCTTCACCATCCTTTAAACATTCTGTTGCAGTTGTATCAATCTTTCACACCCACACTTGACAAGAAGTCTCACGTTAAAATAACTTTATCACCTTTAATAACATAGAAAAATCTGGACATTTCTGACCCATAAAGATGCAGAAAACCTGGACCACAACAGAACATCTGCAGCTCAGTCAGTAACCAGAACCAAGACAACCTGTTTTAGTTGTTCTGAGATCAGTTCTGTTGTTGTTCTTTTAGTTAAATAGTGATAATAATCAGATTCATGCTGGAAAGTTCCACAATGAGAAGGCAGAACAACATGGTTCAATACGTTGACACCTTTTCATTCCTGCATATAATGAAAACCTGTGATGCAAGAAGACACAGACATCATCCTGAGCTGAATAGAAGTAGGTGGCAGTGTGAGTGTTTACAACATTACTATTTGCTAATCATATGTAAATCTGTTCAGATGTTTTAGTTTTGTTTTTTCAATCTGAGGTCATCCTTCGCTCTAAACCCCCTTCAGATTTTTCCTCTTCATGGCTCCTTGAATCCCCTGGCCTCCTGCATCTCCACCCCTATTTTCATTGTGATGCAGATTTAGGTATCGGGTGGGGGTTGGGTGATGGGGGATGGGCAATGAGCTGGTTTGTAGAAGGGCTGTGGTCGGTGTTAAGAATGACCTGACTGCCCCGCTGTGTCTCAGCAGGCAGTCTGGCAACGGCAAAGGGGGGGAGGGGAGCCATAAGCTAAAGAGACCCTTCAATGCCACCCCCCACCCCTCCGGCTCGTTTGCACGACACAGACATCAAATATCATCGTCATGCCAGTCTTTTTTAACATAAAAGATGTCCGACTCATTCCTCAGATCCTCATGCAGCGGTGATCTCATTCAGAGAAAAATAAGATGTTCGATGACATTTTGTTCTGTCTAGACATAATGAGATTAATGTCATTGAGGTCATGTTTTTGTTCCCTCCAAACAGACTAATGCCATGTGTTGGAAGCAGGATCAGAATAAAAGAAATCTCACCATTTGTGCACCATAAAGCTTTGCTGTTTGTACATTTTCAGTGTTTTTTTTGTGCGTCTCAGATGAACCTTTTCCAAGTGCATAAATAAGTCTCAACAATGCAAAGGCAACAAGTCAACCTTTCACTATGCATATATCCTACCAAACACACTCATGTGTGCATGCACACTGCAGGGCAGAAATGGTGTAAAGCAGAAAAAGGCCTGCAGCTCAAATAAATAAATGTCTAGAGTCAATACTCTGCTGTGGTTTAATGAACTACGTGTGGGTTGGATTCACTGACTTTGCACCTCTTTATTCCAGTAAAAACATACAGCTGCACAATTAGAAATCTGAACTAGCAGAGACACGATGTAGCATTGTGAGCTTCTCAGAGTTTGTTGCCACTCCTCTCTCATGGTTTATCATTTGATTTATATTTTTCTCCACTTTTAAATTTTATTCTTCTACCGTTTCAGCTGGGATGTTATCAGGGAGCAGCACTATATTTTGACCTATTTATAACCCCCCCCCCCCCTTTATCTCTTGCCCCCAATTCCCTCTCGTGTCCATCTCCAGTTTATCCAAACATGGTTACATAAAATCCAATGAATATTTCAGGGGATGAAGTTACATGTTGGGTTTGTTTTATTTAAACTCCAGACTTGAGGCTGTATTTTTTGCTCAGAAGTGGCTCATTGGATTTAAAATTGTGTGCTGCATCCATTTTGCCAGACTTTCAGTCAAATTGATTATTGATTATTGTATAAACCTTTAATGTGTCTAGTTGATACTTTTAAAATCTCTTACTTGCATGATTTGACTTCTATCCAGACTTCACAACTTGATCATCCCATGTTTTCATCACCTTTAAATATACGTACTTGTATACATCCTTATAATAATCTAACATGTTGAGCCTGAACTTACCTGGTATGTCTATACCTGTTCTTAAATATAGATTTGGAGCACCATATTTTAATTCTACTAATATTTAAAGTGTCTTCCCTCCTTCTAAGTCTATTTTTTTTTTAAATTAAATTATTTATTATAATGCTGCATGAATCCAGATCTGCCTGATTGTGCCTGCTGCACTGATTTCATCTGAGAAAGCTACCATTGATTTAACCTTCACCAGCCTGCACTGTAGAGTCTGCATTAACCTTCAGCTAGCCTGGATCTAGTTTTACCACAGCACTTTGGCTACAGACTGACAGTAATTGCCAGTGATTGATTAGGAACTGATTGGTTAAAACAGGATAGTGAGGGAGGTGAAGCAAGGTAAGAGTATGGAAGCTGTAGGCTGTTGTTTACATTTGTGTCTCACTGGGAAATGAGTTGTGTTTTTGACACAAGATTTACTGTTACTGCTTGTGTTATTCTCTCATAGGTTCACTCCTTGTCAAAGACTGAGACACCAAGTGATAGAAAAAGACATTAAAACAAAATGGGATGAATATATCTCTTCATGACAGTCACAATATGAAAGACACCTGCTCCAACAGCAGCAGAGGGAATAAAAAACCATTCATCAGGTCCAATGGGAGTCTGGCTTTTTGTGTGCAAGCCTCTTGGGGCTTACTAACAAGGTTATTAAAGGTCAATAATGTTCTGGAACCAGACATCAACAGAAATCCATCAAAACCCATAAAATCTAAGAGAAGTAAATCCAACAAATCTAATTACTGTTACATCTTGTTCGTTAAACTGTCATTTTTTATCCCATTTCAATAAAATCTTTGATTTAAAGTTGTAGAAATTCTTTGGTATTAGTCAGAATGATTACATGAATGAAATCTGTGCCAAGGGCATTGGTGGGAGAAATTCTCCTAAACTATATGATCAGGTGCTCTTGTGCAACATCCTCAAACATTCAACATGTAAGCCGATCAGGCGCCATTCAGGTCTATATGAGAGATAATCCGCTGGAAACCAATAATAATAGTTTAGATATATAGATTGAGGCCCATCATCTGATGAGATTGTCGGCTTTTTATTGATGTCATTGTGGGATTTGTGTGTTTAGATGTGCAACACGAGGACATAAGTTTAGAGGCAGGGAGATGATCAAATTGATGCACAACAGAAGCAATTTGATCACTGTCTATTGTGGCCTTTTTCCTGCTGCTGGAGCACCCCGAGGGGACAGAGCAGTCATCGTACAAAGACTATTTAGCAGTCAAAGTGATCAGGTGTCATGAATTAGTCCTGGCAGCATCAAAAAAATGCTGCTGCGGTTTGTTATAAGGCAGCTACAATAGGTGTAGCAAGTTGCCCAAAAGGGTCAAATTCCTGAAACACTGTAGCGTCCAATTTTCTCGTATTTAAAACCTAAACTAAAGTAGCCCTGAGAGACAAGTCCCATCAACAGATTTAAAAACAATACAGTTTCAGAAAACATTTCAGAAATACAAAAGCTGTCAAAAGTATTAAATTGTAAAATGAAAAATAAAAACAAAAGGCAGAAAAAAACAGAACAATTTAAAAATTTATTATTTGAAAAAATCCAGGTAGATTTAATGATTTATTGCTTTTATACTTTAGTCACTTAAAAAAAAGTAAGAAAAGATACAAAAAAGTAACAAAAAAACAGCAACTGCTGAATCACAAATGAAAAGACGATTCGGAAAACTTTAAAATTTCAGAAAATGGTGAAATTTTACCAAAAAAAAAAAAAATTTGTTCAAGCAATTCTGTTTCTTTTTATTTTTAAAGGTCTTTCTCTTTTTGTTCAATCTGTGTCCAAAATCTGGAAATGTTGTGTTTCATTGTGTTTTCTTTTTTCTTTGAACAGTAAAACGTTAACCCAGAAATAATTTTGACTGTATGAAGGTAGAAAAAACTATGAAAAGCTCCTGAAAATCCCCTCACATTTTGTTTCAGGTCCCAAACTGTATTTAATATAAACAAAAATATGATTTAATAAACCATGCTGACTGTTTTTTGGTGCTCACAGAGCTTTCAAAGGATTATTTCACAAAGATTTATGGAGGTGTCATGGGAAAGTTGGCTTTCTGGATGTAGGTTGTTCTTCTTAATGGTCCGAGTGACCCCGGCCTCTTCAAGGTTAGCGTGATCTGAGTAATTACCGACTGGCTTTATCTCGCCCTCCATGCTATCATTAAACCCCTCAAACCTTTAGAAGATCCGCACTGCTTTGAGTCAACACAAAAACTCTCACCACACAAATGTGCGCGCCAATCACAAATCTGCACACCCAAGGTTGTCTTCAGCTTGACTGATGAGCATGTCACACGTGTGCGTGTTCCCAACGTTGATGCAGCCCAAATGAAAAAGAAAAGGTTTCAGGAAACCAAAGCTTTGGTTGTGTGCAGAAAGAAAATAATAAAATCAATGAGTGTGCATCCAAACAGGGACTTTTCATGTTCTATATTATAAATGCATGTGTTTCCATCTGGTCCAGCCAGAGACTGATTCACCTTATAAGGGCCATTTGGGCCTCACACAGTTTAACAGCAAGGTAGTGAGTGTTTGGGCTGATGCATGGCCTTGTTATTCCAAACAGAGGAGAAGGAAACAACTGATTATTGATATCTGCTTAGTGTCCAGAATGAGTAATGTGGCTGTCAAACGGAGCAGATGTTCACCAAGTTTTTGGCAGGTGGAGGAAATCAATAGCAAGACGTACGTTTCAGATGAGGAATGAGAGGAGGGCATCGTAATGGAAAGATACCTGTCTTTGCTTTGGCCCAGGCTTCTCCTGCAATTACACAGACAGTAATGTGACAGCATTGCTGAAAGCCAGTCCAGTTGCTGTTGGAGTTTAAGCACACTAAATATTAAACCCAAGGTGTCTGACTTTAACACATTACCATGCATTGTCTGAGGAAGTGGCTCCAACATGCTTTTTTAAATGGAATCCGCTGGTGTTGTCCTCACACCTCTTGCAGGGAAGTAACTCATCCCTTCACCAAGTCTCCTTTCACTTTTCATCAGCTTGCATCATTACTTTCAAGCATCCGCTGAGTAAATTGCTTGATAATGTTAAATACAGCGATGACTGACTTGTCTATATGAAGACTGTTTGTGATGAACTTGTTAGTTTTTGAGTTTGTGTTCCTGTTTTTCCATTTCGTTTCTCCTGTGGGCCTCCTGGCTGCTCCTATCACACCTCTAATGTTGTGCAAATGCATTACTCTTGTAGTTCGAGTCTGAAGGGAGGGGAGAGTGGTGTGCTTGCATCATGGCACAGTGAAAAATGCATGCGTGTATTTGTGTACACATACTTGTAAAAGTGTAAGAAATAGAAAAAAAGAGAAAAAAAAACTGTGGGGTACTTCAAATATAAAGAAGTGACAGATAAAAGTAAAGGTGGTTATGTAATGATGAATGACACAGCTTTTTAAAAATTATATGTTTTTTGTCTTGACAAGATCAAAAAGAAGAGCGCCTTTGTGCCATCTGCTTCAGATCAAATCTGTTGTTGGAACATTTTTCGCCCTCTTAGGCAAACGTTGCCTGCACAGAGCCCTAAAATAGAGTCATATCCATCAATTAACCATGCACCTGCTGTGCATCCCATTTTTCCCTCTGTATCCCTGCAGGACAGAAAGAGGAGGGGACAGTCACAGCCAGTATTCATGTGATTTACTTGTAACATGTCAGTATGTTATTGTGGCATCTAAACAACATAAACATTATAAACAAATGTTTACTTTTGTTTTCTCATTTTTATTTCTGACTGCAGATTTTTCCACATCCTTCTTGCTCTGTCTTCATCATCTGTCTCGCTTTCATACTCCCTGTTGACTGAGCAGCATCATCAGTAACAGGCATCTGAGCAGTTGCCATGACAACACCATGACGACAGTGATGGTATTCATCTGGCATGGGAATNACATGAATGAAGGAGTCTGAATTTGGAGAACTTCACATTTTGGGAGCTTTGTGCAAACAGAAAAGTCTGTTTCAGAGAGCAAGTATGAGTGTTTTTAAATAATGTCTGGATGATTAGAAAATAAATGAAACATCTTCTCTATTAGAACCCCTCAGTTACGCTCCATTGGACAGATTACTTCATCTTTGCAAAATATTTGAAGGAAAACTCAAACTGCTGCAATTTTAAAACCCTTCAACAAATGTATAAAAATGTTTAGATATTTGTTAAGGAGGGTTGTTGTTTGTTTTAGAGATATGATGCAGGAGAAATGTAAACAGCTTAAGGAAAACACATCTGATCTGGCAGAGATTTATGGAGACGTGACTCTCCAGCTGTTTTTATTTGGTAAAACATAAACTCACATCTTTCCAGAGATGAAATAAGACCCCAGATAACATCAGTAACAAAAGAATAACTCTCTGCATTTACAGTTTTGTCACAGTTTTGTTTATATTCCTTTAATTATGCACCTTAAAATGAATAAAGAATAGATAAATCGCATCCTGTGACTATTAGACTGTATAATTTGTGGGAAAGAAGAGACGCGTATGGCAGGAGATTCTGTGAAAGATCCTCGCCACAAAAACACACCATATTTGCTGTTCTCATGGAGCCTGCAGCAGATGAATAATCACAGGAGGTCAGAGTGGGCGGGATCTGCAGCATGACATCATATCCATCATGGCTGCCACAGGACCCAGCTGCCACCAGCTGTTGTACATTAAGCAAAGTGCAGCAGGCGGATTTGGTTGAGCCAGTTATGGGATAACTCAATAATAATACTGTGATAGGGGCTGTTTTGAGCGCTTTGTATCATAATGCATAATGGCTTTACTGCCAGGAGTTGTTGCAAACTTTCATGCTGATTACTGTTCTCTGTGGTAATTTAGGGATTTCAATGGGCCTCTGCTTATTTGTCAAGTCTCACCACTCCACGCAGTCATCTTCATCAAGAAAAACAGTTCTGACAATTTGTTATACTTGTAAAAAAGCTGAATTTCTTCAAGTAGAGCTATCAAGGACCCAAAGTTTTCTTGGCCTCTGGCTTCTACTCTGATCATTAAAGAGTTTAAATGTTTTTTGGAAGTAGGTTAAGTGCTTTGAGCCCGCACATTACCACACAACATGCTTGCATTAATGGAGACTACCACAAGTGCCACGCAAGTGCTCCTCTGAATTGTGGTAGTTTTCCAAAACTCTCCCACACTACAGGGAAAAATAGTTTTGAAAGTCAGCAATTTAAAAAGTGTGTGGTCATTTCGAAGAAAGATTTTTCATTCCCCTACGGGTTTACTGCTGGTCTGTGTGCGTGTTTGATTTGTGTGTGTTTGAGGCAGAGAGAGAGGGTAATATGTATTTGAGCTGTTTGACAGTAATTGTTTGGGATCAAGGTGGCAGCTGTGGGAGAACTGCAGGGCAAGAAAGTTGATAGTTTGACCTCCTCCCCCTCTCAGAGCTCCACTGAAGTCATGTCCACACCACAGACACATTTGAAAAAGTGTATTTTTACAGCATAATAAAACTGGCCTTTGCCACCATCAAATACTCTGTTCCAGAAACAAACAGAGGATATGTAAATTAGAAAAAATCTAGCATGAACAGATCAGTTTGAACAGGACTTATCTTCTGAAAAAACACTGAGGTGGTTGTTTTAGTCTTAGTAGCAATAAAGCTGAGTGAGTCCAACAATCCTAATCTTAATTTCTTAGCTTTCAGTCCTATTTGGGATATGAGAACATCCCATTTTAGTACATTAAAATCAACACAACTCCACTAGGGGTAAAATGCTACTAGCTGGACATTAAAAATACAAATACATCGACACATTTAGAAAATGTTTGTGTTACCTTTTGACTCATCCAGGCTTTTATCAGAAAAACAGGATTTTTTCCACCAGTTTTTGGAAAAACATAATTGCTAAATCTCACTGCCAACTCAAAGCATAACTCTGGTCAGTAATCACAGGTTCTAGTCAGCATTGGCCCATAAAGCATTCATTAATGATGCAGACTCGTCCTTCTGTTAGAATCTGACCCAGCAGCAAGCCGTTTATAAGAAATGTGGCAGTTGAAGGAAATGAAATGGATTCTTGGTCTTTGTGTGGACCTCACGGGTTTTTCCAATTCCATTCTTAAATCTTCCTGATAACAGCTCCTTGTATTAACTATAAACTTTGTCTTGAAGATGGCATGAGCTTTGATGTGGCTTGTCCTGTTAACAGCTGATGTCTAGCTTGGCTTGAGTTTACAAAATAATATTTTCTACCATCAGTTTTGATTGAATTCTGTCAACTTCAAGCACCTGGTTTTATTCCTCCTTCTTTTGGCTGCATCTTTCTCAGTCTGGGTCTCTTAATCCAGTTGAATAGGTGGGTATTAAGACCTTTCACAGACTTACATCTTTTACTTCATCCTGTTCCTCACATTCTTATTTTGTCTGCTTTCCTTCCTTTTATGTTTGTTTTAAATGGGAGTTTGCACATTTGCTTTTTGCCAGTATAACACCTGGTATGTTTTTGTGTATGTGTTGAAATAAAACTCAAAAACAGGAGTACAGACACAGGTTTCATAAACAGATCAGAATGCAGCAGCTGTGGAAGTCATTAGTGGTTCAAATAAACCCGATAGGTATGAGAGGGACTGAAGTGTGTGTGGCGCACATGCAGGCCCGCGGGCCGTGCTCTGTCCATGGGGATGGAGGGATTGGGGGCTGGACTTCAATCTGATTTGACCGTTGGAGTAATTTGGGTCAGTCAGAGGCTGAGAGAGAACGAGACAGTCCTTCAGCTGTATGACCCAATTGCTTTTGCACTATCATTATTTTCCCAGCTAGTCACTTTGCTGAGAGTCAGGCAAAGTCTGAACCAGGAAGTACTTCCACATCCACCCCCTCCTTGTGCACGTGCACATACAGTAGACGCATGTACGCAAGGGAGAGGAAATGCAGCCCTGAGCTGACAGGTCAAAAGTCACAGATACAAATGGCTCGGTCTCACGTTCAACTATTTAATAAACAAACTAGTCACACAGTTACACACATATAATCTGATCCCATGCTGGACCATATGGGATTTTTCATCTCTTCATTCTGTTTCATCTCTTAACTCTGAGCACAAAAACCATCAGCCAGAGGAAAAAAGAATCTGCCACCTCTATAGCAGCACATCTGAGCCAGCAACCATTCTTGTTTTACTGCCTCGCTGGCCTTCTCCTCATTTTACTTTTTGCTTTTCTTGTGCTTCATGTTTCCCCAGCCCATCGCTCCCTTTTGAGCCCTGAACTCCTGCCAGTGACTGTTAGAGGAATCTGATTTGCGATGATTACATTAACAATTTCCAGATGTTTATAGTCAGAGATCTTACACATCTGTCCCACAACTGTCTCATCTCAGAGTGTAAAGAAGATGCAGAGCTACATGGTGTCAGAGCTGAGGGAATGTTGTATCTCAGCAGAGCTCAGGGAGACAAATGAGATGAACTTGGAGCCAGTTCAAAGGAAATGAGGTGTGATCTTTCAAGAAAAATATTGCTGATGTAGACAAGAGTGAAAACACAGAGGGGTGGACACAAGTGATGCATAAAATAAATGAGCCAGCACAGAGCACAACAGAAACGTGCTTAGGAATCATGAGGTGGAACCTTAAAAGGAGATGGATATGAGCTTGAGTTTCAGAGGAGATACCCTGTTCCCTGAAGTCCGGTCCATCTGTTTGGTCTTGTTTTTGTGGATTTTGGTGCTTGTTGTATGATCACAGGAAGTGATCTGCATCCACCAGCTTGTTTCTAGGCTCCAACACCACCACTCTTCTCTACAGAAGTCCAGCAGGCTGCACTTTCAGCCTAATTCTGGCATTTAAGAGGGTTCCGTTGTCAACACATGCAGGGGTCAACAAGGAAGCCAGTCTGCAGAACAAGTTTTATGATTGGTTGCTGTTAGGGATGTAAAATTTGGGGTCAAAACTGATTTTAAGATATTGATTTGACTGATGACTAATAGTCAATGAATCTGTGAAATCAGATAATTTAGAAGGCTTCTGGAAACCTCTGAAGTGTTGTAGTGATGTGTTTGATCATATGTTGTTGGTCTGGGTTTTATTGTTGTGTCTGCCTCTCAAAAAGCCCCAAAACGTACATTTCTACATTTTTTACAAACTGCTTTTTGCAAACATGAACAAGTAAAGCATCTGAGCAATGAAAGCTATGAGTCAGGTAGTGTTTACACACTTGCAAAATGCACATAGATAACGATGTTGTGCAAACAATCTGACAATTTTCTCAGAGGGCATGTGTGTGCCTGGTCGCATTCCGCTACATGCTTGTGTCAGAATAAGTATCACTTTTGTAGCACTTCCTGTAGCACACGACTGTAAGATGCATTCTTTCTTTCTTTGGTGATTTTCTGTCCATAGTGCCTGATACAGGATCCAAAGTTGTTTGAAGTGATAAAATAATTACATCAGTATGTTATTAGTTTATGATGAATCATGATAACAAGTTACATCTCCACATTATGTTCCAATTTTTTCGTCTATGTCTTGCTTATTATGCTCAAACTGGCAAGTTTATTGAGTTTTCCTGGAAATTACAGTGTAACTTCTCTTCATGTGACCAAAACTGCATCAGAGTAGTGTCATGTGGTTTCAGGTATATTACTAATAAAATTCAGCCTTTTAAATAGGAACTTTGATTCTCAGGGTTAAACTTCTGTAACTGTGTTAGATCCACTTAGCAATGTTACAAAAACCAGACAAAGTTAGTTTCAAGACCCGCTTTTAAAAATGAGACACTAAATATGTGTCAACACATGTCAAAAGGACTTTTTGCTGATGGTGTAAGAAGATTTTTGTATTAGTTTACAGTGACATCATCTTTTTTCCAACTAGTTAAATAATGGTTGAGACATTACATTTTGTTCTTTTCCATCAGTTAAACATCTTCTCTTTTCATTTGGAAAAGGTTTGCAGACTTGGGTGCCCCTCTTCCTCCACGCCTGAGTTGCACAGGAAGTGAATGTGCCCTGCTGGGTATCAGAGCATATGCAGGATGCCTGCTGAGCATTCAGCAGGAAGAGGAAGTGCCCTTACATGTTTGTTACAGATATGGGAGGGAATGATTGTCAGAGAGAGACAGAGACAGATTTGATGGGTAAGAGTTTCAATCTGATAAACCTTCAAAGAATTTACAGCATGTGCTGGAGCCTGAATCAGACAATGCTGATTAACAGTGGCTGCAGTGGAGCCGAGTAAAAAACTGTTGGACTTTTACACTGAGAGCAAACCATTTATTGTCAGTGACAAAGAGATGAATCACTCAGTTAAGTGGGGTCAATGAAATAGGACATATGAGACATGAGGATATAAAGTTGAATATGTTTCTTCCGGCTGTGGCCCCCCAGAGGAAACATAAAATTCTTTCATGACCAAAAGCTTCAGCTTTTAGAGTCTAACAATGCAGAGATTAAAAAAACTACCTCCATGTTTCCCAGTTTGTTGAGTTACTCACTAACCCCCCCCGCCCCATTAACCTGTCCTCCAGGAGAGATCAGAAGAGTTTGTTTCGTGGTAGCGGCCCCATCCCTCCTGCCTCCCGAAAGCATTCCTCCATCAATTAGACCCCCATAAAAATCCAACAGGGGACCGAGTTGTCAGATTTCAAGTCAGGGTTTTTGGATAGATGAAAGGGATCAACACTTTGTAACAAACTGCTGCCCACCATGTGAATAAGTGTAAGATAATAATCTAATCTTTGTTGTGTGAGTGTTCCCATCATCTTCTGTCTGTAAATGATAAGTTTTTCCAGTCTCTGAGAGAGACACCCCTCACTCAGCAGAGATAAGTGCTCTGATTTTTCTTATCAGATCCTTAAAGACAAAACTCTGAAGTATATAAGGTGAAAGGTCAGCTGGCTGTTTGGATTAACAACATGCCTTTCCATGCAACAACAATCCAGCTGAATTTTTGAGGAATTGGTTTTGGCTCAAATGTTTTATAGCAAAATGTTTTGTGGCTTCGAGTAAAGCTGACATGTTTAAACCATCTCCCTTCCTTATCTTATATCTCTTCCCTCTGTCTGTCTTAAATTCCTGGCATTCCCAAGACTGATGACAAATGTTTCTATGAGTGCTCTGTGTTATATACTGTACCTCCAGGCTGTTGATCAGTTTGAGGAAAAATCAAGTCTTTGTTTCAGAATGTGAAACACGTTTTTGTAAAGATATGCATTAAGGAAGGGGTGTTTAACTTGAACAGTTTTTTCTAAGCATTCCCTCAGCAAGGGGTGTTTTCCCACAGTGCTTAACCGCCCAGCTGTGCGAGCATGAGAACTCACACATCTTTTTACAGGAAGTTCTACTGACACACAGCAACAAGGCAGGAAGCTCTGCCAGGCTCTGAACTGATGGTTCATTCAGAAATCTCAACTAGTAACCACACGAAAGTAGATGAAGCTCTGTTTGTTGTTGAATGAGATCAAAATAATTCTCACAGGAAATGAAAAGGGTCAAAGGTGAGCTGGGAACAGGTTTCATTTGGGATTTGTGTGGGTGTTTCAAGAGTTAACAGAATTAGAATTAGATCATAATTTGATTTCAAATGGATGCTGATCATCTTCAGAGGGAACGGCTGTAAAGTGGAAAAGAATTTCCTGGAAAGATGCAGATCACATGTCATCTCGTTAGCTAAAATTTTCAGGTTCACACACACAAACACACACCCTCATACAAATGGTAAATGTTTAAACAGAGTGCATTTGATAATAATAATAAAAGATTCCAGCCACATTCAAGAACTTTCCAGCAATTATTTTGACCTGCAGCAAAAGAGATTAAAACACTATGACCTCTCTGTTTAAAGGAAATAAAACTTGTAAAGCTACGGCTTTCAACAACAGAATTTTTTTTTAAAGTGACATTACAAAATAGTTTCTATGAGAGTCCAACTTTTCCCTGAAGCGTAAAAGCAAAAGTTAAGAGCGTAACAGAATTCTCAGGAGAGACTCATCTGCCCAGGCTTGCCCGTCTCGTCGCCTGTGGGGATGAGTGAAGAATGATTTAGTTTGTACAGTATGTGTCAGTTTACATGAGTAACATCTGATTTTTGTGTGTGACAGCAACGTGGGATGAGATGTTTAAAAAAATATGACATGGTTAAAGACAGGAAGCAGACAGGAAGGTTTGCTTCATCATCATTGGGACATGTCTATATTATCTCTGGGGTGTCTGATTAACCATCTGATTTATGCACATTCTGAGCAGGCGGAATTTCCTTATGACGTCATTGCAACTATTAGTTTTATTTCCATGGATTTTAGTGCTACAACGACGATGGGGCTAAACCAATTCCTGACTGTTGGAAATGTGAGCTAACTCAAAGCCCCTCTAGCACAACCGCCATCTAAAAAACATGGTTTATGTGAAAAACTAATGTTTGAAACTGCGTCACAGTCAGGTCTAAACAAGCCAAACGAGTTCTGATGGATATCTGTTGGCTTCTCTTGTATTTCCAGGGTCATCATATCTTCCTTCCACAGCTCCAAAGTGTGTGTGACCGCTCCTGCCCGGGATGCTCATCCTGTTTCCTATAGTTTCCTCTTCCCTGCGGGCAGGAAAAGGCTAGAGCCAACGGATACAAACACAGTGGGGGAGTTAGCAGGAAGTGATCTCACTGAAGCACCTGCAACCAGGAAATAGATCAGCCCCAGCAGTGAGGCAGAGGAACAGTCTGAACACTCACACACAGTTGGTACACATACACACATACAAGTGCTGAACCTGCAAACACCCTGCGACTTCCCCTGCAGCTGTTGGCACAGGAGCCACAACACATGAAACTAAGTGTGAGCACTTTTCACTCTGTTTAACCTCTGCACACACATAAACACATGTAGTGGGTCGAAAATGAGAGAAAACACTGTGGTTGTATATTGTATTGCTCAAGGTTAGACTGAGTTAAGTGAATATCTTTTTCATTAAAACTCTAATTCTATTTCAGACATGAGGAAGGGGCTCAGGGGCAAAAACTTTATAGGTAGAACTGTGATAATTGTGTTTGTGTCGGGGGGGATATTTCCCCAAATGTGGCTGATAGTCTTTGTTTGAAATTTCATTAGCTATTTAGGAAATGCATTCTAAGGTCTTATTGATTAAACAGGTGGCAGGATAATTAGAGTTAATGAGGAGTGGCGTCTGATCTTTGAGTCACTGTAAGTGCTGGATGAGAAAACTCCTCTTTGACTGCATCTGTAGTCAGAATGCAGCTGTTTGTGTTCTTATTTACATTCTTTTAAATCTGTGTTCCAGTTTGACAAGAATGTTGTTCAACACACTTTATCGTTTATGCTGTACCACTTTTATTGTGATGCTATACAGCACAAGGCAGTACATGTGAGCATGACTGCCATTTCAGACCAACAGCAACAGCATGACTTATTTTATGGCTTTTTCACTGCATTTAGCAAAGTGCATGTTAAACTTTGAGGTCCTCTGACAAAAAAATAAAAATAAACAAATAAAAAAGCACAACTAATAGAAAACTCATCTATCATCCAGACACAGAAGGAGCAAAAGCTGAAAGAATTTCCTGAATTCTATGATACAACCACATGTTTGTATCAAAACCATATCTTATAGACAGAAGATGACAAACTGCTCCCCACTGAGCTGAAACTAGACCTGGAACTGGTTTGCATTGAAATGAAGCTCTTCTGAATTCCCCAAACTGAAGCTCAGCATCTCACAAACCCACCATCTACTCCTTACTTCTCATATTTTTCTCTCTCAACAACATGGCTAGCGCTTGTTTTTCAGCATGCAACATAAAAATCTTGCAGAAAAATGTCACTATACAACTATATAAACTGGGACAAATGAGACTTCATCTAATTTGCCTTGTCTTCCACAGAGGAGTGTTAAGTGTAGTAGTCACTGTTTAACCCGGTGATAATCTCAACACATTTTCTATGTAGAATTTATTTTGGAGGAAATGTTCTGATCTTATGACCTGGTTTTTGGTCACTTTTTGCCTCCTCATTTAAAGCAGTTTATGTCCCAACAATGGGCTATTAAGTGTGTTGAGAGGAGGCCTCTGCAGTCATATGGTTAATACCAAATTACCGAAGAGGAGTCTGTCATGAGGCCATCTGGATTCTTTTCACTAACACAGAGTGCATTCCAACAAGTAAACACTAATATACACACTTAGACTTTTGCAGTATTGTATACACTGTTTATTCTTACTTTGGCTTGCATGCCTGTTACTTTCAGGCTAAATACTATCACATTCAGGAAACACACATGATTAGTGTACATATTCAGTTCATCTTTTCATAGGACTAAATGCATATATTTGAGAAAGTCGTTTAGTTATAAGTTTGCTTCTTGATTCACTTGGTATTTGTTACACCTCATGCATTCTGCTTCAGTTCATATAAAAAGCAGCTCCAAAAATGCAACTATGGCTTTAATAATCATATGCTGGCCAGATAGAGCTCTTCAGTTCATCCATTAGCCAGTCAATGGAAGTATGCAACAGTGCAGAGGATGCATTCTGAATATAAATTGGCTGCATTTGCAACAGACTACTGTACTTCCCATTATTGAATCAAGCTGAGGAAGTGAAAAGGAGATGTGGGGCAGGCTGATAGTGCAGTCCACTGACATACATTCTCCAGATGGAAAAAAGGGGATTTACTCCTTTTTCCTCCTTCTCTCTCCCTGCACACCTCCCTCACGATTTAATCAGACTTAGCAATGACCACTTCATAAATGGGAACGAACTGTTTTGTATTCTGTGCATGAAAAGGGTTCTTTCTCTTGAATGTTTAATGCATTGCATGTATGTTCAGCAGAATCAAACTTGGATGGTTTCCTGCTGCTTATCTTTGCAATAAATCTCTGTTACTGTCTCACAGCAGAACATTTATTTTCAGTGCAACATTCTATTATCAAGCAGGCTGAAAAAGTGAAACAACAAGCCTTTTTCATCACTGGAATGCTGCATCTTGGTTTCTTCCCTCCCCCCAAATCCTCTCTTCAGTCCTTTTTGTTGATACAGAAAGGACCCTAGTGATTCTCAAGAATCCAGCTTGTAAAACACAGAAATATTTTCCACTATGGCTTTCGTGTCTCAGTTTGCATATACTAAAAACATGCCACTATTGTTTTAGTACCACAGGGAAAGATGAGTGTTGATCTGCAAAATAAACATGCTGAAAATATAAGACGGTCAGTCCGTGAGTTGGTTTGACGTTGCACAAAAGATTAAACTCTAACACAAGAACGACATTGCATCAGGAGTGTGGGCGATTTGTTAATCTGACGCCTTTGAAGGCCTGGCATGCTGGGCCTGTGCTTTGCAGCAGCACAAGTTTGTATGAAGAGGAGTTTCATTTCTCACAGTTGTTAAAATTTAATACCAGCGCTCTCTTTGCAAGTATTAGCCAATATAAACAAAATACAGCTCAGCATCATCAAAGCTTCAGAATAGTGTTTAACTTGATACTGGGTTTCAGACCACCTTAAAGCGCTGGGAGTCCAGTCTGGTCAGCTGCAGTCTATCTATCAGCACAATGTTGAGTGAAGCATCATGGGACTTCTCGTCCACATGTAATTCTTGCAGACACATCGTACAATCTTTCTCAGTCTCCAAAAGAAAGCAAGGTTTCTTTAAAGGTCTGCACTAGGGATTCAACTCAGTTTATTTTTTGGAGCTCTGCCTTCATGTTATAGGTTGAAATGTTCCTTTACTGAGGTGCAGTTGTTTTAATAAAAGTTAAAGGAAAGGTCAGTGATACAATCAGCACATTAGTATAAAAAAAATCACAGCTGAGTGGTGGATCGTGATGAGTAGCTACATTAGAACACAGGAAGTGAAGGCTATATTTAATTCTTGTTTACAGAGTTGCTTTTCAAAATATAAAAAAAAATTGTAGTACGCCATTTTCTGTGTTGATATCATGATAAAGTAACTAAATGAATCAGCTGATGACAGTGCACACAGGGTTAAAGTCAGAGTGGATTTGGTTTTAAATCCCTTATCAAATTTCAAAATTTCCTTGGTCTCATCATGTGCAAATAAATGTTACTGTAAATAAACACGATTCAAAGAGTCAGTTTAGATGTGTAATCAGCTGTTTAAATCAGTTACCATGAACAAAGATGAACTTGTTATTTTTCATTCCACTTTGGATTCACTGGAAAACGATTTGAGAAGCTACAGATGTGAAACATTGATGGATATCAACAGCTCAACATCAAATCAGCACAGAAAACTGATTTTTACACCAACGTTTACACTGAAGAAGTCAACACACTCATCCAATAAATAACATACACGAAATAAAAACTACTGGCGACTGTTGCTTGTTGATTTATACAAACAGTTATTTGGTGATGTTTTTAAGTGGACAGCTGAATTTACTGAAAATGTCAGCTCAACACATTTTTTTTCTGCAAAAAAAACCCCCAAAAGTTTCCGTGGTGCACTCTGCACATCAAGAGAACAAAGACATGAAGGGGACAAGAACTTCTTAAAATCATTGTCAATATGACCAAAGGCAAGCAAAAGTGACTTTTCCTCATGCAAAGTTTATTTTATTATTTCTGTAGCACGACTTTCTGTCCTCTACTATCAAATTATCGATTTCCTTTGCAACTTCTGCAATGTTATGTGCTGTCAGAAAGGTAATTTGGGAATTTTTGACTCTTAGTGATATTTATTGAGCGCCCACTCCTCTCCCTCCCTTTTCTCTTTGCCCTTTCTCCTCTATTGTATATTTTTCAACCTCTTTCTCTCTGCCAGCTGTCAGTGTTGGCAGAGATCCAGGCAGACTCTGGTTGCTTGGCTGGTGACAGATGCAGAAGCAGTCAGGCAAAGAGGAGAAGAACTACAGGAGTTAAAGCAGAGAGGGTGAAAGAAAATAATAGAAAGTTGGGGCAAAATAGGGGAGAATAAAAAGGATGAGTAAAACAACACAGGGCTGGACCTCTCTGCATGTAAAAGGGGACAGGCTGCTGGATCATAGGCCACAGCTAATAATCACAGCCAGATGGGCTGTGGAGAGGAGTGGACAGAAAAGATAGAAAAACAAGATAGAGAGAAACATTTTGGAGAAAAGTAACAACATCACTTCATTTTGACATTTCCCTTCAAAGATTTGTGCATAGCCTGGTTGTAACTGCTTCCAACAAAGTAATGTTTCTGTAACTACAGCTCATTTCCTTATAAGATTGCATCACTGATAGGCCACATCTGTGTGGCATTTAAGTCATGCTGCCCTTTTTCCCCTCTTATTAAAATTCCAGAGCCATTCCCGAACTGCTGACACTGTGAGACTATTTGGACCAAAGCTCGGTAGTTTCCTTCCAGCTCCTAAACAAATAGCTCTGGTAGTTTTTGTTTTTGAAAGAGTGATTTGTCACCTGTATAGTGTGTCCGTATCAAATGCCAGGGCTCCACATTTGCACTTAGAGACCAAAAACCCTCAAAAGAGTTTCTGAAAAAATACATCATCATATTACAAACAGGTCTGGTGACACATTTTCGCCCAAACAGGCTTTGTTTTCTTTCTTTCCTACATACTCGAGACACTAAGTGTAAGGAACATCTCCAGCTTATCAACCCAGAAAACAAAACTCAAATTAGCACGCTCCAGCTTTGGAGCGATCTGGACTATAACTGAGTTACTAAAAGAGTTTAATAACAGCTGACAAGCTCATGAACTCAGCCGAGGCCCCGCAAGAGTCCAACAAAGACACAAACGTACACATGCAAACAAACTAATGAGACCACAACAAAGCTCCAATAACCCCAACCCCCACCCTTTTCTGCACCTTGGCTGTTCTGCCTTTATGTTATTGTTTTTCTGTCTTTGTCTCTTCATCTCCCCCCATCTGGTGTGTTTAGACACGGCCACTCTGAGCTAATTCACTTCCTTGGACACCATCTGCTGTGAGACTTTCTACAGTAAACTGAGCCTGGCTGGAGGCCTCCGGGAGGGACGTGGCTGAGGTGTCACCTGTTCGGCACGCAGCCTTCTGCCGACTGGAATCATTTTTCACTGGATGCTCCACACATCGACGGGAAGGGTGTGACAAAAAGTGTGTTTGTCAAGCATTAGCACTTCACTTATCTGATTTTTCAGTCCTTAATGACCACCTTCTGTCACAAAGTGTGCTAAAAAAATCCATCATTACTTTTGTATCTTTTCTGTTTGTAAAATGTTCTTACATGGACTTTGATTTAAGCGATAATCTCTTATACAAATCAGCCTTCAGGTGAATAAAAACTAACATTTGTGGTGAATGTAAATTAATCACTCTTTGCCTCAGTAAGATCCTCAGGCCTTACATAAAAATAACACACGACTCATTTGAGAACTAATAATTACTAAAGTTATACTGTGATACTTTGTGTGTGCTACCCTGGTTTGTATCAATATCTAAAAGCTACATTGTTAACATTATAAGCTAATTTTAGCACAGATTTCTAAGTTTTAACTTAATACATTTAAAAATAATCAAGCTGTGGTTATTTAATTTGTTTATTTACTTTCATAGCTTAACTGTCTGTACTAAAAGAAAAGTTTAAATTCTCTTTACAAAAGATGTAGAGTGCAGCTTAATGAAGTTGTTACATATCTTAACATAATTTGACCAAAACATGAAAACAATGGTTTTAAAGCACATTTTATGCCCTGACAGGTTCATGATGAAATTAAGACAAATGTGACAACTATTTCCTGTGATTTTAATTATAAATCAGGTTTCTAATTAGCTGACATAATTACCTTTGTTAATGAGCATGTCATTGTCTCATGGGTGATAATAATAGAAACACATTTCAACTACAAACCTCAGCAGGTTATTTTCTACAAATGTGAGAAGATTATAAGCTTTTTTTCCGATTATGGAGCTTTTCACTGCTAAGGCAGATACAGCTGCAGTCTACACATCAGTGCAAAGTAAACCATGTTAAAACTAAGGCCTGAAAATTGTGAGTTGGTATGAAATGAGTATGTTTGAAAGAATGGCTCATGATCTGCAAAGCAATGCCGACTCTGAACTAATCCTAATGGATGTGTTCCAGTGTGTGTGCTGGGTTGTGGAAACAAACGGCCTGTCTCTGTACAGTTTCCTCTCTCAGTTCCAACACGATCCATTTCTTTTTCCCCTCTCTTTGCCTTTTTAACCTCTTAGCTCTTCACGTCTCAGCAGAGTTGGATTTCTCCACAGTTGAGTCCGGGTTTGGCCATCTGTGCCTTGTGCTTTGACCCTTTTCCGTGGCTCAGGAAGTGAAGAATCCAACCCTTGGTGAGGTCTGGAGTAAGAACTGCATTGCTGGCTTACTGGCTGACCTACTGACTGTTGTCACGACAGCTGGGTGTGGAAAACAGCGCCATTCCCCTGCGAAAGAATTAGTAAAAGACATGACAGACAATGCACTTGATTGTAAGTTGTGCTGATTTAGCGTGCAGAAAGAAATGAGAGTGACACATGTATGTGTGCACAGAGTAGCAGCTGGAGTCTTGCAGCTGTTGACACTGCAGCATAAGAAGCTTGTGTGTCTGGTAGCATGACCCAATGGCAGCATTCCTTCTCATCGAAAAGGCAGAAATCACTGTCTGGTCACAACTTTCCAATGAATACCTCTGCTCTGTCTGTCTCCTCCTTCCTGCTGTTTCCTAGGAGCTGATACACGTCCAGCGCTTGTCCAAGCAGCCTGTCATTAGATTGCACTTTCTTCCCTTTTAATCTTTTTTAACAGAGCCAGCAGAGAGCAATTTATGACACAGCTTTCTTGTTTTGGCTGGGTTTTAGGCCCTGGCTTGGTTTCAGTACAAGATTGTAAACAACATTTAATGTTGGAAGTATACTTGTGGTTCTATGGATGAAATAAAAATGTGATTTAGCCAGTTGGGTTGTGAACTGCTGTGGTTTTCAGTTGGTGAAGTGGCAGTCCAGTATGTCTTCTCTGTCCAGGAAAGCATCATAACAAAATCTCCATCCCGAAGAGATTCCTCAAATAAAACCTCTTTTATTTTCCACCTCTTCAACTTCAGTTTTCAGAAAGATGTGGAAAATGGGTGTCTCTTTTGCAGCACGCCAAATGACTTAATGATGCATGAATTGTCAGTAAATGAAATCATTTCTCTTAATTTCGCTAACTGTGAACAAATGTAGATGTGGCTGACCAATTTACAACATTTCCTCCATCATGCAATCAAACCAGCACTTATTTTGTTCAGCCAGCTCCTCTGGGAATCAATCTGTAACTCACGCTGCACTCACTAAAATTCATCCATATCAGGATGAACTGAAAGCTGCTTCGTACTTGTTACATGGATTGACTCATCTGACAGACGCTGGTGGAGCTGAATGTGTCTCTGAGTGTGTATGATGTCCGAGCTTCTCCGGGGAGTTGGGGTGAGGTTTGATGGGCTGGGTGTTGATGTGATCTGGTGTGGTAAGTTAGGAGTCAGGGGAAAGCTAAAGCAGAGGGATGGTCTCCATCTGTCAGCTTGGTCCACTCTAAAGTGGTCATCAGTCAGGATTGATTAGCCACGAGCCCATTAGGCCCCTGGCTTTTTCTCTCTTTCCATTTCTTTCCTTTTTTTCAGGCTTTTCTCCCTCTATTATCAGTCTCTCAATTTCACTCAAAATGTTATAATAATCTTTTTTTGATTCTCAAATAATCTTAAATTTTGCCAAATTACATTAATTCAATATTTCCTACAAGGCCCCAACTTTCTCTGTGTTTTATTTATTTATTTTTTCATTTTGCTTGTTTCATTTCTATTTTTAACCTAGTTGTATTGTCATAACACTTTTGCCCCTTCATCACTTCTCCTGATCTGATTTTACATTAGTTGCCCCAGTTGTCAGAATAGGGGAAATCAGATCAGCTTGTGGAAATGTTAAGACAGTCAAAACCAATCTGCCGTCAAGATTTCAAGCATGTGAAGATCATCCCTCTGTGCATCCATTTGGACCAGGGTCCTCTGGGAACTGAAAGGATGTGAAGTGTGATGTGAGTAGCCAGAGGGTCAGAGGATGTTCATGTTTGCTATTTTTGGCATTGGTAAGTTTGGGAATGGAGATTTTTTGTATTAAGTGCTTACATGATAATGTCCGATTTGCACCAAATATTTACTGCAAAAATAGAATCCCTTGAGCTGAATTGTTAATAAAGATAATGCACAAGTGTAGGAATTTACTGTCACTGCATTTGGCTTCATGCTTTGATTTAATTGCACAGATGTCACAGAAAGTGTCTGACTGTATAAAATATAGTTGAAGGGTCCTGCTACTATAATTTCCTCCAACATTAATGGATGCATGGCAATATTATAGGTGAGTAAAACCACAGGAATGATGAGAGAAAGGCTGGAAGCTGACCCAGGATTCATACAGGCTTTCTGACAAGTTTAATGTGACGATGTGTCATTGATGACATACAAGCAGGGTGACAGCATGAGGAGAGCCCTCTGATAAGCCAGCAGAATGCTGACTGAGGACTAACCTGTATGGTATCTACTTGTTCAAGAGTGCTGACAGCAACCTTTCTGTTTAAAAAATGTCCCTTCAAAAAGCTTCAAATAAATGCAACACAAAACCTTCAGTTACATTGAACCTCTAAAAGTTTAAAAAGAGCACACTTCTCACTTTGTAAATAAAAACAATGCTTTGTTGTTTACTTCTGAGAGCAAATAAAGCTTCAAGTATGGTTTCACCACACATAGTTTCAAAAAATTGTCTAATTCTGGAGTTCAAACAAATAAGAAGTCAAACCCAATTTACAGCCATCTTCTTTTTGGTGTGGACTGGAGCAGATTGGAGCTCTTTTACACCTCACATACAGGAGCTCAGCTCAGGGTTCTTTCATTTCCAAGTGGAGGTAGAGGACAGACGAAAGATGTGGAAGCAGTGACAGAAAATCAATACTTCCACAGCATTACCCAGCGTGCTCATTTCCCATCTGTGTGGGCCATTTTAATCACAGACATAAAAGGAAGGGCACTCATAAGGGACTTATTTTATTTATTTTAATCTAAATAAAATAAAGGAAGGAAATTAGAAAAGCGACACTACAGGAAGCAAGAAACTGTCCTAGTATGACTCAAAGCATAAAAATTGAAATAAACTTCCTCAGCTTACCTTCAGTGTTTTATTTTTGTATTTCTACTGAAAAAGCACACCTTTTCTAGCATTAGCAACCCTGTCACAGCGCCAAATCAATCCAGCAATAAGTAATTTACTGTGTTGGCTCTTCACAGCTCTCATTATCTACACTGCATGTGTAATAAAAGTGACTGTGTACAAGTTCAGGAGAGAAGATTAAGAGTGGTAAAAAAGAGCTGAAGTGGTAGGATCAAGAATGATACATGAGAAGGAAGAAAGTTCACTGTACAAGTGAGTCACTGAGTGACAGCTAACTAAAATATATGATGGTTATGTGGCTATCTGATTACAGCAGTGCTTCAATGAATGTAACAATGTGAGACCTGTTGGCTACAGTCACAGACAGTTGGTAACTTTAGAGAGGCCCCTGAAGGGTTTAACAGTAAAGTAGACCCCCCCCATTTCTCTATTCCTTAAACACACCATGAGACATGCTTGGCACTTGCCACATCCTTGTGCACATCTTCGCTTTCCCACGTCTCTTTCTGATGATGTGATTAATCAGAAAATGTTTTAAAAAGCACATAAAGTTTCAATATTTTATGTGATTCTTGATAGTCAAATGGTTTAGGGTGTAAAAGTTGGTTGCATTTGAATATCCTTGCATTTTTGTTCAAAATGTTATGACATTCACCACCTCATCCTTTCTCTAGCCTGATCTGTGAATGTCTGAGCACATGCCAACTCCCTCTCCCACACCCCATAGTCTCACTGTCTCCTTTGCCCCTTACAGCACAGACTCTGCACTATTTCACAAATGATTTAGTTGAGTAAAAATTGCTGGTTTCTTATTTTTATTTTACTTTATTCTCTGTGTAACTTCACCCAAGACAAATTCCTTGTATTGTGCCAGTGATTCTTGGCAATAAACTCATTCGGATTTTGTGTCACTGCTCATGACCTTGCTCTGTTGATCACGTAAACCCTGTATTGATGTGTGTGAGCATTTGAGTGAGAAAAAGTTGCAGCTTGTCCTTCTACAAACAGCTGTAATCAGACAGAAATCAAATGTTCTCTGACACACATCTATCTTTTATTTTCAACACATCAAGCCTCCACTTTTTATTTGATTTCTCTAAGGGCTGAAAATGACTGACACAATCAAAGTCAATGTTTTTTTAACTGACACCTTTTTAATCATCATTTGCTACAATTTTGGAGTAATAAAGACAAAATGAAGTGTAGGTAAAATAATGACTTAAACATATGGTGGAATTGCTGTGAAAGAAAGCAGTTCCTAATCCTTTATTTATTTATTTGTTTGTTTGTTTGTTTGTTTGTTTATTTATTTACCAATGTCACCCTGAAAACATAATACAAGCTAGCTGTCGTTTGAAATAAAGATTCTGAGTTTTTCTTCAAGAAACTTACACATTGATTAAAACCTTGTTGCCAATCATTGGTTTTGTCTTTCATTTTCACCTTGTGAAAAAAAAAAATCACATCAGCCATATTCAGTCATTTCTCAATACATGTCTGCCTGCAATAAGTTGAGCCTTTACTCTGACTTTTGATGGATTTAAAACTTAAGATGAAAGTTAAAAAATGTAGGTTCTTGTACATAAATAGCAGAATAAGTTAAAATATCACCCAGAAAAGAACAAAAATAATTTATATATTACTTACTGTAAAATATTTCAAAAAACACATTGTAGGTTATTCCAATTAAAACCATATATTTTCTATATCTGTTCATTCTTGTTCAGGGTTGCAGAGCTCTGGATCCTGTCTCCACCAGTCAGTGAGGAGAGGCAGGAGTTACACCCTGAACAGGTCACCATTATGCAGGGCCACAGAAATGATCAATCATTTAAACACACACAAACACCCAGGACCAATTCAGAGTCACCAAATAACTCATCATGCATGAACATTTTTGGTCTGTGGGAGGAAACACAAGTTCTTGGAGAAAACTCGCATATTGTATGCACTAGAAAAACACGCTCCCTTCTGTGCAAGCTCCCTTCTGGGAATTCAACCTGCAACCTTTTTGGTACAAGGCTGTGGTTCAAACAACTGCTCTGCCATGCAGCCGAAACCCAGAAATGGAAATGTGATTCAGAGTATTCTGTATTTAAAAACGGAGCAGTTGAGTAATCTTTATTAAAATACTTGCCATTCTAAGGATTTTTGAATTAAAATAAGACTGTGTTACAAACACCAATTTAAAAGAAAAAAAAAATCTTTTAATAAAAGTTTACTTGACTTAGATGAATAAACTACTCAAATACAAGTTTGTTGTACCAAACACCTACAGTAGGTATTTAAATTGAGGAACCTGGGAGATTTTGTTCCTCTTTAAAAATATTAACAGAAAACCTGATTTATGTGGAAATGTTTTCTGGCTGAACCACAGGGGCAGTAAGATTATGTTCCTGTTTCAGCAACTAAAATCCCCTCAGGTAAAAGGAGCTTGAGGAGAAATACCTGAGTTCTGCGGACGGATCACAGAAAGCCATTAGAGGATTCTCAGGCTGGTCTATCTTCAGGTCCAACTGAAAGTATCCAGCTTCTTCTCTCAGTGTGGAAACAAAAATGAAAAGATATTCTTGAGTAATTGATGTCTAAATGGTAAAAACTGAGTTTTGACTTGACCCACTCCACATCGGAAAAGAGAGGGAAGTTTAAGATTTAATGCAGCGTAAGCCATCTCAATGGGATTACATTCTAAAAACGATCAAACGTGATTGCGTTGACATGCAGTGGATAGGACTCATTTCTCTGGCTTTCATCTTGTTAAGTATCCACAAAATCCACCATGTTGCACAACTGAAAGAATTCATCGAGGAGGGTCTCAATAACGTTGCATTTCTGTGGCTGTATGCTAGATGAGAACGAAGACTCTTCTGTTTGAGGAGAAAACATAAGCTTGTTTTCTTGCTTCATTAAATCTGCACACGTGACCTACTTTCTTCTTCCTCTTTCGTTGGACTCCTGTGCTACTGAGCAGATCTGGTGGATGATGAGAGTGGTGATGTTTGATTGAATATCTTCACTGAGGTTTGTTGCACATTAAACATCTCCATAAAATCCTGCCCTTGAATTACTTCCCCATCCTTTTGGGGTTCAGAGAGCCCACATGCTCCCCTCTCTGTACAGAAACACTGATAAGCTTGTCCTTCTATCCTCCCCCATCCTCGTTTAATTTCCCCCTGCAGTCCTCCCTGGTGTGACATTGAACAGCTCAAGATTCCTACTCTGCCACACCCACTCAACTCTCCTGACTCCCTTTTCCTCTCTCCTTGCTCTTCTTTTACCAACCCCCTCTACTCTATTTTTTATCCATTACAGTCAAAAGCTGTCAAAACACTGCTCTGACATCTTGATATCAAAGCCTGTGCTACTGCAGCTGAGACACAGTGATGTTTTTCACTTCCTTCAACTACACTTTTTGTTACTCTTCTGTGTAACTCATCCCTTTAAGCTGGTCAAAAATGTATGAGAGTTTCACATTAAGGTTTCTGAAATGTGTGTGAGGACAAACAAACAGTTGGCTGGTATCAGATGAAAGTTGATGGACCCCACACACAAGATTCTTTCATTTTCTTTTTGTGTTTTGCGGAACTATAATATAATGTGCTGGACTTTTGGTAGAAAACAGGGGAAGCCTCGCTTTCACTTTATGTTGAACATGAAAGTTAACTTTATTGTAGACTATTCTAAATTGGAGGAAAGTGATATTTTAATGTTTTACAAAGCTGTTTGAACAAACTCATTGGAAATTTCAGAGTTCTAACTGTTTGATGAGTTTCTGGCTCATCGTAACAGAATCAATCCCAAAGTAATTACTGCAAGATGATGCTAATATCAAAAATGTCAGTGGAACAGCAATTTCTAACCAATACACAGTCCTGTATTTTACATTTCAAAATAATTTACATAGAATTATGTGGTCATTTATAATGGAAATTAGCAGTGGATCTAACTAGCTCAGCATGTAAAATTTCATTTCAGCAGGAAAATCCATGGAATGTGAAATCAAAGGCTGCAGTACAGGTTGGAAAAAAAACAAGATTTGCATGGACTGCTATACTACGGTATTTTCATGGGGTTGTTTTAAGATAACAAAAATCCACGTTGTACCTGACCCCACTGTGATACGCCATGTCCGTGTCTGCCTGAGAACAATTTCTGACTTATTCAAGATAAGTGATGATCTGTAGAAATACACGGAATACTGTTCACCCAAATTGTAACATTTACAGATGTTTAAATGAGACATTAAGCACTTAAATCTTCTGAGCATAGTAGGGAAAATGAGATAGATCCAGGTCTCACATCAAAGTCTGCTTCTAACAAGGGCCTCATATACAGAGATATTGAAGTAAAAATCCTCTGTTTTTATTTTAAGAAAATAATTTTCTTCATTTGACAATACAAAGCTGAAGAAGAAGATGTCCAATACTATGATTTGATTTTCGGATGTTCCCTTAGGCACAAATAAATTGGAAAGTGTTTTATAAAATCTCACAGGAACACCCAACATCTTGTCTTTTTAAATATTTGCAGGATGCCTAAAAAACTGAAACCAGAGGTGATTTTTCTATGTTATGTTATTTTCAGGGGATATTTACAAGTCTGGCTTGATGTGCAGGCATGACAATTCTAAACTTCTGAATGTGCAAACTGCAGAACTGCAGGTATTTTCTCTCTAGTATTCAGTAAGAACTCTCAAGTCTGAGAAGAATTCATCATTCTAATGACATAACAAGATTTTGAGGTGAGCAATGACTGCAGTGTGTTCTAATAAATGTTTTTACAGTGCAGTTCTACTAAGCAGTTAATCATGTGAACAAAATTGTATTAAGGCACAGTTTAAATCACCGAACAGATAAAAAGTTTATTGTACAGGGTGCCAAAAACCTCAGGTGCACCAGCCAGTTTATAATTTAATGATAAGCTGCTTGAGGGAATTGAAATGATGTTGCTTACTCTGGGCTCAGTGTCACATTTAGTGAAAAGTTTTATGTGAAGTTTTGAATCTGATCCTGGAACGCTATCAGTAATGAAGAAATATAGCTGGTCTGAAATAAAAAGCAGCATAATACTGTTTTATTTTATTTATTTTTTGACATCCAAGACATGAAGACTGTTGTTTTAAAGATTCTGTTAAACTGGAAGACTAAGACATGGTATCGTTTAACAGATGCCATCCATCATTCCCCGTGCTGCTAAATACAAGGTTAGTGGTTTGGGTTTTTTTCCCCAATCTTTTTCAGAGTACTGGTACTCAGATTTTCTGGCAGTTAAGAGGTCATGTGATAATGTAGATAAGACAGAAGTGCTGGAACGTGTTCATTACTGGAAGAATGAAACTGCTGTTAGCAAGATTATTGCTGCATCGTTTTTCCATGTGAAAAACAGTTTTATATTTGTTTCTAATGCAGTAAGCGAGTGTGGACAACAAGATAATCTGCCTTTTTCTGGAAGGTGAAAATAATATCAGTGGAGGAATATCTGTTGTTTAGGGACAAGACAGTTTATCATTTTAGCAGCCACAGTTCATGCAGTTTGCATTTCAGCACAGATGTAGCTGGTGGATAAAATAGTGACAATGGTCTTGAGCTGCTTCGGGTTACCGCAATCGTATCTTATTATTGAAGCCTGCAGTCTGTGAATCCACCACCAACAGCTCTAAGTGCCAAAAGACTGAGTCAAAGCCTATTTGCTATGCAGACAAGAACCCACACGGGCTCCAGTGCCAACCAACCAATCACCAGCAAAACCAGCCAGCATGATGTGTTTTGTGCAATTATGATACGGTGTTTACTTGTTTGCATGTAGGAGACATGATTCCCCATCTGATAAGATTTCATGCTTTTTTCTCTTACAATGGAGTAATTGCCAGTCAGCTGACTTAATGATGCATCAAAAGTAATGCATCATAAATGACTAAGACATCTTCTCTTAAGGCATTTAATTAAAACGAATTCACTACAACAATGTTTGTTATTGTGAAATATGGGTAAAATGTCAAACCACTTACAGACAATAGTCTCTTATGGATTTAAGTTGACTCATAATTGACTCATATTTGGAAATTACAGGAAAATGAAAGCAGAAGGAAGACGTTTATTTCCTTTTCATCACAACAGAAGCATTTTGGCACTAGAGCCATGAAATCTCCAATTATCCCAGCTTTCAGTGAGACAAAGACTGGTATAAAGATGTTGCAACAACAATGGGTAAAAAGTCCCTTAACTTGCAAAGGTTTCTGGGAAATTTAGTCTTTCATTACTCATTAAATAACTGAACAGAAAGCACAGCCTGGGTAAACCAAAATCCCCTAATCCAAAATGTTACTATGTAAATAAACTTTCCAACATGTTTTTTATGAAGATGAATCAGGAATTCTTTTGTTTTTAGACCAACAGTGGCACCGATTTAAAGTCAAAACAACTTAGAGTTTATTATCTCGGCATGTTTTTGAATATAAACATCGGGAAAAGTCAAGCATCTTAATACACCTCCTTAAAATCAGCTGCAAAGACTTTAACTGTAAACACAGGGGAGAAGAGTGCTGCTAACATTTAATTTAGCTAAAAATCATTTCAAGGACTTTTAGACCCATTTAGGAAATTATTTATCAGTTATTAAAGAAAGTTGCTTCACATCTCTTTTTTAAACAGGAAGTGGGTATTTTTCAGCACTTCACATTACAAACAAGTGATCTTACTTACAGTCAGCGGTTAGTAGAACAGTAAAGCTTAAAGTTTAACATTTTAGATCTTTTGTTTCAAACACTGTCAAGTTTAGATAAAGTGTAACCCCAGGAGTCTTTATGGAGCCTGAAAGAGACCACAGGTTACAGACTTTTATCCACATCACTAAAGCAGTGAATGTGGTCTCCTGTTGCTCCCTGGGAGTTTTTTTTTGTGGGAAGCTCTCTGGGAGTCTAGTTAGTCAGACTTTGTTACCTACTGTTTCAAAGTCAAGCGATTCATCATCGTCATGATGAGGGGAAACTTGGTTCTTCTTTTCTAATGAAAAAGCAAACAATGCTGAATGAAAAGCACAAACACTTTGGGTTGATAAATGACTTTCTTCCTGGAACTTTTTTGTGAAGATTGAACTACCCACGAAATGGTTTCTCACTTGGGTGGGTTAAGTTTTAACGTATCAGCAAAGCCAAGGGTTGATGTACTCACATACATAAATCTCCTTTGTATTCGTCTGCCTCCCACAGATGTGCCAGAAAACCCAAACTTTGACATTTATTTGACAATTACACTTACTTTTATATGATCTAAAAAATAACACAATCCTTGTGCAAAACAAAAGGTTCCAAAAGCCTAATGGCAATCAGGTAATTTTAATTATTCATTTGAACCCAGAATTCAGAATTTCCAGGCTCTTTGTCTAAAAGTTGATCTGGAAAAAAAACAATAAAAGTGTTTTTTTCAGTATCGACCTTGAAATGTTTTTCAGCTTTCAGAATGTAAAAGTATTAATTAGTGCAGTACTGAAGCTTTAATATTAGAAACTGAAAGCATAGACACATAAAATTACAACATACACTGAACAAATAATACACAATAGCTGTGGTGCCCAACCAAGTCAAAGCAGTGGTGGAAATAACGGTGCATTCCATATGTACCAGGAAGTTATAATTTGAAAGTTACAAGTTGGAAACATCAGCTGGAATGCCCCCAAAAGTCAGAACTCCTGAGAAACTTGGAGATTTCTGACCAGCCCCAACCTCAAAATCCAACATGGCTACCTAACACATGAAATATTGCAGTAATAAAGATTTTATTTTCTCTCCTTTTGTTTTTTATCTCAGTAATTCAGTCACATACATAGTGGATATAAGTGTCCAACTACTACTAGTAAACATGTTGCTACAGTGTTTGAATACATACTGGCTTGTATTACTAATGGTATTTAGCCTGGTTATTAAACAACACCTTGGTCTACTGTAAATCTTTAATAATCTTAAATTTTGCATATGAAAATATTAGTAGTTCAATTGGCAAAATATTTTGAAACAGAAAAACACTGACGTGACACATTTCAGCTTTTTAGAATTAGTGTTCTACAACATTTGAATGAAGCAACAGCTCACATGATAAACATGTATAACTTTAGAGTGAAAACAAACCCAAAAGTGAGAGCTAGTAAAAAATAGAACCCTGAAGCTCAACCACAACACTTTTTATCATCAATATCTCAGTCTCAGCTGCTTTCAGCCCTTTAGTTGGATGGCTCATCACACAGCCACATCACAGGTTGCATTTGCTTTGTGTCTGTAGGATGTTGCTTTAGAGTCGCACTACTGTTGGTTAAGCTTTGCACGCTGATGTCACCTCTTGGCACAACTTTGTGATCTTTGGACTTGATCAGCAGTTTTGTAATGGCCAACCAATGAGCTTGAGGGGTTTTGACCCTGTTTTGTGATGTCATGCAGCAGGGAATGCAAACAAGTGGATTTCTGGTGTGTGTGTGTGAGAGAGAGCTGTGCTGCACTATTGTTTATAAAGCTCAACAGTTGTCTGAGCAGCACAAACAAGCTGCCAGCTGTGATGTTGTTGATTTCCAAAGTACAAACTGTATATTTATTGGTTTTACCAGTGCCTGAGTGTAAATCCACCCTGCTAGTGTTTGTTGTCGTTACCACTTACTCAATGATCAAAAGTTACTTTTTTACGTCATGATTCAATATTTCCAGAAAAAAGATCCATCACATGATGGAGAACTCAAGACAATATTAGTAATTGAAAATGAACTTTATTCTTCTTTAAGTCACTGCCAATCATGCAATGCCGAGTTTGCCACTTTCTGTCTTGGGGTTGTTGCACCAGCATGAGTCACTTGAGATGCAAAGCAACATGTGACAACATAGTTTCGAGTTTGATGTGTGAAATTTTTTTTTAAAAAATGCTAGCACAAGATTAATACTAGTGATATCGTGTTACTTCAACCGCTGAAGTGACCAGGGCAATAAGCCTCTCTGGTTACACTGTTTAGATAAGCCCTGCTTTATATTTGACACCCTTTGTGGTTAAGTCTGAACAAACTTGAGGTAGGAATCAACTTACTGATGCAATCAAATGACAGAGGAAAGCTTCGGGAAAGCCCTGCATAGATAAAAAGAAACATATGTCAATTGTGGTAAATACAAAACTGCACAGAGAAACCACCACTCTCTAATTCCCCTGCCTGCTCGGGGTTACATGAGGTAAAGTTTAAATAATAAATGAAAATGCTTCCTGTCAAAGCTTGTGGTTTCTGTCCCCTCCTCTTTAACTTAATGATTATTTCTCTTAATAATCACTCTTGTTAAGGATCGTAAATTACAAAAGATTGGTCATTGTTTGCATAAAGCTTACGATGAGAATTTGCAGCTGCTCAGGGGAACCAGTGGGTCAGAGTTGAAAAGAGGGACTCTGCTGCGTGTGTAACCCCGGGCTCACGCCGGGCTCACACTGCCTACGGAACGGCTTCGGTCCGGCTTCGGTGCGGTTTTTCCGCAAGCTACCACTCACATCTGCTCCGGATAGGGAGTGCGGTCAGCTCCGGTGCTGGGTGCGTAAAACGTCACCCGCGAGAACAGAAGTTCACGTGGGTTATCGTTTTGTCGGGACTTCACACGAGAACACGTCCATTATTTAGCAAATGTGTGAAAATGTGTTGTGCTGCAGGCTTTCGGGACCCTGTGTCACCGGGTGTGATGTAATGTTTACATTTCCTATTAGCGCGTGTGCTGTCTAAAAAGAAGAGTCAAGTTACAATTGTTTGTACACTCGTTTATTTTGAAAAAACACCGGATATTCAAGCCACACTTCCTGTATAGTTCGTCAGATTTCATCAAACTTGACGCGGAGTGACTCCGGCGTCCGGAAAAAATTGATCCTTGCGGATTCTTTCCGTAGTGCCGTACAGCCTCCGTAACCGGACCCGCACCGCACGGAGCTAGTGTGAGCCTTCAAAAGGGATTTTAATCTAACGGAATACCTGCGGGGTCCGCACCGGACCGGATCCGGATGCAGTGTGAGCCCGGCGTNACGCCGGGCTCACACTGCATCCGGATCCGGTCCGGTGCGGACCCCGCAGGTATTCCGTTAGATTAAAATCCCTTTTGAAGGCTCACACTAGCTCCGTGCGGTGCGGGTCCGGTTACGGAGGCTGTACGGCACTACGGAAAGAATCCGCAAGGATCAATTTTTTCCGGACGCCGGAGTCACTCCGCGTCAAGTTTGATGAAATCTGACGAACTATACAGGAAGTGTGGCTTGAATATCCGGTGTTTTTTCAAAATAAACGAGTGTACAAACAATTGTAACTTGACTCTTCTTTTTAGACAGCACACGCGCTAATAGGAAATGTAAACATTACATCACACCCGGTGACACAGGGTCCCGAAAGCCTGCAGCACAACACCTTTTCACACATTTGCTAAATAATGGACGTGTTCTCGTGTGAAGTCCCGACAAAACGATAACCCACGTGAACTTCTGTTCTCGCGAGTGCCGTTTCCGCACCCAGCACCGGAGCTGACCGCACTCCCTATCTGGAGCAGATGCGAGTGGTAGCTTGCGGAAAAACCGCACCGAATCCGGACCGAAGCCGTTCCGTAGGCAGTATGAGCCTGACATAACACTGGAGACTTTCTGAATCATATTCTGAAGTGCCAGAGTTGCTTTAAAAAGTTGCCGCCTCCAGCTCCAGACTGGCAGCTGCAGTGTGATATTTGTGGTGTCAAACGTACCTTTTAAAGGCCACGAGTTATTCTAAATGCTTAACAAGAAAAATATCACAAAAAGTACAATACTATTGTCAGATTGAGAAACCACCAATTCAATTTTTATGCATTACAAAACTCAACATTTTGCATGATTAAGGAGTTTTAAGTATTATATTTATCTTTACTGGAAACTATTTAAGGATAGTGCACTGGGAAATGTGAATAACCCTAAAAAAACTAACTTGGACTGTAGTTTCACTTTTTATAAAGTATATTTCTCCCTTGGCAGTTTTAAAATCCGGTCCTTTAAATTTTAGACAGTAAAGACATTGGATTGGTGTAGATACATTTTCATTTTCTACTATAAAACTGCTGATTTTAGAGTAACTAATATAACAAGCAGGACCTTTAATATTTTCAGAAAAACTTTCACCCACTTATTTGTTCTAGTTTTGAATGACCAATAATTTGTCCAGTCCACACCAGAATGAAGCTGTTGCAAACACCTCAGTGTGTTTATGAAGACTGAAACTCACAGCACATAAAAGTTATGTTAATTATCAGTTATAAAATCTGGTTTAACATAAAGAGCATAACCTGAAAAACAACTGTCTTTATAAAACATATGTTAAAGACTAAATTGAATCTTTTGTAGGGCTTCATTAATCCATTATCTCCAACATCTTATTAGTTAGCTGCTGGCCAGAAATGAAGGTTTTATTGAATCAGATAGAACACAATAACACGATGTGACCTTGCAATTATCCTTCCATGACTAATTACATAAAGCAGCCATGTCTATATTGGCACTGTTAAGCCTGATTTAATGAGCATATAAACCTCTACAAGGTTGGTCAATAGCTTCTCCCACCACATTCAACACAGCCTCATAGATAACAGAACCAGTCAAGTCAACAGGGACATGCATGCCAGAGTGGGCAGCGCCAGGCAACCCAAATATTAAAAAGACTATTCAGGTTTTATTTCCCCTATACAAAGATGAAGGTTTCCTGTTTTTCCTCTCCTGCCAACCATTGGAAATATACGCAGAGGATTGTTTTCTTTTCACTGTGTCATAAATCATTAGGATGAATAAAGTGGCTGAGAAGGCATCTGTTTTTACAACCTGTCTTTAAAAGCAGGAATGAAGCTCCTCTTGATGCTTTTATAGACTTCCTTGCCCAGTACACAAAACAGTTTATCTGAGGAGAAAACATTGACTGGCGGCACGTGTTAAAGGACATTAGTGATGAAACAGAAATTAAATACATAGATAGTAAAAATGGCGTGCATCAGTTAGGGCTCATCTACTTTACAAAGTCTTCTACAGAAAGGAAAGTTCAGGCCAGCTAGAAAAACATTTAAAGTTGCTGATGAATTAATTTGGTATATGTTAGCGTGCAGCTTGTGATTCTAAATGCCCCTCCCCTTCCCATGTGCAAGTAAGAGTTCTCAAAGAAGAAGAATGTAGGTTTCTGTAAGATTCAATCCTGGGGAGCAGGAGAAGTGGGTTAGCTGAGTTTCTTTCATTCTCTTCCTGTCCCCATCCAAAAGCCCTGTTTCTTGATGAAAATGTCCCGCTGGATGAGGGCATTAGACCCCAGCTATAATCCCGTGTAATTTCCCACAATCCCCTTTGCTTGCATCCTGCCAAGGAGGCGGTCGGCGTCCTGCTGAGCCCCTAGCTGTTGGCTTTGACGTTCCCACACCCATGCTCAATCAGTATTTCCTCTACTGATGGAGAGGAAACAAGACAGTCTAGCTATCCCTCCTCCCTTTCATCTCCTTTTAAAGCCAATGTAACAGCAAAAACAAGCAACCAACTGATCGCTGTGACCTCTGGTAGAATCCAGCCAGGGTGTAAAGGCCACGGAGCAGACAGACAGGTTTTAGTCATTAGCAGAATTAAAACCATGGTCCACTACTGGTTGACCCAAATCACATCTGTGTGTGACATTGTGGCATTGTTGCCCTCCACCACTAATCATGTGTTTATTTGCAAGTCTTTGTATATTTGCCACCGTCATAATCCTGTTCAATCTTCTTCTTACATAAAATGCTTTATGATCATCTTTTCTATTGCTGGCTGCATCAGCGGGTCATCTGGGTCAGGAACCAAATGACCTCACATCCAAATGTCTATTTCTGAAAGCATCTAACAAGTGATAAATCTATTTTTCTACAGTGTTTTCAACAGTCATATAAGCTGCTGATGAAAGAAGCTTTGCATGAAACACATCAAAAAAGTTCACTGGCTCCTCGTCGGTGACTGGGACAAAGAATATCACCTCTAACTCATTGTCAATTTGCAAAGAATAAACATTTTTATTTTGGTAACTAAGATGTGAAAATTATTATTTAGTATTTTTCAGCATTCATTTGTGATAGTCTAAGTTGTTAATGAAAAGATTTGCATAAATGCAGGCTGGATATAATATTTGTATATTTACATCTAACAATCTGTTCAAACTGATTTAGTTTGATTTAATTAACTGTATGTAATTAGCTCTGGGATCTGGACCTGTTTAAATGACTTGTTTAGAAATGACAAAGTATAATTAAACTGAAAAGAAATTCAAGTTAATCTTCAGTTTAGTAGAAATAATTGCTAATCAAAACAGGCTGAACTGGAGAGTCAATGCTGGTGCTGTTTTTAAGAAGGGACAGAACAGACTGTACTTCCTCAGGAAGCTTAGATCCTTCAAGGTTTGCAGCAAGATGTTGAAGATTTTTTATAAGTCTAATGTGGCGAGTGTGATCACATCTGCAGCCACCTGTTGGGGGCGGAGCATCAGAGCAGGTGATGTAGAGAGGCTGAACAAACTGATAAAGAAGGCTGGTTCTGTTCTGGGGACTGATCTGGATCCTCTTGAGTTGATTGTACAAAGGAGGATGAAGAACATGATGGAGAACCCTCATCATCCTCTTCACAACACTGTAACTCAACAACAGAGTTTCTTGAGTCAGAAGCTTCTTCAGATCCAACACAGGAGATCCTTCCCGTCCACATCTAGAACCCTCTACAGGAGATCCTTCCCGTCCACCGCTAGAACCCTCTACAGGAGATCCTTCCCGTCCACCGCTAGAACCCTTTACAGGAGATCCTTCCCGTCCACCGCTAGAACCCTCTACAGGAGATCCTTCTGGATCCTGGATTATTTTTTGCTGCCCAGAGACAATTTCTTTTTATACTGTAGCTCATGGTTTCTCAGAATGAACTTGAATTTACTGGAACTACGTATGTTCCTAACATCAAGTTGTTGTGATGAGCTTGTTGAGTATTTGCTACCATGTATGAATCTCACAAGAACTGAGTTTAAATGTGTGAAAATAGGTCTATAAATAGAAAAAAACAGTATAAATGTGTAATCTCACCTACAAGAGTATTGCATTGTTTTTAACTCAATGCAGCATTACCATCTATGCAGCTTAATGTTTCTGGAGCATGTCTCAGTAAGTGTGTTGAAGCTTTATTTCTGCATGTGTTTTGATGTTGGTGGCAGGCAGTGACACCTCGGCTGCTTCTGAACTGCTTTACTGCTGTAAACACAGGAAGGACACAAGCAGGGCAGAGTCAGGTTCCCATCAGCAGTCAACTTCCCCCAAACAAGTTTAAAAACTGCTTTAAAATAACCATAGAAGAATGTTTACAGAAAAATAAACTTGTAACAAGCTTTTATTTTGTTATATTTTTGCACATTTTATCATGGGAAGTAATTCAGTGAATGTAGATTAGAAATTCCACACTTTTGTTTTTGAGGCTGTTCCAAACTTCTCATTATTGTTCAAGTTCAACAACAGAATGAGTATAAATATGTTGCAGGGAAAAGTTGAAACAAAATTATGAGCTGTTGACTGTAACTGTTGACATACCAATGTCTAATCTTCTGTTTCCCATGGATATAAAATCTTATTAGCCAAAACAGTTTATGACAAAGAGTGTGAAAGTTTTCTTGTTATCTTTACAATGTTTGTTGGTTATCTCTTAATGAAAAAGATGATCATGTTTTTTTATGATGTTTTTTAAAGTCTGTCTAATAAAAACTGTTGTATTGTAGTTTTTTTAAATAACTGTCAATTATTTTTTCTTTTAAGTATTTTACCTTGAAACTCCTTCTTTATATGATCCATCTTTAACTGGTGTTTGTGGATCACATGATGAACTGTGTTAATGACAGACAGTGATACCTGTAAGTGATCTTGAGCTCATGAATTGATGTCCAGTAGAATCACGTCCATTTTTAATGCTGCTGGACCCTGCAAAGCCCGAGCCTCCAGTTTTTACCTTTTCCACTGATTCTCTAAATTTTTTTATTTAATTTACTGTAAATGTATAAGTGCGATGTAAAAGTCTTCATATTTTTAAGTGGAAGAATATTTTTCTCAAATTATTCAACATTTTTTCCTCGTATTGATGAACCTCTGTCCATCTTTACATCTGAGAGTCTCTGTCTCTCTGAAAAGCTGCTTTCAAACTCGTTCATGTTACTGAGCTGTTTCCAATAAACCTTGTAGTCAAATGTTCCCCCATGATTTCTGCTAAATACTCAAGTGTTTTGTTGCTTCAAGTTTTTTTTTTAGTTTAAACCAAACAAACAATGAAAGAAGTTAATAGAAAAGTAGGAGATCTTTAGAATATTTGTGAGATAGGACTCAAACCTCAGTGGAACGTTTATTTATAAATTTTCAAAAAATCAGCTGAGTTCAATTTCCATTTTGTTGCATAAGATATACTGTAAGTTCTGTCTCAGCATGGAAATTAGCACTAAAAATTAATCTGAGATCTGTTGCTAAATTAAAACAGGATCAATAAGCAGTTTCTCTTACTACAGCATCTGTCTCCACATGGGGACCAGGTCAACTTCGGACAGTCCAAATAGTTGATATAAGTGGAAATTCAATCAAATGATGACTCAAGCAAATAAAGTTTACTCTGGAGCAAGTTTACTATCACTTCCATTTTTCTTGAGATTCTGTTTCTTTCTTTAGAAATGCAGAAAAGTCTTTGGATCAGCAAAACCTGAATGTGGTGTTCTCATTTCCTGCAACATTGGAAGCAGCACTTGAACTGCACTGCAAGAGCTGAGCTTGATAGATTCAAAGTCTGTCTTGTAACTGTTCTAAAGGGTCAATTTGATTTAAAGTTTCTGTTGATGAGAATTTCAGATTTTCATGGTGTAAAATTGTTTGGTTTTAGATTTATCCCAACAAACTTGGCGTACCTTAATTCCCCTGTGTTATGTAACTTTGTTAAAAAGAAATCATTGCTGCAAGATGTTGACGTTGCAGCGTCTTTGGAGCCAGATGAAATCATTCAGTTTTACTGCATGGTTGTAAATCACTGAAACCATCTGAGCTCCATGATGTGATCTCTTTTTTGTGGCAGTGAAGCAGTGAAAAACCAAGACAGATTTAATTTAGGGAAGTTTGTGATCCTCAGTGTTCCTTTTCTTGTTCTGTGGAATGCAAGATGGCAAAGGGTGGAACAGAGGCTGCTATAAGGCTGTCTCTGCGGTCGGCCACAGTGGGAACAACAGACAAACATAATGAAACATGAGCTGACTGAATCGACACGTCTTACAGGGTGGTGTCTCTGCTTCCAGCGTCAGATCCAAATGAACAAACACTATTCCGACAGGATTTCAACACAACTGGCTCTCTGTATTTTAAAACGGCATGTTTCATTGCATAGCTCTGGATATGTGGGGGTAATGTGATTTGATTGAAATCCGTATTTGAGCAACCACTGAACTGAAGCCACATCTGGCCCATGAAAGTAAATCCCAGTTTTCTCTCATTGGGCATTTTTTCTTCCCAATCCTTTAATATCAGTCATTCATCTTCATCTTTTTCACTCTACTCAAAAATTAAAGACCCTGCTAGAAAAGATTCTCCCTTTGGAGATGTTTGAATTAATATAATGGCTGTTGTGTCTAAGCTCTGGTAGCTATTTTTTGCCTTTGGGATGGATGGTATGCAACTGACCCTCTCTGACTTCTCTCTGATCCTCTCTGTGTGCTGTCTATCAGGCTGGCAGGAGTTGGGGGGCTTCAGATAGAGCCTCGCAGCATCATCTATAACGCCTGCTGTCAGCTGCTGGGATTAGGACACAATCAATGAGCTGCTGCACATACATTGGAACTAAAACACTTCTCAGACCACCTAATTACTATTTCAACACAACCTAATAAAACAGTGCTACATCAAACTGTTCGTATACTTGAACAAATCAAAGATCTGCTTATGAAGAAGATAAATAGGTCCATCGTCAATTGTTTTTTATACAATGCCAGCCTGAGAGGATTGGTCCTTTTAAAAAGCTACAGAGAAACCAATAATCTGGCAGGCAAACATTGTGGTTCACAATGTCAACACTACACTAAAAAACCCAAACCTAACACCATTTCCACACTTACCTCTCTGCAAAACAGTATTAATGTCATTCCAGAATGTGTTTGGTGCTCGTTTTAGTCTTCAACCTTTTCAGTCATTCTCTAACATCAAACATGTGGCTGTCACAGTTTCTCTAAGATATATTCCATTTTACTGAGAAGAAACAGCTGTGGAATATGTAGTGGCCAAACTGACAGAGGAAAAAAAAATAAAGGCAAAAGTTTGGTGGGCACAGATTAAACTGAGATTAATTACATCTCAATAGAGCATCAAAAATCTTATGAATAAGTATTATTTTTTATTGGAATGCAAAAACCTTGACCAAGACCAGATACACTTTACATTCTTACAAAGTTGCAAAAAAGAATAAAGTAAAAATTGCTTAAGCCTGGTATAGATTGTAAAACTGCTATACTATATAATTCCTCTGTTTATCATCAAGATCTCAACTACTAAAATTTACAGCTACAAAACTATGTGAAATCTGCGAAGAAAGAATTCAACTTTAAAATGAGGATTTTCTGTATATCTTCTCCATTTATTGCAAGCAATTTTTGAAAGAAATAGGAGCTGCCAAGATGGTTAATTTAAAAGCATCTGAACTCAAATGGAAACAGCTGCTTTAGTGTCTGCTAATCCCCAAGTTATAATAACAATCTTCAAAGGGATGTCGTGTGTGCGCAACAAGCAGGCTGTTCATTAAGTGCAGCACAAAGACTGAGCAGACTGCCAACACTGATGGTAAATATAGCTGCATAGTAAAATCATACAATATTTTGTGTGTGTGTGGGGGGGGGGGTCTATAAGGGAACATAACTTCAGAGTTTATCATTTTGTCCTCCAGAAAACAAATCATCATATTTTCTTGAAATGTCAAACAATTTCTGTGTCTCTAAAATGTATGAGTTGTAAAAAAAACAGCATCCGTGTTGGTTTATAAAGCTGTACAGATATGAACTTAAAAGGTCACAGCCAGTTTATTTGAGATGGCTTATCCAAAGATCATTCCCAAAGGATTTGAGAATTATTGGCTGAACTGATTTAATCAAGACCTTTCCTGCAGTCTCACATCAGAAGATATTGGGAATCCTATATGGAAACGTGATGGTGTTTAATTTATTTCCATTCATTTATCACATCTCATTTCAACAGTTAGCAGTACAAAAGCTTTGGTCTTCATCCACATTCAGGCCAAACCTTAATTAGAAGCTGCTGTAAGATCTGAAAAGAAAAAATACAGATGGGAAGGGGCAGAAAGAAAAATATAATATACAGAAAAATATGCCAGTTACATTTATTTGAAGTCAGAATACACAGAAATAAAAAACAGAAAAACCTACAGAAGCATCAAGTCACAGACACCCCAGTTCTGTTTGTTCTCAATTGTCCCATTCTTTTTCTTCTTTAGTGCAGCTGCTTCCTGGACTATATTCTTTGTGCGAAGGCATGATAAAGAATGAGTGTTTATGCAGATATGGAAGAACAAGGTCAAAAGTCGACCAGGGACTTAAGGGTCAGGGAGGAAGCCCTCTTTCATGACATGATGGGGGCTGGAACTAGGGCAAACTGGGACAGACAGCAACGTAAACACAGATTTGACAGGCAAAAGAAACCCCCAACATATAGCAGTGCACAGAAGGAGGGGAAGTAACAACAAAGAGTATGATATGAATCCTGGAATGTCAGTATCTGCTTTGATTTGAGGTGCTACTGCCCTTTCATCTATATCTGGAATTTGACTTTTGATGTCATTCCTCACTAATCCCCATAAGCTTTAAAGATATTTCTTGATAACCTTGTATGTGAGATAAGGATGAGGTTGAGACCATACCAGTCAATGACCTAAATTTCACAAGTTTTGCTGAATTTTTTCTTTTGAGTTTTTTTAGGGAAAGGATCCACCATCTCCTCTCAGCTATTCATTGTTTATGTTTCACAGTTGACTATTTTGGGTAATATTACCTTAAATTTGATCTTCTAAACATAAAATTTAACTTAAAATAACTTGTTGTGTAGCACTAGTAAAGCATTTTATTAAATAAATTAAATCTAGTAAATAAACTGTAAACATAGATGAGGATAATTACTAATAAAATATTGGTTTGGAAAGTTTAGCCAAAACAACATACTTTAAAATAACAGAACAAGGAAAGAAAATATCTAAATTAGACAAGAAATGACACAAACAAAAACATAAACAAGGTTTTATAAATGTGTGACATGATATAGTCCACTTCTCTGGGTTGTGTAATCGTAGTGATGGGAGTCTCAGGGAGGGGCGTCCTCAATCTTCTGTTTCATATTACCCTCAGATCTCCATGTGATTATGACCATTTTTGTTGCTCAAGAAGGAAAACACATTTTAAAATCCAATTATTCTCCTAGCATGCTTAACAAATATTGAAGTTCAATCACACTCCATTTACAGAAGGAGAATTTGTGAGCTGTCTATCACAATCCTGTCCTGTCCTGCCACACACACACGCTTCAGCAGCTTCAGCAGGCAGCTTTGGCTCACGTTAGTCATCATCTGCTTTGAATTTTGATTAGTTGAGACTGGATTGTGGTCAGGAGGAGGAGTAGGCCTGGGTCTCATCTGGATCTAATAGGTGATAAGAGGAAACTGAGCCATCCTGAGAAGAGCCTGCAGGGCAACATGCCAGAAATATTTTAGGAAGAAGAGAAATAGGTGGTCACGTTTGTAAAACTAGCCCAGGTCTCAAATGTGCTTTACCAACTTCTATAGAAAGAAACGTATTTTTTGTATGAGCCAATTTGTTTTTTCGCTTCTCTCTTCAAGCTTCCTGCAAACATTTCTGACCAAATTAATTTGTTTCTGTACAGATTCACTCTTTAATCTGCAGCCAGAACAATTCAACATTCAACAACAAAGTATCTCAACTAATTTAGTGTTTTAATGGTTTGGAAATGAACAAAAAAGCATCAGAAAATGTCTGAGCCTCATCAGCGAGGTGTTCAGCCCAAAAGTTCATCCCTATTAGTCAGCAGTACCATGATACCTCAGCTGAGTCTATTGACTAATGGACCATAGATGCAGCCCATTCACAGTCATTACAAGCAGCAGTTCACCCAAGAGTGTGAAGTGATACCTCAGCCTGAGGCTGGCAGGGTGCCACAAGGACACACAAGCTCCCCTCTGAGTCTTTCAGGCTACCTGTCACATCGCATCACAAACATCATACCTCTGACATTTATTCACACTTTGAGTTATCAGATAATATAAATTTAGAGCAGTGTGAATAAAAATGAAACTCTATTCATGTTGGCCTCATGTATGAATGTGTATCGGTGTAGGTGGACAGTGCAGGAGGTCACAGTGTTATTTCACAGGCTCCATTCTATCAGCTGGTGGCAGGGATGGAGGGGAGGGATGGAGGGGGGGGGGGGGGGGGGGGGGGCGGAGAGAGAAATGCTGCTGCTTGGACAGCCGAGGAAAACATTCCTGACAGGTCAAAGGGCAACTTCTGCTCTTCCTGCCATTCAGGATGATGGGATCGGAGGAGTGAGGGGGGGGGGAAAGGGAGGAGCACGTATGTGACCACGTCCCACACTTTCAGTCTTCTCCCTCTTTATTCTATTAGAGAAATCTAGTCTGAGATAAGGATTTAGGCTGTTTGAGGTAGTGTTTTGATCTTTCAGCTTCAGCAATCCCTCACGGATATTTCTGATTGGTAACACTGTTGGACCCACCTCCATCACTTCTCCCTGTCTGGCTGTTGTTTCTCACTGGGCCCCTCAGTACCATCCAGTCTCTGGTGAGCTGCTGCGGATGGAGGTGATTTACTGGTGGCCCCTGTGTTTGTTTTCCCTTCTGCTGTTGGTTCTGCTAAGCGCCCTGCTTAGCTTCTTAGCTGCAAAGAGTCATTCTTGTGTGTAGATGTGTATGTGTTTAAACGTGTATATACATTTCACTGGCATCCTGCCCATATATCAGCCTGCTGGTTTATGTTACTTATTTGCATTAGATTTAAGCTCTGCTGTTTCCAAAACCATAAAAGTGGGAGGAATTTGAGTTTTATAGAAACAGCCTGTTCTAACAGAGGATCCACAGAGCGTGACAAATTTGATTTAGCTGACAAAGCTGGCTCACACATTCAACAGTAGACTGTAGACAGCCTTTGTGTATCTGCAATTGAGTCCCAGTGGTCTATTAGAAGCGCAAATGTCATGATTTGACACTTGGTGCCCTAAAATGTTCCCTGAGCAGGTGGAGAGCTTCATTTCTCTCAGGTAGGGCACAGTATCTACTCGTACTCACCACACACACACACACATAGCTATTAAGTGCTCTATTACAGAGCAAAGAACAAAGGCACTATACTGTCATTTTCCAGTGTTCATCTAATTGGCTGAATAACCCGAGGGGAGGGGCTGCGAGGTCACACTTCTCCCTCTGGGTGCCCATTTCTTGCTCAGTTAAGCCCGGCTCTACATGGTGTGGTCCAAAAAGACTGCAGACACACTTGTCATTTAGACAGCCTAATTAGAAGCTGCCAATGCCCTCTGACACCACCTGAGAGGCAGCACTCACCTGTTCCCTTAGGATGTATCCTCTAGAATTAACAGTTCCAACAAGGATCAGCCATCTGTCAGTCTGATTTCTTTATATTCACTTTGCTTTATGTGCTTTTACAGATTATAGACTCTTCTCCCCTTCTAGTAGGTTAGAAGGACTCTAAAGTGATGCATTTTATGGATGAGTGTGTCTGCCTGTGCAACTTGTTCTATTTCCTTAATCCTAATGTTTATCTGGAAATTAAAAAAAACTATACAGTCTATTTACTTACAAATATTTACATCTTCAAATTAGAAAAACATGATAGAAGCAAAGTTGTGACCTTAAATTATCCATATCAAGGAAAAACACTGATGTCGGCTTCCAAGACTCTCACAAGAAAGCCAGACAGTCTTGATTGTAAGACTCTTGTATACCAGCGTTATTTTGTGAAGGAACGTACAGCGTTGAGCTTTAATTCCCTGATGGCAACTGTTGCATTTTATGAGGCACAAAGGGTCAAACTAACTGTTGTCATAGAGCCATGCTTTAAGGACTGATTACTGATGCATGAGTCATTTCTAAAGAAGCACTTTGAAATGATGCCAAACATGAAAATCTTTTGACTACTCAGTGGAGCATGCTCAATGCAGAGCCACCGTGCATGTGGGGTAAACACGTTACTGTTGTGAGTTGGTTGCGTAAGACACAGGAAGTATTTTTAGGGGTGGCTGACTTTGGCTTGGAGTCAGTCTTGTGTAAACTTTGATTACATTTGCTAAGAGTCAAACATACATTCCAGCATTGAAAAGAATGCAAACATCATAACACAGGAGTGTTTGTAATGATATACATGCTCTCCAGAATATTATCTTGTATCTTTGTTTGATACTCCCTCCCAAATCAGATATTACAGTTACATTTGTGGAGGAAATATGTCATTCTGCAACTTTGTGCAGGGGAAGAAGGTCTCACCTCCTCCACTGCTTCATGCATCATCACCCACCTATTCAAACAACATCAAGCACAAGAGGGAATAACAAGAGCAAATGGTTTGTTTGTGTTTTACATAGAAGTTACTCTGAGGCTAATGAATTCCCCCTTCAAAAAAAAAAAAATGGTTCTAGAGGTAAACATGAGAAAAACCAAGAAGCAGGGGAGTTAAATCATGTGGTCATTCTCCCTTCTTTTACTTAAAACCCTTCTGATGTTGCCTTTCATTAGTTTATAAGCTGCTGGAAGAGGCTTTTTTTTACTTTACCTTTCCATCTGTCTCCTCACAGATGAGGTTGCGCTTGATGAGATGTGACATTTATTAAAGATTGTCCGTCCGGACTACAGCTGGGAGGAGGAAGAGAATGAACGATGAAGAATGAGGAAGGGAAAGATTTGACGACAGCAGAGGAGTTTGGGTTTTAGTGAGTGTCTCAAGGAGAAGAGAATAAAAATGATTTAAGATAAAATATTGAAAAAAAGCAAAAGCATCTACCGTAATTCTTAAATACAAGAAGCTCCCGGTTGGAAAGTTGGAGTTGGAAGTGTTTTTAAGCATGCCTGAGTTATTGATGAGACTGTCAGAGCTGCTCTTCATCAGGTTGTAGAGAGCAGAAGTGTGTGCATGTGTGTTTTGGATGAGGATGGTCAAAGGGAGGAAGGACGGTGAGAGGATGGGTTCAGCTGGAGGTCTACTGAGCTGAAAAACGTGATTCTGCTAATGAATGATGGAGCGAAACAGAACGAACAGATGAATTAAAGGTGGTCAGAAACTCACATGAGAAAGTTTCAGGAGGAAGATGATGGAGAACGAATGTTCAGGGAATTGAAGATAACTTATATAACATGTTCTGCATATTTACTTTGATGGAAATTCCAGACATTTTCATGTCTGCACATCTGTTGTGTCTTCATGTCAGAAGTGAATGTATTTTTGTACGTTTATGTATCTTTTTTTTTATTCCAACAGTCTGGGCTTAAGTTTAGGCAGCAGAGAAGCACTCATCGCAAAAAGTTATCTCCTCAGTTGGTTCATCCAAGATGAACTGAGATGCAACAGTTGACTGGTACGCCAATAATCTGCTACGGCCATAATTATTCATCTTTATTGCAATCCACTTTTGTGGCATGGAAATTGGAAATATCTGACCTATTTTTGTTTTGTTTTACACTCACCCCGACCCTCTTCTTTATCCTGATATTTAGGTCACGGGGAGACTGTGTTTTCCAGGCAGAGGCCGAGAGATTATTGTCCACTTGCTCCCTTGCCCCCAATATGTAATTGAAAAAATGCAAATGGATTAGCTGGAGAGAGTTCAATGTGAGTTGGCCTGCTGGGCTTGCAGTGGCCGGTGGATTCGGACCCTTTAATACCACAGAGGGGGGCAAGGCAGTGGGATGGATTTAGGTCCTTGATCAGCTGAAACATGACATGGTATTAAAACTATGATGCGTTTAGAAAGAAACATGCAAACAGAGGCAGATATAATTACTTGACATAAAATTAAGAGTATAATCATGATTTGGTATCTTCTGCCTTCTATATTTAGGTAGTAAAGGTTACTTGTAATGTTTTTGACCATCTAAGCGTTCCCTGAACAGTGATCAGGTTATGCTTCTTAAATTAATTTTTGGTATCTGGTAACACTGGAAACAAAACACTCAGAAGTGTTCAATTATGCCAATTTTTTGGGGATTGAATTAGAACACTGAAAACAGTTAAATTCTCACTCAAACTGTGAGCTATTACCATCTGTTGGTGTTTACAGGCCAAACTACTGAGCCAACTTCACACAAATCCAATTAGGCTTATCAAGGCTGAGTAATTTTCTCACCATTTTAATTTTAAACCTGGTTTATATACACAGTAACATTTCAGCAGACATTGCAGGCATGGCGTTAGGCTCCAAGATGGCTGCTAACAGGGTGATTTTTTTGATAGGAACTGCCTCAAAACTATAAATGGTAATATAACTGATGTAAATTGTTCTTATAACCTAGAGAGAAAAGAAATGTTCTCAAACAAAAATGTCACAGAGGTCATGAAAAAATATGACTTTTGATCCATGCAACTTTAAAACTAGAGCTTTTTAAGTGATCATACATTTTTGCAAAAAAAAAAAAGTAGCTTTAACTATAGATAGACTGCTTAAAAAAATAAAACTCCAAAATTCTTTCAGATGACAGTCAATTTCATACAGTCAGTCAGTCAATTGCTCAATTGTTCTTTTATCTGCCCTGAATTTTATGGCCTTGTCTGAATTTGTTGCAATCACAATCACACTTTCCAAGATAAAGAATATTTTATTTATCACACCATCAGAGATCTCACATGCACAGCTCCCTCATTATGTCTAGAGTACGTAATGGAAAGCGCTGTTATAATAACCATCTTTCTGATTAATCCTATACATTTCTGCTCAATTAACCTTTAATAATTGAGGTGTATGTATCACTGATGATACTAATATTTATGCTTCTAAGCTGGATTTATACCTTTGTGCATTTTCTCAAAATGTTCTGGCTGTATGGACGTGATCACCATTAAAAATACTTAAGCAGAAAATTGTCCTGAGAAACCGTTGATCTCATTTTGGCATCTCTCACTCTTCCTGGTGTTTTTCTTCCAGCCGTCATCTCATCCTCCTCGACTATGGACACACTCACAAGGTCAGTCTCTGCTAATGTGTTGCTCGATCTGCCACAGTTGGCTTGGAGATGGCTGTAAAAGCAATGACAAGATGACCTTCTCCTTGATGAATGATGGTCAAGAGGGCCATTACTTTAAGCTACTGTCTAAGCTCTGTGCTGACATTACTGGCTGGTTTTGCATGGATGCAGGTGAGCATTTAGATCTGTAGAAGTATAAAAAATAAATGAAAAAATACTGAAAGAGATTCTACAGAGACATGAAGATGAAGTTGAGTGAGTGAAGGAATACAAATGAGAGAAAACAGAGAGGGGGTGAGGAGGATAGAAAGAAATTAAAGGAGGGGAGAGGGACAGGAGAGAGAGGACAGAGAGGAGAGAGAAAAAAATACGTTTGAAAGAAAGAGTCAGTAAAGCAGTCGACTCAGACTTGTGTGAGCATCCGTGACCTAGATTCTCTGCCTCTCCCTGGATCCCTTTCCCTCATGAATGTTTGATTACGCCTCCAACAATAGCTGTATTTACACCAAACGTTTTTTAAATTACAATTCGGCTGTGGCTGGGAAGGGTGGGGGTAGAAGTGGTGCGGTGGGGGCTCAATCCATTTAAAGCAAGAGCGACAGAGAAATTGATTTGAGAATTCTCACCTCAGTGGAGAGGCAAAATTTGCGTCTCTCAAGACCAAACTGCACTGATTAGAGCGCAGTTAACCTGTCTGTCTCACACACACATGTACAGGAAAATGAGCCTGTCTGACACAAAGCCAGTATAACAAATAACTAAATAAATCATGCATAAATACCCCCACCTTTATTTTTATAGGAACAAGCAGACCAGACAGTGTGTCTGGATTCTGCATGATTGTGAGATAAAAAAAGAAACAAAACCAAATACGATGTGGCTCTCAGACCCCCATCATACCCCCCAGTTCAATATATCCCATACCACAGCCACATCTCAGTGATAAACGTCCCCCAGTGTTGCTATGGTAACCACCCTGAGAACTTAAGCCCACCGCTACATGTATGACGGCCATGAGGGATATAGAGAAAAGCTATAGACACAACCAGACAACAAAATGGTGGCAAGATTAAACAGACGATTCTAGGCTAAGCCACATTCATCAGACCAAACAAAGGATTCTGGGAGAGCACACGCACACTCACAAACCCACACACGACTAGTCTCTTTTTACTCACTAGTTTTTTTTTAACACTTTTCAACACATGCAGTTTGTGTGCACGTGTATGCATTGAAAACACGGACATGCAAACACACAACAGAAGCAGCAGTTAATTCCCTTCCAGTAACCAGAGAAAACTGGTTCAGAGTCAGTAATCTCAAAAAAGCCTGCTTTTTGGAAGCTGCATGACAGCCAGTTCCAAGTGGAACAAGCTAGGCAGCCAGCTCATCAGCCACTGCAGCCCTGCTTTCAAAACGATGTTCAAAATAAGCAGAAAGACAAGTGTTTTTGAGAAGCAGTAAAGGTTTGTGCAAAGGCAAACAAAATCAAACAGGCAGAAGCTGCTGGAGTAGATTTTTTTTTTTTTTTAAATCAAGAGATGAAGACGTTTGCAGACACATTTGCTCCTTTCATCAAATAGACATCCACGTTTTGCACCTTCTTAGGCTAAATCTCTATTCTGGAGCTGCTCTAACTGTATTCTTACATTAAATTTCACAAATCATTCCCATATTAATCCTCCTTTCTCTCCATCTGCTTTCTCTGCACCACAGACCAGTGGTGTGTCCTCCCCCCTCTTCCTGGCAGAGGCCTCATCCCCTTATCAACTATAGTCTGGCTCACTCCATAGACCGGATCGTTTCGTCTACCCCCCACACCACAGTTGCCAGGGAAACGTGCGTGTGTGAGGTACTGCTGGGGAATTGGTTGCTGGGAGCTAGAAGCTTTCCAATCAAACCTGTTACTGGGGTGTGCCCCTCCAGCGCACCACCCCACCTTTTCCCCAGGAAAAGCAGAGCAAGTAGAAGACAGAGGGTGCCGCCTGTTGGGGCCAGCTATGATTTTTATGTTACGGTGACGTTTGAAAAGCATTTCGCACAGCAGCACTGTAGATACGGTCATGTTACCTGTGTTCATGCTTAATATTGACACTTTTGTATAATGAAACTGCATCATTGTGCATCTGATATTAAAAATTATTTACATCTTTGCAGTGATGGTCACAAAATAAAACACATGGTCATTTAAATATATATATTTGAATTAGGCACAATTTTATCTTTTTTTTTGTAATTTGTTTACAAGGTTTTTGTCTGTCATTGTTGAATTTATTTTTAAAAGTCCAACATTTCAGTCAGCAGCAGTTAATCATGCTCTCATAAAAATAGTGTGCATTTTGTTGTGAAGCTCATAAACCGGCTGCATCGTTGCCGAACATACTGCAGGTTTACAGAACTGAATGTTAGGTGCAGATTCTTGATTTTTGTCCCATTAAAAGCCCCATCTGTCAAACATCATTCAGGTTTGTAACTGCAACCGGCTGGTTTTAGTGATGCACCAAGGTTCAGCAGCTGATCAGCTTTTTGTTTTTCCTTTAAAATGATGAGCAGTGCTGCATTGTGCTGGAACAGGTCCAGAAGACCAGTTCTCAAATGTGTCCCTGCTGTCAGGCACAGAGCCATGAACAAAACGACGAGAGCTCAACAGGACCAGCCAGCTGAAGTAGAACCACAGCAAACTGCTGTAAGGTGCGCAGCTTTGACTTTTCTACTTGTCTTGTTTGCTGCAAGTAGAAATCCTGCAGGCAAACAAAACAAACCCATTTAAGACTCTAATCTAATTGTAATCAAATTTCTCTGTGTGGCATTATAATTTAAATGGGTTTCCATTCTGTTTCACTTCATTATAGACATGCATGTGACCAGAACCAATCAGATACCAGTTGGAGAAATGAACAGATTCAAGCTGTGATTTATTTCATTAGACTGGCAATTCAATTTTGAATTATTTGCAGAAGGTGAAAAACAGACTGGCTTGCTGTGTTAGATAAACTAAGCTTCAAGTCAAAAGCTTTGCATTCATGATTAGAATTAAAGTACATCTGTTGGGAACCACTGGGGGTCATGCACCAAAAATCACTCGGAGGTGAAGTTTCTATGTCATGACTTGCAGCAGGTTTAGTTGTTTTAACTGCAGTGGACATCAACAAGATAAAAACAGAGCTCCTCCTCTGGAATTGTTTTAAACTGTAGGGATGTCTGAGATATAAGGACCATTTCCAGGAAGAAGCAGGTCAGTCATGAGTTTATTTTGTAACAAATCTGATTGGAAACAGCTGTTGAGCCTCAGTCAACTCAGACTTGATCCAAGTTGTTTCCACCCCTCTAATGCCTATCAAATATCTTTTAAATAAAACAACAAATCGTTTTGAAAATAAGTGAAAGATTTTTTAAATGTCATCATTTGAGTTTTTTAATAACCTGAACCATTATGGAAATCCAGGTGTTCTGTACACAGTAAAACAATAAACTCAAGCAGATATTTTGAAACACACAGTAAAGCACAGTTATCAAAAAATAATTTGACATAAATTAATAATCAGAACAGAAACTACACTGCAGACAGATTGTGAGGTGTTCAGTGAAATCTTACCTCAAGGCAAACATTCAATCATCTTGCTCACTGAGCATTAACTGTTGGGGTCTTTGGGGTGAGAGACAGTTGAAATAAGTCTAAATATAAATAAAATATAAAGATTTCCACACTTGTGGGTCTTGTGTTCTGGCTGTGCATGACCTCTCCACATTGCTGCAGGTGTAGAGTGGTGGTCTGATTAATAATATGCTACAGCTGTGATAATTGATGGTGTGCTTCTGTTCCCCCTATAGCTCAGGAAAACTACTTCAAACCTTGGAGAAGATCATGTTCTTGACATCAGTGTCACACATTTTGTTCAACATTTGGGTTTATTTGATAAACATTTTACACTCAATTAAAAATTGTCAACCTTGTCCCTCTAAAAAACTTTATTAGTCTGGAATAAACATCTTTTCAACAAAACCTGAACATTTTAAGGAGAGATACTTAAACAATCTCATAATGCTAATCTAATAAAATTTGCTTTAAAGAGGCCAGTTCACACAGATTTCATGACTTTGGGGTTATTTCTTAAGCATTAACCTGTAATATGAAACATTTTATATCTAAAAAAAAACGTTAGGAAACACTGATTAACAGACCTTTCAATCTATCTGCATCAAGATTCGGCTGGTTTCGTCAGGCTTTCGGGCAGCAACTCATTAATATTCATTATTCAAATTTGCTGGACTCAGATTGGTTAACAAACTAGCCTATGAGAGCAAGGTATACTGTTTCCTGCCCTGCTGCACATGGCAACAGCACACGTAGTCTCTTCCGGTTTGATACGTCTTATGCTACAGCTTTTAGCAGCAGCATGCTAGGTGTGGTTTCAACTGCGAGAGCTGCCGAATACTAACGAGCAAAGGAGTTGTGACGAAACAAGTACAGGCCGTGCGAACTCCGGAGAGCACGGGTGTTATCGCCACCTGCGTAGTTTGAGAGATAAAAACTGAAAGAGAAGTTGTTGACCTGTTTTCACACCCACTATAAAGGTAAGAACACCTGTGGAGCTAAAATATTCAGCAGAAACCTCAGAAAAACAGTTTTTAATGGAAGGGCCTCTTTAAATAAAACAAAACACTTTAAACAACTCACCCTCAAAACTGTTTTTTTCTGCTTATAAACTATATTAGTGGGTCTTTACCAATGCAACCTTTCAGTTTCTGGGCATTTTGATATTTTCATGTAAACTTGTTAAATTCTACACTTCTACAATTCTACACGTTCATGTCTACGTCACAGGCATCATCTCTTAGACACTCCTCCTGGGGTATAAAACCATCTCTCAGACACACTTGCCCCCGCCCGCCCGTTGTCTCCAGCTTCTCACCAAAGAGCTGCACACATGGATTTAGAGCAACTGGCAGAAAACTACGGCAAAGAGAATAACTAATATCAGTAAAATAATGAAATCAGGGCAAAGACTTCAATTTTACTGCAGTGACTGTGTGGATGTGATTTGTGCACATTATATTCTCATCATGCTTGGGTTACCTCTCTGCAGCACTGTAGAGTCACACTGGAGCTAATATAAACACAGAGAAGTACTACATGTCAATCACAGCCCAGCGCACCCCCCCCCCCCCCCCCCCCCCCCCCCCCCCCCCCAGGGTCCTAAGTAACTCCTACTTTCAGGATTTTTTAAAAAGTATTATATTTAAAGAATTGTTATTTCCCTCTCCACTAATTTAGATTAAATTGCTGTCTTGTTGAGATAAAATAAGAAACACAAAGCTGGAAAACTTTATAATAATTCAATTAAATTTGGTTAAATTCAGCTTAAACAAAGCTACAGATTTGTTTCATTATGTCTGGTGTAGACCTTCACTCCAACTTCTGAAAGTCTTTTCAATTGAAACTCTGAGATTGTTTTGGAGTTAAATTGAGTATTTAAAAAGAAATAAGAGGCTGTGGTCCAAATTACCTCTAAGGACCAATAAGAAAAACTGTCTGAATCTACTGACATCTGTCTCTTTTCACTCTGTGTGGCTCTTTCTTCTTTATCTGATCCTCTTTTGCTTACTGCACCAGAGTTTCTGCAGCCATCAATCTCAGTTTCTGTTTCTATCTTTGTCTTTTCTTTATCTTTCATCCTCATCTGCTCTCCATCTCTCAAGTCATGTCTCTCTCAGGACTGCTCCCTTATCCTGTCTTAATCTACTCTTGAATTAGAGCAAAGCCAGCATCCCAGAGGAGCGCTTTCAGGAGGAGAATGGGATAAAGAGGGAGAAACTGAGGGAACGAGTATCAGATTGTGGGTGGAGATGCCATTTGCAGCTAAAGATATCTTAATGAGATGATTTATGTCTTACAAAGACATAAATAAAGACTTGATTGATCCTAAAGCCAGAGCAATAATGAGTAACAAAACAGCACAAGAGTGAAAAAAACACTGAGTGATAAAAGAAAATGTCATATTTCTGGTTTCCATTCATGTATAAATCTTAAACCATCGAGGAAAGCAGCAATCATCAAACTGATGTATGAGGCTCGACATACAGCTAACACTCCAGATTCTACCCTCCACACCTTCCTGCTCTCCTGGTGAGATGACGCAGGAGATAATTGCATTGTTTTTTTGATTTGTAGGCTGCTCGCTCCATCATAATCAGACACCTGGAACCATCTCGCACTCCCCTGACATTCAGGAAGATTCTGTTGCTAGGAGCAACAACAGGAGGACGGTGGGATGGTTGTGTTGTGGCGATGCTCTGACGTGTCTGCCTTTCTCACAATTTCTCCCTCACTGTATATATCTATATCTATATGATAGTTATACATATATACACGTAGATGTATAGATTACTCTCTCTGGCAGGATGATGCCATGTGAAAATCATAAATGCTGCTTTCAATTGTCATAAACTAATCAGCAGAGTTTGTTGAAATGCTTTCACCAAGGAGTTTTTTGCATGGTATAGTCTGAGAAAACAGCCACCATGTGACTAACATCTCCTCCAACACTTGGGTTAAAATGTCTGTTTATTGCAGAAGTAGGATATCAGCTATGGATTACATTATATCACTAATATGGTGATAAGAGAACAAGTTCAACAGTCTAACTCAATGGAAATTACATCATCATCAATCAGAAATGTCACAATGTGACAGTAGAGGAGGCCTGGAGGATCCTCGAAGACATGCAGCGTCGTTACTGCTTTCCTCACCAGTATGCATCTGTTATTATGTCCTGAAACAGATTTGACTTCAGGGTTTTCAATTAAGTTCTGCGTCACTTCTGGCTCAGAACTGGGTCTTCAAGTGGCAAACAGTGAGCCCACAGTTCCATATGGCTCTAAATTCTGAGAGTCAAGAAACACTAAATTAATTCGACACACTGGAGGATTAAATTGTCCATTCTCCATCACACAAATAGAGCAGAAATTTCCTACAGTTTCCCAGACTGCATTTTCAGTGTGAGTGTGCACAAGATGCACTTCAAAGCTTACACACACACACACACACTTGTATACGTGTAAATTTGAAGAGACTGAACTCACCCAGTTTCACATAAATACTGGATATTTGGTAGATATAAGGACCATCATATCATAATAACATCTAGTTGTTTCATTTTAAGCTAGTTGTTATAAGAACACTACATGTTTGATATATTATAATTAAATATCTTAAAATCTACAAGACAAAGACCTGTTTGTGAAACCCGAAGGTGACGTGACCCACGTCTTCCAAGCAGCTTTATCCTCAGGCAGCGTACACACTGAGAGTGAAACCGCAGGTGTCTGTAAACAAAAAAACGAAGGCTGTATAGACAGGAGGAGCCGATAAGCTCACTGACTACCTGAACAAAGACTCATCAATCACTCCTCTGAATGCCCTTAAGGACCTGTAATGACTGGCTTTTGTCAGTCTGTTTTTTGGCATTGATTTAAAAAAACAAATACAAGTAAACAGTGTGTTTAGAGCAATATTTACTATCAATGGTTAATTTAAGGATTATTTGTTCCCTCTTCAACAAGTCATATAGAATGATGGCTCTTGTGACATTTTTTATCTTTCACAAAGAGATCAAATATGGCATCAGATTGTTTTAGATATTTATGATGCTTGGAAGGATTTTTGTGTTTAATCTCTTAATGAGTAATTCCAATTTTATTTTGCAAATCTTAAAATAACCAACACTACTTAATCCTTTGTGATTTTTCCCACATGTCTTATAAAACTCTACATTTTTTACTTTTATTTTAATAAAAATAAATGATTGTTTTGAAGTCTGATTATATGTAGACTGTCTTCCATCAATATCTGTGTAGACGGATGCCCGTACATTTTTCACACTGTTATGAAACTGAGGAGCAGAAATTAAGTGTGTGACACAATCCAGGTATGATTTTCAAACCCCTTGTTATTATCATGTGTAACTTAGTAAAGCTCTTTAGAATTAATTTTCCTCCTGTGCTGTTTCATACATACTGATGACAGACGCTGCTGGATTCCACCTTCCCTGTTCTCCCTCATTGATACTTTCATTAAATTCCAACCTAATCAGGCCCAAACAGATCAAGTAATTTGATTGCTGTGAAAGGGCAGCTCTGACTAACTGATCTGCAGCTGTTTAGGGTTTTTAGAAGCATAACACTTCTCACATGACTCTATAATTTCATGCTTAAAAATAGAATTTGCGCCAAACAACAGAGCCAGATCTCAGTGACTCTCTGGATCGGTTTTCTTCACTTGCATGTGGGATTTGTAGGAAAGAAGTTTTGGTCCTGATTCAAACTTTATCACAAATTGTTGGTTCATCAGTTTTCTTTCAGTGAAATTTGTGTTGTATTCTTGATCTTGTTTTCATTGCTGTGTTTTGTATTTTGTGAGCTTCACCTGATGAGGTTTATTTTTACTTTTATGTTTCTTGTCTTTTTTCTGTTCACTCTGCACACCTGATCTTATTTTTTAACTTTTATACCTGCCTTGTCTTGTCTTGTACCAGGTGTTTCCATTGTCTTATGTGAGATCCAGCTCTTATTTCAGTGTTTCTCAATCCTCCGGACTCAGTGTTTGGGGTCTGTCTCACCTTGACTGAAGTACCTCCTCGGGTGTGGTGAAGAGAAACTTCTAAAACATGCAGAGCAAGGAATCCTGAGAAACATGGCTGGGAAACTCTGCTTCATTGGCATCGTGCCTGCCTCATTTGTAAATCTGCACTCATAGTTTGAATTTATGAGTTTGGATTTCCTGCTTTTCCAATCACTTTTGATTTAAAAAAAAAAAAATCATAAATTTAGCTTCACCTGCCTGCAGCCAGAATTTTGCCTTGTGTAACACACCTTCAAATTAATCAAGTCAAAATTTAATCCAAGCCAGTGGATGATAATAGAATTATACACAGATGCAGCTTCAATCTATGTTTTTTTAGAATAAAGGCCAAAAGACTTTTGGTTTCAGGTTAAAGGTGAAAAAATTATAAATATTATATTTTTCAGTCATCTCAGGGTCAAGTAAAGTTTTGCATTCCAACAAGAAAAAACAGAAAAAGAGGTTTGGAAACTGAAGATCTTAGAGGGAGTCAGTCAAAGTCCAGATCTGAAACCAACAGAGCATCTCTGGAACCTTATAACATCTGTACACTGATACTCTAACTGCTGCCAAGCAGATCTGCTTCTGCCAAGAAAAATAACTAATGGACTGAGATATTGGCATTGATTCTCAGTCATCCTGGTTTGTCTTCTCTGTAGACGCCAAGGTAGGCCATGATGGTAGGATCATTCCCATATAGACTAGAGGTTGTGTTTGATGCCAAATGGACTCTCAAGTAAATTCTAATGTAAATCTGATATTTCTGTCTTCTGTTTTTTCATAAAACACTCAAGACTTTATATTTGCTTATGTAGCTTTGTATGCAGGATAATATAAATCTATCTAGAAACAACATGTGCAAAATTTGAACAGGGCTCAATTTTTTCCATATGTACTCCAGAAGACTGTGACAGCTGATCTGACATCAGATCTTCTGTCAGTGTTTAAAAAATAGGAGCTGAAAGAGCTGCAGAGACGGCTGGACAATGGGGAGACTGAAAATGGTGTTGATCTTCTGTGAGGGAGTTTTCCTGTGCACACAGATCAGGACCCATTACTCACAGTTAAAAAAGCCATCCAAGTCACCTTTTACTCACACACTGAGGACCATCCCACCCACTCATCCTAACCACAAGCCAAGAAAGGGCTGGGGAGTGGAGAGTCTTTTGAGAATATTATAAAAGTATGAAACAGTTTGGCGTGAATCTCTGACAAATAATTTCTCTTTCTGTCTTATTTTGAAGAGTCACATGTAAAGTTATCTTAAACAAATGTTCTTTGATATGAGTGGCTATGTGGGACAGTTCTGTTGTAATGTTGCATATTTTGAATGTTTTGAGGCCTTGATTATGGAGATTTAACTTACACTGTCCAGGGGTGCTTTCCAAAAACCATAACTAGGCTAAAGGTGATAAAAATTAAGCAGTTGCACCATTCCAGCTCCCTCAGTCGAGTAATGAGCGCACGAGGACTCCCATGAAAAGAGGCCATGCTCACAAATGGGTGAGATGAAGAAGTCTGAGCATTCGCTGCAGGCGAGAAAGTGTTGATCCAACTAGAAACATGTGGACAGCTGGCTAATGTAACTGCAGCTGATGTTAAATGGAAGCCTGGATTCTTTCCTTCAACCAGCTTGAGAATTTCATTCACGCTCGAGGGAATCCAGATAGCATGAAAGAGGTCCAGCGATGCTCCAAACATTATAGTACAGACAGCTCATTTCATTCAGAGACAAAGAGCAGAACGCCAGATAGGCATCCTTTTTTCATCACTCATTTCTGTAAATATATGGCTGGTAGATGGTGGACTGAACAGAAAATGTCATGAATACAGCAAAATCTAAAACATTTTTCAGCTTTTTAATCACATTGGTCATGCATGAGTACATACCAGGTGGCAATAAGTGAAAGCAGGGGAGGACAAGAATTAGGTGGGAAGGGGATTGTAACAAAGAACACATGTGAGTGAGAGATGCGGTCAGAGGGGAAGTTTGCCTTTACCATCATTCAATCATTTTTGGTGTCAGTGTGAAAAAATGCAGCGTTTCCCCCCACTCTGTCCCACATTCGATCCTGTGGCCTCTAGTGGCTTCTACCCCAAAAACAGTTTGTGTTTCGCCTGATGTAAACACTTCCATATGTGACTGGAGCATTTTAAGGAGTGGACTCATCCACAAATCTCTGCAGCATGGATGTCCAACAAAACATCTGTGGTGATTCACAATCCACGTTTTCAATCTGCATGCAGAGCTGTACACAAGGGATGAAAAGTTTGTGAGAGAGGAGAAAGAAATAGGGGTGCAGTAAGAGGGGGAGGAAGTGCTGGAATGAAAAGTGTCTTGTCGACAAAAGTGAAATATCTGAGGCTTGGCGAAGTACCAGAATTTGGGGTGTGGAGGTTTATTGTGATGTTCTGGTTTGGAACTGGAGGCCTTACTCTTTTCTTTTTGAACATCAGAGTTTGACAATGTGAGGCCCTGGCAGTTAGAGAGCTGATGAGATGAGGCTTTCACTGAGAAGACTGGGATGGAATTTTTAGTGTCGCTTTGTAAAACATGAAATGTGATGTGAATGTTAGCAGATTTGTAACAAATTCTATTGTTTAGAATTTGCCTTTTTTTTTTACCTCAGGCTGAGTCTGTCCTTCAAACACAGCTGCTCAGGTGTGAGGTTACATGTAACAGTAGGATGAAGAAGATGATGAATCTACATTCCATCTCATCTATGGTGAAAAGATTTAGGTCATGACCAAAAGAACAAAGTTCAGAGTACAAAAGGCCAAAACAAACTTACTTTGAAAGATACTTTAGAGGTTAAATAAGGAGTTCTGTAATGTGGGAGAGCTCAAAGCAGCTGCAAAGCAGCATTTAAAAGGTTTAAGATAAGATGGTATGGGCATCTGATAATGATGCTTCATGGTCTCCTCTGTTTGGAAGAGTTTCAGGTACAAATCACAGGAAGGAGACTCTGAGGCAGACACAGAGCTCGCTAGAAGGACTGTATATCCCTACCGACTTGGGAAACCACTGGGATTTGGATGGATGGATGGATGGATGGATGGATGGATGGATGGATGGATGGATGGATGGATGGATGGATGGATGGATGGATGGATGGATGGATGGATGGATGGATGGATGTGCATGATATTTTATTTTTTGTAAATATTTACACAAAATAGTTTTATTGCAAACTGCTTTTGCAGGGAGTCATGAGTCTGACCTCATTATCTAAAGGAACATTTTCCCCCCACTGCAAGTACAAACAAGACAAAACAAAAACATATGATGTGTGTCTTGTGTCTTGCTGCCATATTTGTTAGTTATTTGAACCAGACAACTATAATCTGAATCAGCAATAACTAGATCTGGTCCTTAAAGACTTTTATAGGTTTTTAATGGTTGTGGTTCATCTTGTTGGCCATGATTCCATTCTATAAATTTATGGTTGAATAAATCTGCCAATGAAAAACTCAAGTGTTTACATTGAATTTCTAAACATATTTGTGTAGTTAAAAGGTTTTTGTGTTGGTCTTTGTTTTTGTGTATTCCCTAATAATACCCAAAATATTCATAGTTCCTGCAGCTAAACAGTGACAGTTTAAATTCAATAAAGACATTCTGATATGAAATTGTTATTTCTGCCTATATTAAACACACAATATCCTTAAAATTGATCCCAGTAAATCTTTTTCACATTCTGGTCAGCCATGTCTGCCAAGAGAAATCAGATCAGACCTGCAGTTCTGGTGCAAGAAGGAGGAGTTGGAAGGAATGACAGAAAAATGCAAAAAGAAAGATTAAATTCCATGCTGTCATCCATCATTTTTACAGTTTGTAGATTTTTGTGCATTTTATCAGTATGTATGTGTGGGTGGTAAAGGGGTGGGATGTGTCAGGTGAGTCCACTGATGGAGTGTGCACATTTAAGATAAACTAGTCTGATGAAAACTGAGACTTCAGCCTTGCAGTGGCCCCATCATCCATCTGGTCATGTCACCGAACAGTATGTGTGTCAGTGTGTGTTTAAGTGTGGAAATTCAGTCCATAGAATGACCCCTTAGTAAGGCCTGTGGGGAGTAAGCAGGGAGGTTACACGTTGTCAGATAGAAGGATGATACCTCTCAGCTCTCCAGGGCCCCAGACATATTTGTGTTGGTGCTTGCACGCTTTTATTCACGCACACCATACGTTCAAAAAGCACTGCAGCATTAAACACTTGTCCAGAAGAGGCCACACCCATGTTCAGTCAGAACCTGAAATGTCTCAAAATATGGCAGGAGAGGTGAGGAGAAGAAAAATAATGAAGGAGACATTTAAGGTCCCAAAGTGCCAGTAATGTCATTGCCTTTCCATTTCCCTTGATGAAACCCATTTGGTTGGATTAGTATCACACTCTCAGAAGGACCTCGAGGTAAAAAGGAGTCTCCAATCAGAATTAGCAATCAACCAGATGATGAAGAGGGAGCTTGCACTGGCTCCTCCCACTTGTTTTACACACTAATAAAAGGTGTGGTCACATATTGGAAAGTGGTAATAGTGTGTGTGTTTGAGTGTGTAAAGTGTAAAGTGTGAGCCCACCAAGTTGCCAGTCTCAGAGAAACTGAAGAACAATAATTGGACTTGTCAAATTTGGAGAGAATAATCCATCTATGAGGCAAAACCAATGAAAACAGATTTTTTTTGTAGCAGCATGTGTTTATGAGTGCATTTAATAATGAGTGTATGTGTGAGTGTTTGTGTTCACACCTCTAGGCTCTGTCATCTTTGCTCCTAATTATCTGAAGCATTAATCAACAGTGTGAGCATTGACACGGCAGCCTACAGTAGGCCGGGCGATGGCAGAGGGAAAGTGCCTGAGCTATTTCATTAACCTTTAAAGGACTTGGTATTTATTTCAATAGCAGCACTATGAATATAAATTTGTCATTCTGAAAAGGGAAATGACCAGGTTAGGTTATAAAAAAGTCTGAGGACCAACAACCACAATATATACACAAACATATACACAATTTTCTAACTTTTCTGTTAGTCAAAAACTTTACAATTCAGACTCAAAGCTATAAAGGAGTTATTTCTCACAGCCTTTAATTGGGTTCATGTATGACTACACCTTTTTTTTTATAAACTGGGAGGCACAATGTTTATTTCTAATGCTGGAGTAATTAAGACAAGTGCAAGTGGAAGCATCCGATTGATGTTTTCATTTTCATCTTTTTAAACACTAATAAAAAGTAGTAATAAATATGATCTCATGCTATTTAAATGCAAAAACATATTGTTAAATAACAGAGACTTTCACCAAATCTTCTTCATAGATGACACAATTGTTTGACTGTATTTTTCAATCTAACAGAAAATGGGTTGATTTTCATTTTATTTGTTATTATTTTCTTATATTTAGTAGTGTTTACTGTCTTGTTCTGTTGTAAAATAACTTGTAATGAAAGTTTTATTGTGTTCTTAAATTGGTTGACACTGATGGATCATGAGGTTTGGTGTTTTCTGAAAAACCTTTCCAAAAATGAAAATAATCCTCATAATTGTGTGCTTTAGGCCACTACTTGTTTTAATGAGGATATGTTTGTCATTTTTTTCTGTGTGTTGCATTTCTTAAGCTCACAAAAGATTTAAACTAAAATAATCATGTCTTTCAAATGTAACTGACACAACTCATGTGTAGTTCAGGCTTTTCCCACTTTGGTTATTCACATCACACATTAGAAAACACCTGGCCGATGGCTTTTGCATGGTTCAAATGAAGAATGTGCAGCTGCTTCAGTCTCTATCATATTTAACCCATCAGTTAAATTATCAGTGAAATCCGGGGTTTTCAGCAACCAATGCTAAAAACATTTTATATTTACATCAAACCCTATGAAACTACTGTAAATTATAGTCTAGTACATTCCCCAAATTAAATTTGTGAGTTTGTCAGTTTGTACAGTATGGGTTCTTCCAAACAAGGGTTGATATATACCAAAGTTGATGTAATTATTCACAACACTTGGAGGTGTCTTTGAAATCTTTATGGTGGATTCCTTTATAAGTAGATCATCTGCAGCTGCGGATGGAGGCCAGTCCAAAGTTATTCTGTGTGAAGAAGACTTGAAAAGTGAAAGGGAACCAACAGCTTCAAAAGCAGGCATGAAACTCAAAACATAATGTGTAGAGGTGTAAATATACTATATTTTAAAAAGCAGCTAAACATATTTGACTACTGCGTGTAAAGACCCTCATTTTTTCCAAAAAGTGCCTCAGCAGCAAGAGCAGTAGAGAAGGGTTTCTTTGTAAACTGGAATCATGGATGTTTCGGCTGTATTTGGGTTATTTCTTATAACATGGCATTCTGCAGATGTCTCAGCACTAGGAAAGTCTCTG